>LPNX010993764.1:2589-68798 GCA_001517045.1 Pseudotsuga menziesii
TGTACTGAGTTGAGCTGTGTGATATGTGAATCCTTGGCGTGAATCCTTGGCCAGACAGACAGCCTTCTCACGGTATAATGCTAAAAGGTGAATCCTTGGCCTGAATGGCATTTGTAGCTTCCGCGCCCTTTTGGCTTTCTTTTTTACTAACGGGCCGTCGGTTAAGCGACGGTGCCCTGCCTTTTGGCCTTTTTTTTTGTTGTTTGGATGACCTTTTGGATTTTTTGACCTTTTTTGACCAACTCGCCGTCGGTTAAGCGACGGTTATGAGAATAGTCGTCGCTTAACCGACGCGTATGGCCACATTTACAAAAAAAAATTGAACTTTGTAATCTTTGGTAGGTTTAAAACAAAAATTCCACGCGCCGTCGGAAGTAACCGTCGGATTTTGGATCGAAATGTAGTAGTGAGGCTTATGTGAAGAATATTGGAGGATTACCGATTATCCCTGACTTACCCATAAGAGAATACAAGAAGAAATACCGTCCTATATTGGAAGACTCAATGTTGGTTGGAGATTTGGAAGAGTTAGTTGAAGTAGCTTTACAGGAAGGTGTTCAGCCTTTGAATCAAGTAGGCCCAAATACACCTTATTGTTCTCGCGCGCGTACTCTTGTTCATTCACCATCTCACTCTCCACCCAGACTCATGGTATGCGTAAACAAAAATCAGCCACCCAACCCACCAAACCCACCACCTACTTGGAAATCCAGATCACCTTTAAACCTAACACCTCCTTTGCATGACTTACCTCGGGATTTTGAGAAAATGCTACCCAAATTTGACCCAAGTGAAAAGATTTTAGTAGATGATCACTTGCAAAGATTTTACTTGGCCATAGAAGGATTAAGGGATGGAGAACATGAAGATGTAGTCTGTAGACTTTTTCCACATACCCTTAAAGGAGCAGCAGCCTCATGGTATTTTGGTCTACCTGCAAACTCAATCCCAGACTGGGATACTTTTGAAAGAATATTTAGAAGTAAATATGCAACCCAAAAAACTCATGTTGCTCTCATGAAAGGGTTGTCTGCCTTAAAGAAATAAAGAAAATAGAAGGTGCATAGTTTTACCCAAAGATTTGTAGCTTATCTTAAGAATTTTTCTGAAGCTGACAAACCCTCGGATAAAGTTCTGATTGAGTATTATACTTCAGCTCTAGGACCCGAGTTGGCTATGTTTGCCAAAATTAAATCCAAACCTATGCTAGCAGAGACCTATGAAGAAACAGAGAGAGTAGAGGCTGAAAAAGAAAGCATCGAATATTATCCTGAATGGTCAGGAGAAAAAAATGTTGGGAGGACAGCTTTGTTATTTACTAAGCCTAAAGAGGAGCAATCACCAGATTTTGAAGGAATGGAAAAGATGATGCAGAAGATCTCTAACAGAATCATAGACTTGGAAAAGGAAAAGGAAGCCCAAAATTTCTATAAGCCTTATTACAAGAAAAGGGAAGATAATAATCAATCCCAAACCCCTCCGCACAGCCCTGCATCTATGAACTTAATGGAGGTAGGAATGGATAACTTTTGCACTTTCCACCAACAACCCCATTCTAAAAAGAATTGTCCTCAATTGATAAATTCAATGACTTTGGTTATGAATCAGCTGTTAGATTCCAAATTAACCGAGGATAATGATGAGGATGGGAAAGATAACAATAAATCAATAGAAAAACAGGAGGATGAGGCCATGTTTTTATGGGATTGCGTATCGTTGTTTGACGCAAAGGAAGAAAAGGATTTGAGATATGAAAATATCTTGGAAACAAATATAATGATGAGAATTCAGGGGTTGATTAAGGAAAACAGTCTTGTGCTACCAAAGATCAAGAGACTTCAAAAGAATGTTAAGAAATTTCAAAAAAACACCACAGCTAATAAAATTATGGAATTTACCATTACCAGTCAAAATCCTAGACATATCAACGTGCCTACTAAGCCCATTGAAGGAAAGATAAATAATGTTAAAATGAATCTCACAGAGCATAAGATGGATTATGACATTGTGGGGTATATCAAAAAGGTAAGGGCAAATATCTCTTTATTCAAAATGTGCAATGTGCCGTAGAAGAAATAAAATCTATTGAAAGCACTTGAAATATCGGAGGAGAAGCTCCCCACCAACAATCAGCCCCAAGAAGAAGAAATTGGTGAAGCAATTGTGTGAGGTAAGCCTAAATGCAAGACTCCACCTTTCCTCCTTACTTTTGAAATTTTCAACCACAACGTGCATAAGTGCCTAGTAGACTCGGGGGCATCAGTTAACATCATGCCACTGTCGGTCTGCAAAAAGATAAATGGACAACCTAAACCATCTACCTAGAGGGTCATTCAGTTGGATAGAATGAATGTGAAGGTAATTGGGGAAATGGAGGATGTTCTCATTCACTTATCTTCAAACGATAAGGTATGTCAATTCATTGACATCGTGGTGGATGACATACTGGAAGCTTATGGACTTGTTTTGAGTAGAGATTGGTCAGCAAAGCTGAGTGGATATTTTGCCTCGGACTCGTCACATCTGTGGCTACCATATAAAGAAATCCCAAATCAAATTAAATTTTTGAGGGAGCCCCACATGAAACACAATGTTACTCAGTTTGAAGGTAAAAATGAACCAGTGGATTCTATTTTGGGAAATTATTTTATTGAGCTAGAACCAGGAAACTATCAAGTGGAAGAAGCCAGCGACACATCAGACGCTCAGCCTGATCTCCTTCGGTTTTCACAGGCTGATGAAATTGATTGTAAAATAGTAGACTTAGCTATAGATGTAGATGTTAATTCTCGCACAGTAGCAGTTAGCGATTTTTGGATGCTTTTCTTTGATGGTTCTAAAACTTTAGAGGGGTCAGGAGCCGGCTGTTGCCTGATTGACCCTAAGAAAAACAAACATTTTCTTTCATGTAGGTTAGAGTTTGAATGTACCAATAACACAGCTAAATATGAAGCATTAGTTCAGGGACTAAGAAAATCAATTGAATTAAAGGCAAAAAATTTGAAAGTGCTTGGAGATTCTGAAATAATTGTAAAACAAATTTGAAATCAAATACATTACATTTCTCCTCATTTGAAAGCTTATCAAAATGAAGTATGGGATTTACTTAAATGTTTTAGTGCATTTAACATTGTATCGATTCCAAGACTTAAGAATGCAGCAGCTGACTTGTTGGCCACCTCAGCTGCGAGGCTTGTGCCCTCTAATAATCGGTGCTCTGTTGAATTGCTTTTCAGACCTTCGGTGCCAAATATGATCACCAATCTACGAGTGTTCGATGATGATCAGTAGATTCTAGAATGCCTGACAAATGACAAGACCTTCAAAGGGGCGATTATTAACGATTAAGAACATCAAGCCGAGCTAAAATTCGATAATTTTATTCCTAAAGGAGTCAGGACTTTAGAGCGAATGTTTGATCTAAATGAGAAATTCAGAAGGCCAGTGAATGTGAAGACTCATAGCTCATCTCTACATTTTGAGTTGATTCATTTGGGGACTAAAATTGAGCCTAAATATGTGAATTTGGGAAAGTGTTGCTCTCCAGGTGAAAGGAATAAATTCATCAGTCTGTTCAAACAATACAAAGATGTTTTTTCCTAGATGTATGAAGATTTGAAGACATATGACACCAATATTATTCATCATGTTATCCCCATCAGATCTGGAATCAAATGTTATCAACATCCTTTAAGGAAAATGCATCCAAAATTAGAACCTTTAATCCATAATGAATTTAAGAAACTATTGGATGCTAGAATTATCTTCAAGGTTAGACACTCGAAATGGGTTTCAAATCTGGTATCGGTAAGGAAGAAATCCAGAGAAGTTAGGTTATGTGTGGATTTCATAAACTTAAATCGTGCTTCAGATAAATACAATTATCCTGTTCCACCCATGGAACAGATATTGCAAATGGTTTCGGGTTTTGGATTATTCTCTTTATTAGATGGATTCTCAGGCTACAATCAAGTATTAGTAGTTGAAGAAGATAGACTTAAAACAACATTCAGAACCAGGTGGGCAACTTTTGCTTACAGAAGGATGCCCTTTGGACTCATAAACGCCAGAGCTACTTTCCAGAGGGCTATGGACATAGCTTTCCGCGGTCTGATTGGCCGCAGTGCTGTAGTATACCTCGATGACATCACGATATTCTCAAAGAAAAGTGAGGAACACACATTTCATCTAAAGCAGATTTTTGAATGCTGCCAAAAATATGGTATCTCACTAAACCCCAAGAAGTGCGTGTTTGCCGTTACCAAAGGAAATTTGTTGGGCCACATGGTATCTAAGAAAGGGATCTCCATAGACCTAGAGAGGATCAAAGCTATCGAATAGATTCCTTTACCCCATAATACAAAGGGCATGCGGTCATTTATGGGGACAATAAATTTCGTGTGAAGGTTTGTGCCAGATTTCTCTCAAATTGTTAAACCTTTGTAGCAAATGGTAAAGAAAAGTGTACAATTCAAGTGGACTGATGTAGAGAAGAACGCATTTAGTAAGATAAAGACAGCTGTTGTGCACGCACCCTCCCTCAAAAGTCTAGATTTTGAAAAAGATTTTATTTCGTACACTTTCGCATCTGATGATTCACTAGCAGCTGTGCTTACCCAAAAGGAAGATGGGGGAGATGAGTTCCCCATATCATTTATGAGCACCAGTCTGCAAGGGGACGAATTGAATTACCTAGTTGTGGGTAAACAAGCTTATGCCATGTTCAAAGCGGTAAAGCAATTCAAGCCATACATACTTAAGAACCGGACAAAGGTAATCGTCCCACACCCAGCTGTGAGGTCTCTTTTCATACAAAAAGAGTTAGGAGAAAGAAGAGGCAACTGGGTAACAGCTCTACAGGAGTATGACCTCGAATTCAGGCCAGCCTCCATAGTTAAAGGACAGGGATTGTGAAAACTAATGACTGAAAGTAAAGACAATGAAGAAAAGAGCTTGGAAAACGAAGTTGAGTTACATTTGATGGATTTATGTCCTCTTTTCACAGCTCCGGACTCCTGGTATCAAGACCTTGTGCATTACCTTCAGGTGGGATTGTTACCGAAACATTGGAATTCTAAGCAAAGAAGAGCATTGCGTCTTAAATCAGCCTCATATTAGATTGTTGAAGGAATATTATTCATAAAGAATTATGATGGAGTTCTTCTTAGATGCTTAGAGAAAGAATATGTGAAGAAGGTCATGATAGACTTACATGATGGGCCTGCTGGAGGACATTTCTCTAGAGATACAACAGCCCATAAAATTCTCAGAGC
Organism: Pseudotsuga menziesii; assembly: GCA_001517045.1. NCBI lineage: Eukaryota > Viridiplantae > Streptophyta > Pinopsida > Pinales > Pinaceae > Pseudotsuga > Pseudotsuga menziesii. The sequence continues at coordinate 7,863 of LPNX010993764.1, forward strand.
CGGATACTATTGGCCCACACTGTTCAAAGATGCACATGCCCATGTTAGAAAGTGTGACATATGTCAAAAGTGTGGTGGAAGACAAGTTAAAGTAGCAGGACCATTAAAGCCTGTAATGATAACAAATCCTTTTGAGCAGTGGGGGATGGACATCATTGGAGAGATAAAGCCAAATTCTTCCTTGCAACACAAATATATTCTGACTACCGACTACTTCACTCGTTGGGTCGAAGCCATTCCGTTGTGTAAAGTAAATGAAGATGTGGTCATGGACTTCTTGCAAGATCATATTATGACCAGGTTTGGAGTTCCAATTTCTTTAGTTTTCGATAATGCTACTTACTTTTCCTCTATTAAATTAACTGCATTTTCTCACGAGAAAGGAATTAAGTTGCATTACTCTGCAAATTACTATCCACAGGGAACTGGTTTGGCTGAATCTACGAACAAGAATCTGATTAGGATTTTAAAAAATATGGTGATAGAAAATTAGAGGAGTTGGCACTCAGCATTACCAAATGCTCTTAGGGATGATAGGGTTACCCCCAAGACTTCGTTAGGTGTGTCCCCGTATACTCTTGTTTATGGAAAATAGGCCATTCTACCCCCCATTATCATGCTACCCTCTTCCATAATAGCTCAGGAATCCAGAGGATCAGATAATGAAGTCTTGCAGATAAGGATACATAATCTTTTGAAGGTAGAGGAATCTAGATCCAAGGCCAGAGAACGTTTTAAACAACAACAAGAGGCAGTAAAGATATGGTTTGATAAACACAAAGCTGGAACAAAAGAATTCAAGGTGGGAGATTTGGTTCTCAAATGGGACCACCCCCATGATGAGAAAGGAAAACACACGAAATTTCAACAGTTATGGGTAGGCCCTTTCCAAATTGAGGCAAAAATTGGCCCGTCAACCTATAAATTGCAAGATTTACAGGGGTGGGAAGAGAACTTACCAGTAAATGGTTTAGTTCTCAAACCTTATTTTTCTTGATTTTTTGTTCTTTTGTTTTGTACATAAATAATTTGCTTTGTTTGTTTGTTTTTTATTTATTTTATTTCTGTTGGTTTTTAGTTAGATTTTAGTTGATTTCAATAAAAGAGGCAAACTTTTGGTTGCATGGAGAGTATCAGAATTCTGGATTAAATAAAATCCTTGATTATAAGACTATGTACTATTGTTTTATCTGAAAGAATTTCTTCTAGTTTTAAAGTTTTCCTAAAATGGCTATGAACACATTGAAGTCCTACTTAATCCTTGTAAAATAACTCAGGATCAAAAGTCTGGAATACTCTTTCGAGGCTCCATCCATCTCACGTGTAAAATGTCCTAGAGGGCGACAGCAAAAGACCCACGGAAAGGAAGCAGGGTAAACAATATATTATATATAAATGATCCCATGCCTAGAATTGAAAGCCAAGAGGCAAGTAAGAGTCAAAAAACTCCTAAAGAAAGCAATATGTATCAAAACAAAGTATTGAACCATATGAGTACAAAATTGCCAAAAGTTCTTCTCCGTCAATGAGCTGAAAATTAAATACATCTCTCACACAAAAGGATACTATGGATAGAGGAGCCTGAATGAAAATTCAGAAAGAAAGGCATGTAGGAGGACTCAAAAAAGGACAAAAAGTCCAAAAGCACAAAAAGTGCAAAATGGCATGGGAATGAGGAACAAATGAATATTTCTGTTTACCATATGTTACAATCCTGTGGTGTCCAAGCTGGAAGCTACCCAAAGACAGAGGTAATAATGAAACTCATATTCCTGGCCTTGAAAGAATTATCTTGACTTTGAAATCTTCGTTTTCTTTTTCCGAAATTGGACTATCATCAATGATTAAAAGTACATACATTTTCCATTTGGGAAATCCAGACATCTAGAAGAAGTCAATATGTTGGTTTTATTGTCAAACAGTCTGTTACTTAAGGAATAAATTGTCCAGAGATCTAGGTTCACTAGGTAGTCACCAATTGTTGCAGCTGCAACTGTTTTCCCGAATTTTTGAAATTTTGGACCCTCCTTTTTATTTTATCTTACCTGGGAGTGTTTGGATTCCTGAACTCTATTTTCTCTGCTATAAATTTGGATTCTCCTGAGTTTGATTTGAGTTCGATTGTTTATCACTTTCAGAGGTTGAATGATATAAAATGACCTTGCTTTGACTGTGGAACTTAGCAATTTCCCGTTGTTTCGATTGTATCGCTGTCAAAGTTTGGTTGAAGTTTGAGTCGAGGTTTTTCTTCTCTATGGCGTCGTTGTTTTGGAGATGAAATGAACTATTTAACCGCTGCACAACTTTAAATTTTTCCAAGCACTTAAAGTTTTCAATGATTTTTCCTATTTCGATGATTTTTCTACTCACTATCGGAAGCCTATTCATGTTTGAATTGAAGCTTTAGTTGTCTATGCAGCTGCCGTTTAGGAGGACAATTAAAGAATGGGATGATGGATAGTTATTACGTCTGTTGATGCGTGGTTTTATGAGTTCAAACATTTTTTTCTTTGCAATGATATATTTTTGTTTTCTCTATCGGAAGTCTTTTGAACAGTAAGTCGGAAGCCGTATTCTGATTGCTTTCTACCATTGCGGATCCTGAGCGAACTAAATGTCTTCCATATCACTGCTCCGCCCGCCAATGTTTTGTTATGGTTTTCGCCGATATGTTTTATTTGCTGCGGATCCCATAGTCTTTTTGTCTTCTGCTGTTGCGGCTATGTAATGCACTAACCACCTGAAGTTTATGTCGTTTCGTTCATCGACGAGGAGTTTTTTCCACCCAGTGCTTTAGTATTTAGTCTTGCCGACATCAATAGACTTAATGGTCTCACGGAACTCATTGTCTGTATGAAACCCGTTGTTGTGGATGTGAATAAAACTATCATGTCGATGCTTTAATGGTTCAGGCCGCCAATAAGGGTTTTTTCCCGCCGTTTTGTGAGTTTTTAACCCCTTTTATGGGCGGCAGTGGTTTCTGATTCTTGTTAGGGTCTTTGTGATGAGAACACAATGCAGGGTCACATGTTTGATGCTTAGTCTCATTAATAGTGTGGTTTACATTTTCTTGAATGTTGTCCATATTAATGTTGAGTTTTTTCATTTAACTGCAGACAGACTTAGAAGATTTTTTAGATCCGATTTGATTATTGTTGCTGTGAAGAAGACGTTTCTAAAAGAAAATTTAGAAGCACAGATGTTTCCCACAGATGGAAGATAGTGAAAGGTTGTGATCAACAGGTTATTGAATAGAATTGGTAGCAGCAGAGGCCGAGGCTTGGAAATGTGTCATGTCCCCGTCCCTCACCCGACGAAGAGGACGCGACGAACATCAACACAACCGGGAAAACAGCCCGGTGAACATAAAACAGAGGAGATCAATGCTGAAATTAAAAATCAAACAATAGGCATAATTCACCATACAAGGATGCACAGTCCTTCAAACAATCAGCGGAAGCAAACATAGACATTCCAGCATTTAACATCAGTATAAATTACAGAGATGAAGTAACCGACAGTACTTATCTTTTGATGAAGAATTAACCCGCAACCAGCTACGCCGCTGCAACGTTCCACCCAACCATAGGCCATCATGCTCATCAGTCTCTCAGCAATGCTGCCACCCCTAAGCTGGGCATGATTCCTCCGGAATAAGGGTCAATTGCAGGCTTATACATAGCCAAGGGGCACAAACAGCAAACCAACACAGCTGGGTTTCACAGGCCTTCAACAGACAAGACAAGCCAGCACAGTCCGAAGACTAACCATTGCACTCAGGCAATTACTTAGCTGTCACAGCTTAAACAGGGAAAACGAATTCCTGAGTCATTCTTGGCCCTATCGTGGCCAAAATGAATCTCACTCGAATTTACAACGGCCCCAAACGTAACAACAAATACATTCACAACATGGGGAAGACTACAACCCCGAAATCTACCAGTGAGCACAACTTACAGCAGGGAAAAACGACCCAATTAATATGTGAGACAGCCAAAAACGTGAATGGCCCTTCACAGTCAGTCGTGGATGCAAGAGCACGACTCTCAGCTCACTATGTGCGCCCCAAACAGAAGAATACCTGTGTGTGGGTAAACAATCTGACCCAGCAAGGAAAATAACAAACAATGGAGGCCCTGCGTGAGGAAAAACAACTTCGTTTTTGTCCATGGATGCACACACAACAGGAAGGACGCGATTTTGCAGTTCGTGGGTGTTTAGCAACTCGTGGGGGTGAAGATGAATGTATGCGTCAGGAGATGAACATCAAAAATCGTGGGTAGAGTGAACAGGCCAGGGAAGAGTGCGTGAGGGAGAAGAATGGGCAGACGTGGGTGAAGTGGGTAGGTGGGCAAAGGACTGACAGTCCTGTCACCCCACTCCCAAAGGCATTAAATGCCTCAGCCACCAGCAGCCATTACTCCTCAGCTGCCCAACAGAACATTAAAGAGGTTGACAAGGGAAGATGAAAAATCAACAAGGTGACAAAACTTGGGTTTCCCCCCCCCATAACCAAGGTTTGACATCCCCCACCCCTTATCCTTTGGAACCATGCCATTTTCATTCAACGTTGCACTGTCGTAGCTGGTTGTGGTTTATTTTAATTGATGTGCAGGTTTACATGATGCCGAATTATAATGTGCCTTATAGCACGACATATCACCGACAATTATCCGCATTGTCGAAACATACACAACAAAATTGATGGTGGGGATTTTGCCTTGAGCTCCTCACCACGATTAATTACAATATATACATCATGCAAATGGGGTCGAAACCGGGGACATTACATTCCCCTCCCCCTTGGAATAACACCGTCCTCGGTGTTCCATTACATATATACAATACATATACAATTGCACATCAAATTTTCAAAATTGCAGATCTGTTCCGCGTTCAATCATCTACTTTGAACGTTCATGACCAAGCCTCTCAGCTTCTAGCTGATCCCGAAGTCTAGGAACTTTGCGGCTATTTCCCTCATCATGTTCCCTCATTGGACAGTCCCGACGTAAATGATGTCCTCCGCATCTCCAGCATCTCATTGGTTGCTTCATCTTTACCTGCTCAATTTCCTTTGAGTCTTCATGCCTGGACCGTTTCTTATCGGGTCTCTTGGACAATTGTCCCATTGCTGATCCACCTTCCTTTCCTTTGCCTATTTCTCTCAGAAGGCTTTGCACCTCCCTTTGCAAGCCAATAGAGTCTTGCAAAATCTGGTGGTTCATTTCAATCTGCCTTCTCTGTATCTCGAGCATCTCCCCAAGATTCTCTTGGGTCTTGGCAATCACTTGAAGGAGACTTCCAGCCAAGTCCAACAACTTTTGATCTGCTGCCATGATCAATGTGCACCACCTGGTTTCACTTTTCTCACCTGTGGAATGCACCATTGAAATTCTATCAGACCAAGCATAATATAGATATCAAAATCAATTAGTTAATTACCCAATTGGCATGACAGTTCAAGTTCCATTAAGGAAACTTTTATATTTTTCATGCCTTCCCAACAGGCACACGAGCTCATTCATGTCCATTCCTGGGCAGGGAATTAACTATTCCAGCATTCACAAATTTACTTAAGCAAATACGCACATTTCATTCTCAATCATGCATGTATTCAACAATCCTTTGTTTTCACAATGCATAAACATATATAGATATATATATATAATCAAAAGGCAAGAGAGAGCAGTAAGAGTTTTCTCCTCTTTGTTTTGTTCCATCCTGGAACCCACACCATCACTATGGCTTTTCATGCTCTCAGCCTCTTCCACTTCACTATGAATGCTGGACCAATCCTTCTTGGTCATGACACTTAGTGTCTTCGGTCTATTCCTGACCTCTAAACCATGGAGTCTCTCCACATGGTTTGTCTCAGCTGCTAGGACTCCCCCGTCCTACTAGCACCTTTTTCATTACCGCTCATTCCGAGCTTTCCAGGACAGTCATATGTCCATATGCACCTCTAGGATGCTCTCATAGTCCTCGCTCCCAGCGATACCTATATCCAAACATTGAATAGATTCACATGTTTAGTTTATTCTCATTAATTTTACCTCTTAAACAAGAGCTTAAAACATCATAACCAAATCATATACACATGTATATTCATAAGCAAAATAATACAATACTTATCTGTATTGTGCATTTCCTCGTTCGTCCACAGGATCCTGCTTCGCTTTGCAAGCCTTGGGATCGCCTATGGACTTAGATGTTAGGTCAGCACGCCGGCTTCTCCTCAACATCAAATAATTAATGTCCAGCCAATACATAACCATGTCAACTGGGCTTGGAACTTTATCATGACCATTTCTAGGTCTAGGATCTACTATGGATCCTTAGGCATTCACAGCCCATCATATACTTATGTCAACAATGACACATACACTTATACTAACCATGCACTTATACCAACATACACTTATATCGACCATAACCCTTACTCCGCAACCCCTCACAACAACCATTTACCATTTTACCTTTAACTTTTACCTTTATCCTGTCAACACAATCAACGCAAGCAATACAAGAAAACTCATCAGCGTCATTGCTTCAAAAACTGTAATCACATTTCATATCATTCACTATCAAGTATTGAGACACCAGGAGTGCGTCCACTCCCCAGAGTGTAATCAATATTGAAAACCCTTTCATGACTCGACATCGGAAAAGTGTGCACTCTCTTCCGGTGTGTGCCATGTAGGACCTATTCATACTCAAGCGATCGGTCATCATGGAAATAAATCAAAACATGTTCTGCATATGGAATTTAATAATTAAACATTCATATTCATAGCAAGGGTTACAGAACACTTATCCATTTTCCATCGCAGTATGCCTTTATATCTGTTAGGCACCGTCAAGGAGTTGGGAAAGGCTGAATGCTAAGCTGGTGAGCTCGCTGTAGAGCTAGGAACACCTACACCAGAACTAGCCTGACTTCTAAGACACCCACACACACCCAACACAAGGAATCAGTCCCTTCTCTGCTACTCAGTCCCTCGGGCCCTGCATTCCCTTCCAGTGCTATCCCGAGGTTGTGGAGAAGAAAGTCAGCCCTCTAGCTCTGTCTGTGTGGCTTCCAATCACCAGGTTTAAGCAAACCAAGCCCCCATCCATGCTCCCAACATAGTTCATATCCACACATGTCTCACCGACATAACACATACCATCTCACTCATGTTATTACCAAACATGCAGTGCATATGAGACATTTCAAAATGTCCAATGGCGTTTCACCTGAAACCCCTTTCCAAGGGAAAACCTTCCCATGAAGTTTGGCTCTTGCAGGCCATCACACATGATCTTCCTGTAGTGTGTAATCCTGACACATTCATCAAATAGCCAAACAGTCAGTCATTACCTGATACTACAATCCAAACTGATCGTTCCGTAACCAAGCAATGACATTAGCAATCGAATTCAATAAGAATTTGCAATTCTTTCTACTATAGAAATTGACTTGGTCAATTGTGGGTCTCCTGTAAGCAGAATTACTATACCCATTATAATTCTATGCTTACTATCATAACATGAATACCCACTTACCATGTGTCCCTCCTGACACAATCTCACACAAGCCAACAATGATTAGTAGCCGTTAGTACCTCTTAAATCCGAAATCCACGGTTCGAATTTAACAACCCGTACCAACTAATTTTCACAACCATGAGACTTCTTCTCATAAATGGTAGATTCTGGCAGTGGTTAGGCTTCTCATAAATGGTAGATTCTGGCAGTGGTTAGGGAATTACCTCTCACTGTCATGTTTGAAGTAATCTACCTGAGACATAAGCTTCAACATCCAAACACAAGCTTATGCAAGCCAGTAGTGACTAGTAGTTGTCAGCAATATTTGAAATTCACAATTCAAATTTAACAAGCTCTCATAAATGGTAGATTCCAGCATTGGTCAGGATCTTACGTCTCAATGCCATTCTCAAAATAATCTACCTGAAACATGAGCTTCCATCAACCAAACACTTGGTAAGTATGCATATACTATCTCATTGCTACAACCATCACTGAAGCATTTTCAGAATTTATAAAATTCAAATACTTCAAAGGTTAGTCACATCAGTGTTCTCAAAGCTCATTTACTTCATGCAATCATTATCATGCTAACATTGCAAGGCATAGTCATATCATTCATGCAATTAAATAGAATGTTTAGATACTCCTTACTTCACAGGCGTATCATTCATACCACCTTGCTCTTCAATAGAGCATTTCTGGCAGCCAATTGATCATGACTATCCTGCATTCATAGAAACCTTCGAAATAGTTCCAGAATTATCATTAATTCATCATTTCAGTCATCAGTTAGTCTGCATATCACATGCATTTCATCTCAATGCATTCATGCAATACTTTGCAGCATTGCACCTACACTTATGCAATCAGTCATTCACACCCTTCATAGGCATACATCCAATGCATAACAACAAGATTCATAAAATCTTTCTAATGCATGTTCATTCAACGCTACCTTGCATTGATTCAGGAATACTATGCATTCAACCATACCATGGCCTAACCATGACTACCTCATACATGATGCATTACTATAATCAATATCATTAACATATATAGGCATGAAACCTTTCTACATTCCAATATTCACATGGTGTGAGGTCTCTTACCTGGACCAATCCATGGAAATTGTCATAAGCAAAATCTTACCTACATGGGTCATACTCACACCCTTGACATGACCAATTTGGTTGGTCCTTTGCAGGAGATTGCAGAATTTGCTCACCAACTTTTGTTATGGACTCGTTACCTTATCCCCTCTCCATAGGGTTGCTGGTTTCATTCATTAGCATTAGCAACATATTCATCCGGGTCCATGTCATCGTTGGTTTGTTCACTAATGACAACATCAAAACAATGATTATCATTAGTGGTTCATTGTACATATATATATATTTCAATATTCTTACCAATCATGCAATGTCCTATGCATGCAATACATACCCTCATGCATTTCAAGCATAAACTTAGGAAATGTAGTTATAATTAGAAAGATAGGGTTTTAATGAAAACTTCCCTTTCAAATCCCTCATCTTCTCGTGGAATTCCTCTTCCACACAGCAGCTAGTTGACTTCACAGTCTTTGCTGCCCCTGGGCATGCAACTGTCCATATTTTTCCATTTGATAACAGCGGCCATCATTAGCACTTTGCTGCTTCATGCTCAGATTCTAGTGACTTATCCTTGTTCCCCACTGAATAAGCTTTCCATGCCTATTCACATGCTTCATTCCGATCTCGGATGTGAAAACCACACCACTTCTAAGAATGAAGACTTTCACCAATCTTGGCATTTTCATTACACTACTGCAAAGTAGAATTTTCACATTCTTCCAATGATCTCAGAGCCATTTTGGCAGCTGCATTTTCGGCATCCCTCTTGTCCTTTGTGAAATCCCTCTGATTCGAACTCTTGCCCAAAACACAGGATTTTCCTTCTCACAAGAACGACTGTCTCAAGGGACGACGGGGGTCAAGGGAGCTCCCAAAACCATTGTTCCTTCCACCGAATCGGCTCCTCGGAAGCTCCAACCTTCCGCAACGTCGGCTCCCTGGAAGCTCTAACCTTCCGCAATGGTGGCTCTCCAGGAGTTTCAACCCTTCCGCAACTGCGGCTCCCCGGAAGCTCCAACCTTCCGACGTATCGGCTGACTTCACATCGGATGTTGAACCACTTTTCATCCGCAACGGCGGATATCTACTTCATCAACTCTTCCGATCGGCGAACTATCCTTGAGCCTTAACCCTTTTTTGACGTGTCGGTCATCGGGGGAATCTCCCATCGGAAGACTTAACCATTTGGGCTTCCGCAATGGCGGACGAAAACTTCATCAGTTCTCCCACAACGGCGAACGCCCCCTTCACTGGCTCTTCCGATTGGCACTTACATTGGACGTCGGTGGACTCTTGTAATTTCGGACATCGGACAACTCTCCCTTCCGGTTTCTCCAGCACTTAGCCAAATTTTTTATTTTCCAAAATTTCTTCTTCGTCGGCAATCGGATGACTCTCGCATCGGATGCAGGATTGCTTCGCCGTCCGCAACGGTGGACATGAGACTTTACCAATACTTCCGCAACGGCAGAAGTTCACTTCCTCCAATGGCCCAACCGTTCCATACTTAGCCAAATTTTAAATATTTCTAGGGCGTTGGCGATCGGACGGATCTTGAGTCGAATGAGGAATCGCTTCGTCGTCCGCAACGGCGGCACTTCCGAAATTCTTCCGCAACGGCGGAGGTTAACTCCATGAACCTTTCCGCAATGGTCGGACGGGAAACTTCACCCATTCGTCCGCAACGGCAGACGTCAACTTTGCCAGTCCCTCCGCAATGGCGGAATTCCACTTCCTCCAGTGGTCCGACTGCTCACACTTAGACCATTTTTTTACGTTTTTACAGTCTTCCACTGATTCAGCTGGGTAGAAGAAGATGCACCTCTGTTATTTGGTTCTTCTTGGCCCATAGAGGCCCATTTCTGCAACTCAGAGCTCTGAAACCATACTGTCATGTCCCCATCCCTCACCCAGCGAAGAGGATGCGACGAACATCAACACAACCGGGCAAACAGCTCGGTGAACATAAAGCAGAGGAGATCAATGCTGAAATTAAAAATCAAACAACAGGCATAATTCACCATACAAGGATGCACAATCCTTCAAACAATCAACGGAAGCAAACATAGACATTCCAGCATTTAACATCAGTATAAATTACAGAGATGAAGTAACCGGCAGTGCTTATCTTTTGATGAAGAATTAACCTGCAACCAGCTATGCCGCTGCAACGTTCCACCCAACCATAGGCCAGCATGCTCATCAGTCTCTCAGCAACACTGCCACCCCCGAGCTAGGAAGCTGAAAAATCAACAAGGTGACAAAACTTGGGTTTTTCCCCCCCATAACCAAGGTTTGACATCCCCCACCCCTTATCCTTTGGAACCATGCCCTTTTCATTCAACGTTGCACTGCCGTAGCTGGTTGTGGTTTATTTTAATTGATGTGCGGGTTTACATGATGCCGAATTATAATGTGCCTTATAGCACGACATATCATCGACAATTATCCGCATTGCCGAAACATACACAACAAAATCGATGGTGGGGATTTTGCCTTGAGCTCCTCACCACGATTAATTACAATATATACATCATGCAAACGGGGTCGAAACCGGGGACATTACAAAATGGCTCATCAATTACCAAGACGGTCCCTTTTTACAACTTGTAAATCTTAATCTAAAATGTAACGTATTGTATGAATCATGAGCACTCGCAAAGGAAAAAATCGTGAGATTAAATGGTTGGGGGAGCCCAAAGGTCACCCGCAGGGGGACAACCCAAAAGTTTTGTTGTTTGTATAAATATAGGAGAATTAGAGGGAAGAAAGGACTTTTTCCTGGTGAGAATTGTGAGGACATATTGTAAGAAGAACTATTTCCTTTTGCAATAAATAATTACAATTTTCCTATTGGAGAAAGCTCAGTGGAATGTTCAAATGTTATGCTATGGATTTGTTGAAGAGGAACTCTTTCATTTTCAGCTTTGTGTCCATTAACTGTGAGATCGTTCTAACTCTTTGAACCTATGTTCTTGTATGAATGTTCTCTGGTTTATTTTATGAAAATTTCCACTATGAGTAATGAATGTTGTTCATAAACAATTGGCTATCTGGTTGTTCAAATATCTTTAATGTTCATGTGTTTTGAAAGAAGTATCAGCTATCTGTGACTTTTCATAATGCATGTACAAAATACATTACTCATTAATGAATGACAATTTTTCTCCCTAGGGATAGGTTAGGTAGTTAGTTTTAATTTCTTGCTTTGTGTGATTTAGATGCGAGAGAGTTTAAGACGAGAGGTAAGAACCTACGCATCACATTGTGACCGCTCCTTGTATTCTCTATCAATATACATTTTAGATAGGCACTTGCATATCATAATTAAAACTAAAAACAAAAAAATATACACGGTGGACCAGGCCACAACCGATAAAACCTTTTATTTTTGTTACTTGACCTACGGTAGCCAGACCGCAAAGTAGACGGATTCCCTACACCAAACAGTCACGGGCTAGTTGGGAACATTGATTGGGGAGAATCCTTTATTGTTGTTTCCTGCAATTTTCTAGGCCTCAACAGGATGCCATTCGAAATAGTAAAAAAGTAGGCTTACTAAATCTAGTCAAATCCCCCATAGGTGCATAAAGCAGTTTCCAAATCCACTAAGATGCTCACGAATTGGATAAGTCAAGTAGGAAATCTAATAAAGGATGGAAATACAAATCATACATGCTCTTATTAGGAGAAAAGGATGGAGGATTATGTCGGAAAAAAACAAGTCAACTACACCTAGTCTAGCTTTTCCTTTTGCCTTAATTCTCAATAAAACAGACAGCTTTACAGAAAAAGTAGATATGCGCTTTGGAGGATCTGGAATAAACCAGACATGCTAAATATGGTTTCCAGGAGGTTTCCCAAGCGCTCCATGACTCAGTTTTAGCAAGTGTTGACTTTTATGACATGTAGAAGGAAACTAGCATAGAGTGGAATCTATGAGACTAGGTAATAAGACAAAAATGATTTAATTAATGTCTAAGGTAGGTAACTATGGGTTGATTATTCTAACACACACATGGGGTAGTGTGGGAATATTTGGAGGTTATAGTGGTATAAGTCAAAATGCACTGTATGTCACATGATTTTGAGCCTATCCAAATTACTGATTATTCAAATTTCATAATATAAAAAGAAATGTTAAGAATCACTAGAGATGGTAATGTTAGAAGAAAATTTAAAAAACATATGGATTTTTGTTAATCCCTAAATTGTGGGCCCTTCCATACTAAATTGGGCACTTTATATTAGTATTTTTATATGTCTGATGTTGTCTTGAGTCCATTAGTGGTAATTGTAATTCTTTGTCTCCTATATATATCAAGGAGACCTCTTTATTCGAATCATATGATCTTGTCTTGTCTTGTGTGCTTAGTACATTGTATAAGGAGGTTGACCCCTCAGAGAGGATTTAGATTCACCTATTTTATTCATTTTTAAGGCAGGTAATACTCTATATTTTTTATTTATTCTCTTTTTGGGGAATTTCCTTCATAGCATTTCGTACCATAGCTTGGACTCTTCCAAAAATAGTCTCCTTGGAGTTTTTGCTATAACATTTTTCATACAAAATTTCAGATAATGAAAATAAGACTGGAAATAGATGTCGTAATGATATATATGTGATAAAATTTTCATATCTTGACTCATTACAAGTTCAAATATATACACAATAGAAGTTATGGTTTCTTACTAGTAAAAAACCTAGTCTCAAACACGTGTTCTTGGAAAAACTGTTATGTATGGATCATGTGAGATACAAATTGAGTAAAATATAGTGAAAAAGAAACAATATGGATCATATTATTTGTGGTATAATTTTTAGAATTATATCCAAAAAATTGAATGCGTGTATAGCCATACACTTTCCCTCTTATAAAAGGGATACAAATAACAAGTGTTTGGAAAATTGTGATAAATTTTTATTGGGACATCAAAATTAGCCATACATATCGAATCAATGAGAAGATATATATCAGGATACTGTAGAAAAAATTTCAGACTCATAGGGGCAGGAATTTTAGAACTACCTCAGTCAAAAGGTTGACTAGAAAAACAATCTCCTAATCAAGGTTTGAAAATGGTATGCCATTTTAAAATTAAATAACTATTAGTAGAAGGATCTATTTTGGGTGATATCAATGGAATAATAAATATTATGGATATCTATTTTCATTGTTCCACATGCAACCAAAAGGTGGTGGAAAAATTAACACTCCAATCAAACCACCAGAGAATTGATCCTTGACCTTTGATGAAAGTGGAGACCTATCTTTTTGGGTGTCTAGGTTGTAAGATTTGTTTAAAGGGATTGTGAGAACAATTGATTTAGTTAATTTAGAGAATAATATGGTGGAAAGGATGGTACATGTGGAGAGTACGATGGGACATATGGATAATAAGATGGAGGAAAATATGGAAATGATTTCTAAGCTCATACAAATCTAAAGGAAAATATCCTTAGAGATGATGATGTGTCTCAAGGTTCTCAAGAAGATACAGATAGTGTACACGTTGAGCCTTCCATTAATAAGCATAATCATAGATTATTTTATTATAATAATGGACGTAATTAGGGATAGTCCCCAATGGGTATCCAAATTCCTAATATTGACATGAGGAAGCTTGATGGAAAGGACCCCATAACATAGATATTCTAGATGGGGCAATTATTTGATATACAACATGTGCCAAATCTACAAAAGTTAACAATTGGATATTTATATTTAGAACCTGAGAAATTTGTATGGTACCAATGGCTTTGTGAATGCAAAAATAATTCTATTATTTCTTGGTCCATTTTTACAAAAGAATTGATACCATATCATGACAATGTTAAGATCAATTCCATCTTTACCCAATTGATAAATCTAAGGGAAAAGGGTCCAGTAATTGAGTGCATTAAACAATTTCAAAAGTTGAGTCTCAAAGTGACAGTCATATAGATTGATGAATTGTTGGATCTATTTATTGAAACCTTGAAGGATAGCATTCAACATGAGGTGCATATCTTTGAACCAACATCCTTAGAGAAGGATTTCATGTTGGCAGGGAAGGTTAAAAGTTAAAACACGGTGATGACGGCTACTAAAAGGATCACCTCTAACACCCATAGAAAGTTTAATGTGCCTTCTTGTATTCCTCCTAAACCTACAAGGTTGACACCTCAAAAAATGGATGAAACAAGAGTAAAAGTTCTATGATTTAATTGTGAAATCAAGTATAGCAAGTGACACAAGTGTGGTGAGAATAAATTATTCTACATATATTGGGAAGAAGAATAATCAAAATAACAAGAACTATCACAAGATGAAGAAATATAAGAGATTACTCCCGATGAGATTAATCCCACCATATCTTGTAATGCATTGGATGGAATGAGCTCTCATGAAACTCTCAAGATTGAAGGATATATAAAAAAATAAATAAAAGGTAACAATGTTTATTTATTATGGTAGATATCAAAATTTTATTCACTATAAATTAACCAAGGCTTTCAATTTATTTATATATCTAGCACCATATTTTCAAGTAATTTTTGCATATAGGGTACTATCAATTGCTCAGGGAAATTCCATAATATCACTCTTAATATGGTGGAATATGCATTGAATAGTCCAATTATTGCTATTCCAATGGGTTTTGTTGATGTTGTCTTAGTGGTTCAATAGTTACAATCATTGGGAGCATTGCCTTTTAATTTTCAAGATATTTTCATGAAATTTTCCCATGAATAAAAATAATTTGAGTTAAGGGGTATCATAGGGAAACCAATCAATGGAATAAAATCTAATGGAATGAAAAAAATGTTGAAAAATGGACATCATGGTGTAATTACATGATTATGCTCCTAGAGGTTCAAACATCCAAGCCTCATAATATTCTAATAGATATCTAAACAATCATTGATAAGAATTCCAAGGTATTTGAAGATATTACAAAAGGTATTTGACCTACTTGAGATTGTGTTCATGCTATTCACTTGATTCCAGGAAGTGTTCCTCCTAACATCAGACCTTAGATATTTCCTTATGTCTAGAAGAGATAAATTGAGCATATGGTTGAAGAAATGTTAGAGGGTGACATAATTAGTCCTAGCCAAAGTTCTTACTCTACAATGATGGTGATGGTACACAAGATGGAGTTCTCATGGAATATGTGTCCATATTATAGAGAGATCAACAAGCTCACCATTAAATATAAGTTTCCAATTTCTGTTATTGATGTATTGTTAGAATAAATACATGGAGAAATTTACTTTACAAAGTTGGATCTTTGTTCAAGGTATCATCATATTATAATTAAAGAATAATATATCCCCAAAATAACATTTAGAACTCATTAAGGTCATTATGAATTTCTGGTCATGCCTTTTGTCCTTATGAATGCACCTTCCACATTTTAAGTTTTGATGAATTCCATTTTCAAGCCTTTCCTTAGAAAATTTGTATTAGTATTTTTTGATGATATACTAATCTATAACAAATATTTCTAACATGTTCAACATGTTGAAAGGATGCTACAAATACTAAAGGAGCAACAACTATATGCAAAACTTCCAAATGTTTCTTTGGGGTAATGGAGGTAGAGTATTTGGGTCATATTGTATCTCATGAAGGTGCCAAGCTATACCCTAAGACAACTAGCTTATTCCCAAAACCTTAAAGAATTGTAGAGGATTCTTAGGTTTGAAAGGGTACTATCTGATGTTTGTTTAGAACTACAAAATAATAGAAATACCTATGGCAACATTATTGAAGAAGGATTCATTCTCTTGGAATCCATAAGAAAATTAATATTTTGAACAACTTAAAGAGGAAATATGCAAATACCTTGTATTAACCACATCAGATTTCACAAAAACCTTTATTGTGCAATAAGATTCTTCAGGAAATGGAATAAGTTCTATTCTAATGCAAGAAGAAAGGCCATTGGATTTTTAAAGTTGGCGATTGAGGGGATAGAATTTATGCAAACCCATTTAAGAGAAGGAAATGATGGAACTACTACATGCACTTAAGAAATGACATACTTACCTAATAGGTAGGCATTTCAATGTCAAAACAAATAGTTTTTGAAGTTTTGATAATATCAAGAAAAATGCATTAACATATAACAATAGATAACTAAAATAATAATAAGAATCGACTAGTCTAATATCCTATCAACAAAAAAATCAATAGTAAATAATAAGTGCAAGGGAGGAAAGGGAAGGGATAAAAAGAGAATATGATATTTATGTGGTAAAACCACAAATGGGTAAACATCCATGAGAGAAATTGATCTTCTTTATTATTTATTAAAATCCATCTCCTACAATATTGAGCACCCACAAATCACATTACATCTTCACTTCATGTCACAGTGACACACAATGATGTGCATACCCTCATGTGTATGTACACAAGTCTCCTTAATCTCTATTATCTAGATAGAGATATGGATAGATTACATCCCATAATACATGTGTTATAAGTAGTTTTACACTTCTCTTATATAAATAGTGGTAATATGAAAATTTACTTCATGATGCATGTGGAATAAATCCTTTTTTATAGTTTGAAAGTTATGAAGTATTTTATTCCTTATTTGATAGACTCGGGATCATTACACAACCAAAAATACCACACTAGTCATCATTACATATATAACATCCCACCTTAATGATGACTACGGATAAATAATACAAATGGAGGAATATGGCATTACATTAACACCCCCCTTAACGATAACTTCTAAAATTCACATAAGATGCAGATATGAACACACTTCATTGCAAGGATTTGATGAAGATAACACCTAAAACAAGATTAATGATGAAATACCAATGCTTAATCTTGCATTTAGTGTATAAAAAAATGTCCTATACAATGGAAATTGTTTCCAACTGAAAATCATCACAACGAAGATAAAAGATTCATCGGTTTCTTCTTACCGAGTGATGAAATTTCACATGAACCAAGTTGAATGATGAAAGTGTCGGAATATTGGACAATACTGAGAAGGGAGGGTGAATTAGTATTGATAAAATTTAAACCACTTTTAAATTATTCATTAACACACATGATTAACAAGAACACACATAACACAAATTTATCATGGAATCCCAATTGTGTAAACCACCAATACTTCCTATTACTGTAAAATTATATCTACAAATAGTTTTTTCCTATAACTACAGACAAGGATAGTATTACACCCTATTTACATACAAATACTAGAAGGAGGCTACGACCCCCTGTTTTATCAGCTGCTACTAAAAGGATGCTAGAACACCCTATTTACCAGCTACTACTGGAAGGAGGACATGACCCCATTGCAAGCCGGTTGCCTGCCATAACGCCTCCCTACCTCCCTTATATGATAATTTGATATCTGACTGTTCTACATCAATCGATTTGTCAATTGAATGTTGAGAGACACTTATTTGAATATTTAAACCATTGTTTATATACCCTCAAACATATCTCTTCATTCAACAGTCACCTATCTTCATCGTGAATCTTCACAAAGAAATAAACTAATTCAAAATTAATTCTCTGTTTATCATTTTTAACTATGTTTAATTTATCATCCACGACCTTCCACAGTTTATTTTCCGCAACGTCCTTTGGCACAACATTCTCTCCGCAATAGACCTTTCCACATTGTATTTTCTGCATCTCTCTTTCAGTAATTTGCGGGAACTCATTCCTTCCGCAACTGCAGATTGCGTATTGCAGATGTGCATTTTAACTCTTCTCAAAAATTGCTTCTACAACGATATTTTTGCAATCAAAAATTTTTTCCTTCCGCAATTGCGGATTGCAGGTAAGCATTCGACTTTTCTCAAAAATTGCTTCTGCAATTACCTTTCCACGATGACATTTCGGCAATCAGAAACTTATTCCTTCGACAATTGCGGATTGCGGATTACGAGTAAGCATGTCGGTTTTTGTTGAAAATTGCTTCCGCAATTACTTTTCCACAACAATATTTTCAAGTTGTCAATTTCTTGTGGGTTCTTTTCTGACCGTTGATCTTCGGGTTGTGGATTGCGGACCACACTTTCCAGAAATTGGCTTCCGCAGTTTTCCTCTCACAACTTCTTTTCTGCAACTCTTTTGAGCCGTTGATTTCTTGCAGGTTCTTTCCTAACCGTTGATATTTGGGTTGAGGATTATGGATTGCGGAACCACACTTTTCTAGAAATTAGCTTCCGCAATTTTCCTCCTGCGACTTCTTTTCCGCAACTTTTCTGAGAACCATCGATATGCTGCAGAACTTTTCCTAGCTGTTGATCTCTGATTAACTATGGAAATTCACTTTGGGGCTTTGGAATGTTATCTTAACTTGATTATTATTTCCCTATCATCGATCTATTTTCTTGATATAATATTAGTTGTCCAACCTCTTCTAAGTAAGCTGACTGCAAATCCATGACTATGCATCGATTGATCAGAGGGCTTTTCCTGACTTGATCCCCTCGTTGGATCCTTTCATGTGTTATTCCATTTATTTCCCTTCTATGGGTTATACCTTTGTCATTATCGAACTCTTTTGACATCAATTACAATTCTTTCCAACAATATCCCTCTTTGGCATTGATGGAAATATCTAAACATCGCCCCCTTTGACGAAAATGACAAATGTTCTCTTCTGATAGCCACCACTGTAAATATATCTCCCCCTTAGTATATGCTATCATTTTTTTCATCATCAATTTGACTCATATGACTTTGTTCTTCATTTTCAAGAATATACACATTGCTTGAAGTTCTCACAATAGTTCCAACAAGTTTTCTTGAATCTTTTCTTCTGATTTCACACTTCTTGGAATCAAATATACTTGGGTCCTTGATCACACGTTTGGCTCACACTTAAATATTAGGTTTTAAATTATTTACAAGAAAAACATTTTCATATTTCATCTTGTCTCTAATAGCCAATGTATCATTTCCAAGTATTTTATTTGATAGATTATCTCCAAAGGTGACTTGTCCTTTTTTCTTCTTTTTTAGGCTTAGAAATTTAGTTGGGCCACCTGTGACATTTTTGAGCATCCAATGTTTTTATGTAGCACATAGAGCTAATGAACATTCCACATCATCCTTCTTCTTCCAATACATCCTTTCTTCTTTGCCTTGAGATTTTGAGGCGTCATTCATAGGAATTACTAGTTTACACCTTCTAGCAATGTGTCCCTAATTGCCACGTTTGTAGCATTATGTACTATAACCCTGTAGAGGAGCAAAATAATTGTAGTTTCTTCCTTTCGGATTGTTTCTAGTAATATTTTCCTTATAGGAATAAGTATGTGATGTAATCCATTTCTCCATAGGAGCCTTTAGTTTACGATTTCTAGCTATATGTCCAAAATTGTTATAGGTAAAACAATTTCCCAAAAATATTTGTTGATGTTTACTTGTCATTGGTCTTCTCAAGATCATATCTTTTATTTGTAAGAGAGGACCATATTTCTTACTTTCTTCCCTTTTATTTGGGGTCTAGAGTGCAACAACATAGCTTATTTTGTTTCCATCTTGGTTTGTGGAAAATGAATGTCCTGGATTCTTTTCTTTGACAAATCCTAATCCATATTTATCACTTGATCATCTTTGGAAACTTAGGATTTCATCTAAAGTCCTTGAGATTTTTTCAAAATTTGTTTTGATAGATTCTCCATCCAGTTTATTTCTAAGGTGCATAATATCTTCTTCAATCCTTGCAGATTCTTGTATTCTCTTTTTGAGTTGTTGTTCTAGATTGTTTTCAACCCTTTTAACTTTTAGAATTTTATTTTTTAAGTCAACAATCATTCTTTCTACATCATTTCTTTTCTCTTCAAATTCTGTCATGTGAGTTTTTTATTTTTTGTACATCATTTTATACTTCTCTAATTATTCATGAGCATTTATAAGTTTTGCTTCAAGATTCACCACATATTCTGTTTCTTCTTCTTGGATTTCGTTATCTAATCCCATGAATATGATTTCAACATCTTCTCTTATTTCATCACCTTCATTGTCTTCTTTGGAAAAGAGGTTTTTCTTATTTTTATGAAACTTCTTCTTGTATACTTTCTTATGAATGCAAGGTTCTTTATCATCACCATCCTCTTGTTTTGGGTAAGAACATTTTTTGGCAAAATGTCAAATCCTTCCATAGTTAAAAAACTTCAAGGGTATCTTCCCTTTGTACTTTCCAATGCCTCTCTCAAGTTTCCTAATGAAAAGAGCTTCCTCGTAATCTAGGTCCTCATATTGGATTTTAAAGGCTTCTTCTTTCTTTGATGATCCGTATTTCCCTATTATTCTCTCATAATAAGTGAAGATCCCATGCAGTTCATCTACTGCCATGTATTCAAGATCATATCGTTCCTCTAGAGCGGATACCTTTGATTCATACTTCATGGTCAGGGTTATTAGTACTTTTTCAACTACCTCTTTTTCCTTTAATACCCCTCCAAGGCCTCTAATAGCATTGACAATTTCATCTACCCTTAGAATACACTCTGCAATATTTTCTTCCTCTTTCATATTTAGTCTTTAAAATTGTCCTTTATATGTCTGAAGTTTGGAATGTTTGACTTTGGATGCTCCTTCATAGACAATTTTTAACTTATCCCAAACATATTTCACTGTCTTGCATTACATGACTGTCACAAATAATGAGTTTGTTAACCCACTCAATATTACATTCAAGGATTTTTCATTGGACTCACATTGGTCAATTTCATCTTTGTTTGTGGGTAGGTTGTCTGCAATTTTATACTCTTTTTCAACTATTCTCCAAACCTTCCATCCAGGAGACATTAGATGGCACTTCATTCTTGCACTCCAGTATGCATAGTTAACTCCTGTGAACAACAGAGGTCTATTGGTATATAATCCTTCCTTCTGATCCATTTTGGTCGTAGTTAGGATATTCCTTCCAATGGTTTAGATTGTAGTGAAAAATCCTGCTCTAATACCAATTCTTGGAATATTGGACAACTCTAAGAGGTGGGGGTGAACCAATATTGATAAAATTTAAACCACTTTTATTTTATTCATTAACACACATCATCAACAAGAACACACATAAAATAAATTTATCATGGAATCCCAATTGGGTAAACCACCAATACTTCCTATTACTGCAAAATTATATTTACAAATAGTTTATGGTTGCTACTACAGACAAGGATGGTATTACACCCTATTTACCAGCAACTACTAGAAGGAGGCTATGAACCCCTATTTTATCAACTACTACTGAAAGAATGCTACAACACCCTATTTACTAGATACTACTGGAAGGATGCTACGACCCCCTTGCAGGCCTATTTCCTTCCCTAGCGCCTCCCTATCTCCCTTATACGACAATTTGATCTCTGACTGTTCTACATCAATTGATCTATCAATTGAATGTTCAGAGAAACTTATTTGAATATTTAAACCATTGTTTGTATACCCTCAAACACATCTCTTCATTCAGCAGTCACCTATCTTCATCGTGATTCTTCACAGACAAATAATTTAATTCAAAATTAATTCTCTGTTTAATTTATCAGTCGTGACCTTCCGCAGTTTCTTTTTCGCAACAGTCTCTCCACAATAGACATTTCTGAATTTTCCTTTCCACATTTCCCTTTCCGTAATTTGTGAAAACTCATTCCTTCCGCACTTGTGGGTTGTGGATTGCAGATGTGCATTTTGAATCTTCTCAAAAATTACTTCCGAAGTGATCTTTCCGCAATTAGAAACATCTTCCTTCCCCAATTGCAAATTGCGGATTGTGGGTAAGCATTTCGACTTTTCTCAAAAATTGCTTCCGCAATCAGAAAATTCTTCCTTCCGCAATTGCGTATTATGGGTAAGCATTTCGAATTTTCTCTAAAATTGCTTCCGCAATTACCTTTCCACAATGATCTTTCTGAACCGTCGATTTCTTTCAGGTTCTTTCATAACCGTTGATCTTCAGTTTGCGGATTGCATATTGTGGAACCACAAATTCCAGAAATTGGCTTCCGTAATTTTCCTCTTGCAACTCTTATGAGCCATTGATTTCTTGCGGTCCTTTTCCTTACTGTTGATATTTGGGTTGCATATTGCAGATTATGGAACTACACTTTTTTAGAAATTGGCTTCCGCATTTTTCCTCCTGTAACTTCTTTTCCACAACTCTTTTGAAAACAATTGATCTGCTACGAAACTATTCCTAGCCGTTGATCTCTGATTAGGTGCAGAACTTCACTTCGCGTTCCAGAATGTTATCTTACCTTGATGATTCTTTCCCTGCCATCGATCTATTTTCTTGATATGATCTTAGGTGTCCAACCTCTACTAAGTAATATGAATACAACTCCATGACTCTGTGTTGATTGATCAGAGGATTTCTCCTAACTTGATCCCCTCATTGGATCCTTTCATGTGTTATGCCATCACTTTTCCTTCAATTGCTTATACCTTTGTCATTACTAAACTCTTTTGACATCAATGATAATTATTTCCAATTGAAATAACTCTACTACATGTTACATTATGAATACAAGACCCTCAATTGGCCTTTACATCATAAAATGTTTCAGAGTGATAAGGAGAAAATTTACTTCATGATGCACATGGGATAAATGATTTTTATAATTTGGGAGTTATGAAGTACTTAATTCTTTATTTGATAGATAGGATCATTACACAACCAACAACACCAAATTAGTCATCATGACATAATCCAGCATCCTCGCTTAACGATGAATAAGGACAAATAATACAAATGGAGGAAGATGGAATTTCATTATTTAAAGTCACTCCAGAAAGCGATCAAAGAATACAATTATTGATATCAAGAATACAATAATTCAATTTATGTAATTTTTGAAATTAGATTAAATCAATTGATTTTATGAATATGACATTTTTTTTTTATGAATTCAAGTAACTAATATGGATTTTCCTTTATTTGGTTCTTCTTGAGAACAAATGCCCTAGGTATTGGGAATAGAATACATGCATATGTTGTTGGAGCCTCTACTCCTTCTTAACCTTCTACTGATGCATTTACTCCCGGTATCACTGCTAGTATGCCTCATGTTGCACCTAGTGTCACATCCACCCCATTTACTATGACCCCAACTAGGAGTAACCCTATATATACTCTTGTTCCTCCTTCATCATATGTTGATGTGAGTTTCAGTACTCCATGGATAATTGTAAATATATCTAGGGAGTTACTAGCTTCTGTTATGCAACAAATTCCTCAAAAGAGCACAAATAAACAAGAAAGAGTAATCCACTTCTTATAATGAAGAAAAAAAAGAATAGCAAGCCTCTTTGAGGGGGGAACCTTCTTATACGATGTATATATACACAAGGAAAGAGATGATAAAATTATTCAAATGAAATGGTCTCCTTGATACATATAAGAGAGAAATAGGTCCAATTACAACTAATGGACACAAGCCAAAATCAATAATACAACAATACTAATATAAAGTTTCAAATTTAGGGGGGAATGGCCCAATTTAGGGCTTAACATGATCATCTCCTTCAGGTAAGTGTTGTCCTCAATGCTTTGTTAATTGTGGATGCTTCTATACAAAGGACTCATCTTCCCATGTCAACTATTTTACTATTTTTGTTTCCACTTGATGAGGTACTCAGTAATATCCCGATTTCATAATTGTTTGGTCCTTGTTTAAAAGATTTGTTTAGGTTCCAATATGAATTTTCCTTCTTCATAAAGCTCCAAAAAGATACTTTTAATTGGGATATTGTCTCCTATTATCATCTTTAAGAAAGAAACTTGGAAAACTGGGTGTACTGTTGAGGATGAAGGGAGATCTAATTTGTAATCTATACTACCAAAAACTTATAAGGACCATAGTAATTGGGTGCTAATTTATTGTCCTTATTTATTTTGTTGAGGGACATCTGTTTGTAAGTTTTTATCCTAAAATATACCCAATCCCCTTCTTTAAAATTCCTTTCACTGCGATGTTGATATGTCTGTTGTTTCATCCTATTTTTTTAATAACTAGGTTTTCCTTTAATATTTGGAGAAATTCTTCTCGATGCTTGAGGTGATCTTACATAGCTTGAAATTTAAATTTTCCTTTCATGGGATATGTGATAGATGGAGGTTGGTACCCATAAAGTGCAATAAATGGGTACATTTTTGAAGACGCATGGAAGGAAGTATTGTACCAATTTCCTACCAAAGATAACCATTTCACCCATTGCATTTGTTTATCCAATGCAAAGAGACAAAGATATCCTTCCATACATTTGTTCACTATCTCAGTTTTCCCATCGGATTGAGGATGATAAGATGAACTATGAGCTAACTAGGTACCCAAACAAAAAAATAATTCAGTCCAAAATTTTCCATTTTGTTAGATTTTTATTATTTAAGCTAGCATTATGTTAGGATATTTAACTTAGAGAATAACATGCAAAACAATTAAACATAAGAGACAATGAACACAATGTTTTTCCTCGAGGAAACCATAAAGGAGAAAACCCCGCAACTTCCTCAGAGATAGAATCAGTGCCAAAAGTAAAAGATAGAATCAGCACCAAAAGCAAAACCCCAAAACATTAAGATGATCTCCCGACAGTAGTAGTATCTCTCTCTCTTATCCCAGCAACTTCTTCTCTCTTATTTATGTGCTACAACTAAGTGTGATTAAATGTGTGATAAATAGAGAGGCTCACTCTCTATTTATACTAATTCCCGACTTGGCAATAACTCACTAGGGCCAACTTCTCTAGTAGATTCTAATAA
Organism: Pseudotsuga menziesii; assembly: GCA_001517045.1. NCBI lineage: Eukaryota > Viridiplantae > Streptophyta > Pinopsida > Pinales > Pinaceae > Pseudotsuga > Pseudotsuga menziesii. The sequence continues at coordinate 33,254 of LPNX010993764.1, forward strand.
CCCTAGGGCCCCACAACTGCGGGGAATTTAACCCTTGCTCAATAGGATGGTTACCCACAATGACTTAACATGACTTGTTTACATTATTGAATCTCCTGATAGGCACATCAGGGCATGACATGACTCCAATACATTACAGACACTTCTTGGAATAAACATCGGGGTACAATACATAAGATATGTAGGTGAAAACATTCTGAAGTTACAAATACATCGACACTCCCTCTTAACTAGGAAGGTATTCTCTCAACACAATTTATCAACACAAGTCTTCTACTCGGTATCATCTGGATCATTATCGAGTCCTCATCATATTCATCTTCAAGTCATCTTCATCTGGATATGGATCATCACTTGATCTGGATCATCATCACTAGATCTGGATCATCACTCGATCTGGATCATCATCACTGGATATGGATCATCATTCAATATGGATCATCACTGTTGGATCAACATCACTGGATTTGGATCATCACTCGATCTCAATCATCACTGCTAGATCAACATCACTATATCTGGATCATCACTGCTGGATCAACATCATTGGATCTATATCATCACTCGATTTGGATCATCACTGCTGGATCATCATCACTGGTGCTATCTCTTGATTCTTCTCATCACAGGAAGTTCTACAGAGTCAGCCCTTTTTCATGCTAATTGTAGGCCTAACCTCCATGTAGGTCTTCTTCAGCGCTTATATCTAACCCTAAGTCATAATAGCCTGCCCTGCACTTACATCTGACCATGAGAGGAACACATCCAACACCATGTCATAAAGGCACGCCCAGCACTCACATCTGACCACGTGGGAACACATCCCACAACCCTGTCAGAAATTCCCAGCACTCACATCTGATCATGGGAGGAACACATCCAAGAACCATACTGGAAAGGCTCAGCACTCACATCTGACCATGGGAGGAACACATCCAAGAACCATATCGAAAAGTCTCAGCACTTATATATGACCATGGGAGGAACACATCCAAGAACCATATCAAAAGGTCTCAACACTTATATCTGACCATGGGAGGAACACATCCAAGAACCATATCAGAAGGGCTCAACACTTATATCCATCCATGTGGGGAACACATCCCATATCCATGCTAGAAAGGCTCAGCACTTATATCCAGCCATGTGGGGAACACATCCCGCAACCATGCTAGAAGGGCTCAGCACTTATATTTGATCATGTGGGAACACATCCCACAATCTCCTTAGAATGGATCTACACTTACATTTGATCATGTGGGAACACATCCCATAGTCACATCAGAATGGCTCTGCACTTACATATGATCATGTGGGAACACATCCCATAGTCACATCAGAATGAAACTCATCCCTAGGCTAAGTATAACTGGTAACTAACCAAGTTCCTCCATTCAGAGAATGGTATTCAACACTTATATCTGATCATGTAGGAACCAATCCTACAGTCACATCAGAATGGCTCAACACTCACATCTGAACATGGAAGGAACCAATCCTCTCACCATGACATAATGGCTCAGCCATTACATCAGACCATGGAAGGAACCAATCCTCTTACCATGTCAGAATGGCTCACATACTTATCACTTTCCCTTGGAGGGAACCTCAATCTAGAGAACACCAAGCTTCTCCGTGAAGTACTCAAACTTCACTCTGGCTAATGGCTTCATCAACACATCAACTATCTGTCCATTCGTTGCAACATACTTGAGATTTACTACTCCTCTCTGCACCATATCCATGATATAGTGATATTTGATCTCGATATGCTTTTACTTGTCATGGAACACCGGGTTCTCTGACAACTTCACACAACTCTGGTTATCGCAATATATACAAGTAGCATCCAACTAGAGATCAAATAAATCAAACAGTAGCTTCCTTAACCATACTGCGTCACAACTAGCTAAACAAGCTGCAACATACTCTGCTTCAGCTATACTGAGTGCCACACAGGACTACTTCTTGCTAAAACAAGATAACACACCTGATCCCATAATGAAGCAACACCCATAAGTGCTCTTCCTATCGATGGCACTGCCTGCCAAATCTGAATCAACATAACCTTCCAGGTTAATATTTTGATTCGCCTCATACTTGATCTTCATTTCCCATCTTGATTCGCCTCATGCTTGATCTTCACTTCCCATATTTTCTTCTCGAGCTTCTATCCGAGCTTCTTCTTGAGAGCATTCTTCCCATAGTCTTCTGAACTTGACTAGTTTCTTTCTGGCATAGATCCCTTGAATGAAAGAGTCCCATGTCCTAGGGAGACCATTCAAGGTGGTCATCACAATCTCTGCATTCTCCACTTCTTCATCCATTGCTTCAAGTTGTTCTTTGATATTAGAGACTCTTGTAAAGTAATACTGGATGGTTTCAGCATTCTGGATCTTTACATTCATCAATTGGTTTCTCAAAGTCATCTTCCAATTTATGTTCTTCCCTTGAAACAGTTTGGTCAGGGCATCAAACATAGATTTAGGTGTCTTTAGGGAGGACACCTGTGGTATGAGGTTATCCTTGATTGAATCAGAAATAATCCTTTTAGCCATGACCAATTTCTTCTTGTGTAAGGCTTTAGCCTCATCTCCTTCTCGAACTGGAACCTCTTCCATGATGTAAGAGTCCAACTCATTTTCTTCCAAGACCAGGGAGATCCTATACTTCCAGGCTCAGAAGTTATCATCTCCCTCAAGCTTTTCATCAAGCTTGGTAAGATGAGGCATCTTAATAGAGAACCTCAAATGGAAATGCAAAAGATTTAGATCTTACCAAGTTAAGATGTTATATCTGGATCTAGAGTTGAATTTCTGCAGAGTTGGTTCAGGAGCAGATTAGGGTTTGAATTTCCCAGAGTTCTATCCAACCAAAAGCTTTGATCTTGATCTCTAAACTTCGATTTTGAGGAGGAGATCAATCCAGGCCTGGGATCACTCAAAAATTCCACTTCTATGGAAAGCCCTAATTTCCAGCAGTAGTGTCGGGTCAAAAACTAAAAATGCTCATAATCATATTCTGCTTTGACAGAAATATGCACCCTAGACAGGAGAGTCAACCCAACCTTCCTTTGCTAAAAATATGTGGAGAGAGATCCAAAAAGTAGGAATTCCTGTTTCCGCAGTTGCACAGTGTCTTCTTCTCAAGTTAGCTCTGATACCATGTTAGATTTTTATCATTTAAGCTAGCATTATGATAGGATCTTTAACTGATAGAATAACAAGCACAACAATCAAACATAAGAGACAATGAACACAATTTTTTTCCTCAGGGAAACTATAAAGGAGAAAACCTCGCAACTTCCTCAGAGATAGAATTAGCACCAAAAGCAAAACCCCAAAACAGTAAGATGATATCCCAATAGTAGTAGTCTCTCTCTCTCTTGTCCCAGGAACTTCTCTCTCAGTTATGTGCTACAACTGAGTGTGAGTGAATGTGTGATAAATAGAGAGGCTCACTCTCTATTTATACTAATTCCCTACTTGACAATAATTCACTAGGGCCGACTTCTCTAGGAGATTCTAATAACCCTAGGGACCCACAACTGCGGGGACTTTAACCCTTGATCAATAGGAGGGTTACCCACAATGACTTGACATGACTTGTTTACATTATTGAATCTCCCGATAGGCACATCGAGGCATGACATGACTCCAATACACTACAGACACTTCCGAGAATAAACATCGGGGTACAATACATAAGATATACATGTGAATACATTTCGAAGTTACAAATACATCAACACAGTTAAAATTGGATCTTTATCACTTATAATAATCTTCGAGTTTATGTATATTTTGAACTGTTTCAATGAATGTTACAACTACTGTACTTTAATTAAAAGGGAGAGAGAGTGCACAAAAGTGTGAATGCTTGGAGAGTATAATAACAAACACCATAATAACATTATTCTCTTCTGACTTGGGTAGACCTGTGATAAAATACATTGAGAATTCCTCCTAGCACTGGAAAGGTATGTCTAATGGTTGTAAAAGACCCTGGCTCTTAACCATTTCAACCTTATTTTTTCGGTAAGCCAAACATTCTTCCACAAACATTTGAACATTAGATTTAATACCTTCCCAAAAAAATTCCTTCTTGACCCTATGGTAGGCTTTCAGTATTCCCAACTTCCCTCCTATAGGAGAGGTGTGTAATTTCGAAAGGATATTTTGTTTGAGTTGTGTGTTCTTACATATATATATAAGCGATCCTTATACCAGAGTGAATCATTTCTCAACACAAAAGTATTTGATACACTGGGATCCTTTTTTACCTTGTGTATGAGCATCCACACCCTTAGGTCATTAATTCATTCTTCCCTTGCTTCTAATGTCCAATCAGGTCATATAATCTCTCTTTAATATTGATACATATTCCATGAACCCTCTTTATTATACACCATTGCCAGTAGTGTAGAGTAAGAACTTTGTCTAGGCATAATTATGCCTTTCTCTAACATTTCTTCAACCATACACTCAATTTTGTTCCTCTGGCCATAGGGGTATCTGTAAAGTTTGATATTAGGAGGAACACTTCTTGGAAACAAGTGAATAAAATGATCACAATCTTGACTAGGAGGAATACCTTTTGGAATATCTTTAAATACCTTGTAATGTTTATCAATGATCCTTTGGATATTTAGGGGAATAATATGATTGGATGTTTGAACCTCTAGTGAGCATAATTGTGCAATTACACATTGATGCCCCTTTTTCAAAAAAAATTCATTCGATGAGATATTATCACCTTTATTGGTTTCCTCGTGACAACCTTTAAATCAAATTATTTTCCTTCCTAGGAAAATTTCATGAAAAGTTCTTAAAAATTAAAATCCACTGTTTCAAATGATTGTAACCATTGAACCCCTAAGACAACATAACCACCACACATTGGGATAACAATAACTGGATTATTCAATACATATTCCCCCATAGTAAGATTGATATTATGGAATTCTCTTGAACAATTGATAGTTCCTCCATTTTCTATAATTACTTGAAACTCTAGTGCTAGATGTATAAATCATTTGAGAACTTTGGATAATTTAAAATGAATGAAATTATAAGTACTACCCGAATGAATCAACATTGTTACCTTTTTCTTTTTGATATATCCTTTGATCTTGATAGTTTAAGGAGTGCTAATTCCATCCAACGCATTACAATATATGGCGGGATTAATCTATTTGGGGGTAATCTCTTCTATTTCTTCAGCTTGATAGGGTTTGTTTTAGTTTTCTTCTTCCTCTTCACAATCTATGTGCACTCACTTATTCTCACCACACTTATGTCACTTATTATACTTGCTATCACAATTAAAACAGAGACCTTTTGTTCTTATTTCATCTTTTGTTCTTATGTCAACCTTGTAGGTTGAGGTGGGTTACAAGAAGGAAAATTATTCTCTCTATATGTGTTAGAGATGGTCCTTTTAGTAGCCATCATCTATTTTATTTTCAAATTTCCTTAACATGAAATCCTTCTCTAAGATGTTTGTTCTAAGAGACACACCTCATGCCGAATGTTATCCTTCAAGGTTCTATCAAAGAGATTTCATAATATATCATCTAGTATTCCCTCCACTTTGAGGCTCAACTTTGAATTTGTTGAATGCGCTAAATTATTGGACCTTTTTCCTTAGATTGATTGGGAAAATAAGGTTTTTATCTTAACATAATCAATACATGTCTTTAATTATTCCATAAAAATAAACCAAGAGAAAATGGAGTTCTTTTTGTATTCTCATAACCATTGGTACCACCCAAATTTCACAGGTTCTAAATACAGAGATGAAATAGTTTCCTTTTGTAGATTCGGAACCTAGTGTATATCAAAAAATTGCTTCATCTAGAATGTCCATGCTATGGGATTATTTCCATCAAACTTCCTCATGTCAATATTTGTGAGTTGGATTCCCCTTGAGGGGCATCCTTGATTATTTCTATTATTAGAATCAAATTGCCTTGGAGAATTATTATTAATGGAATGTTGCTCAATATGGCACTATCTTTATCTTCTTGAGTACCCTAGGACACATCATCACCTTTAAGGATATTTTCCTTTGGATTTTGTATGAGCTTAGCAATCCTGTCCATATTCCCCCCATGTTCTTCTCCATCTGTCCCATACTTTCCTCGTTATTATTATCAATATGTCCCATCCTTTCCTTCATATTAATATCCATTTTAACTAAATCAATAATTTTCATAGACCCTTTAATCATATCTTCCAACTTGGACACCTGAAAATATAGGTATTTAATTTCATCATAGGGCACAGATGAATCCTATATTGGTTTGATTGGATTGGTATGGCCTATCTCACCACCTCATGGTGCCATTTGGAACAATAATAACACAAACACACACACACACACACACACACACACACACACACACACACACACACACACACACACACACACACNCATACCTTTGAGATCAATCCAAATATATCCTTCTACTAGAAGTTATTCAAATTTGAAATAGTGTACTTTTTTAAAACCATGTTTTGGAGACTGTTTTGTTGGCCGACCTTCCACCCAATGGTAATATGAAATTTTAGCCTCTCTAAGTCTGAAATATATTCCTTTGGTATCTTGATATGTCCTCTTTCAAGTGTTGTAGGTTTCGTTGAATTCTGATGTGCCAATAGGAAATGACCGCAACTTTCCCACAATGTGCCGATTTTGAACTTTTCCAGAAAGCGAACTTGTATAGAATTCCATGTGTCTATTGTTTTTCAGATGAATCTAACATTTATACCACATATAGTAGAATATATATTATTTCATATGAATTAGGTCTCATTGAATTTGGATCTTGCATGCTCCATATATAACAATTTCTCCTAGAGCATATGTTTGAGACTAATGTTTCAGCTAGTTATAAACCCTATATTCCATTGGGTATAAATCCAAACTTGTAATGATTAAGGATATGAAAATGTACAACAAATATATTGGAATGTCCTCTATGCCCCCTCCAATTTTCACTGTTTGAAACTTTGTAGAAATTTTATGGCGAAAAAATCCAAAGTGACTAGCTTTGGAAGTGTCCAAGATATGATTGCAAATGATATGCAACAAATTTTGCAAAAGAGAATAAATAGACAAGAAAGGGTGAAAATGCCTTATAATGAATAAAATAGATGAATATAAAGCCTCTTTGAGGACGAAACCTCCTTATCATAATGTATTACATACATAATACAAGACAAGACAAGATGATGTTGAAACTTGTGGAATCCTGTGGAGAAATCATTAATAACAAGATAAGATCATTCAAATGAAAATGTTTTATTAATATCTATAGGAGACAAAGAGGTACAATTACCAATAATGCACTCAAGCAGACATCAATGATATAAAAATACTAATATAAAGTGCCAAATTTAGGGGGAAATTGGCCCAATTTAGTGATTAACAATTTGTTTAGAAATGGAACATAAACTTGTCCTAATGAAGGGATTAAAACCCCATGGTAATTAGTTTCCCATAAAATATTTTCATTTTATATAATGAATAATATTTTAATGTTGGTCTTAACTATTTAATCATAATGTATGGTTTTAATGCCATGAAATAACTTAAATTCTATCAAGCATTTCAAGAAAAAGTGTTACCTCATTTTGCATCAACAATTAGAATAAGTTATAAATACCAAAACAAAACTTGAAAAAAGAGCTAATGAAACAATGAGCACATTGTTTGGTCTTGTATTCATCCAAAAATTGATTGAAAACATGGAGAGTAAGTACTTGAAAAAAATGTGAGATAATTATCAAACTAATATCAGTCGCTACCTCAATTATGAGTGTCATGGGATGATTCCCATACAGGAGTGGGACATGCTAATCGAGAATGTTCATGATAAGAAGATGAAAAAAGAGGGATCCTTGCAACCAAGAGTTAGAGAACAACAAAGGTAGTTATAATAATATAATACACAATGAACTTATAACTATGCATTTGTCCATACTAATTAAAACACATTAACATACACTTCACACTTTTCGTAGGCTGAAAGGATCTGCGAAGGACACACAAGCCATATTGGATGAGGTTGGGAAACAAAAACTTGGCTCATGGGGCTATGTTAAAGAAAAAATAACATATTTAGGACTAAGTTTTAAAAGTTGCCATTATTTATTTTTTAATCTATAATTTAAAAACTTATTGTGTTATGTTATGGTATGTAGTCAACATACTTTGATGTCATGCCCACTTTCAAAGATCTAAACATTTCCTTAACCGAAGGGTATACATCCCTGATTGAAATGAAAAAAAGGAAATAAATATGGCTCTTTTGTTGTCAATGATGAGGTATATAAGTTCAATACATTTTGAATAGTTAACTATAAACAAGTTTAGATTTTTGGTCATGGAATAACTACAAATGCTATTACAAGAAGTACATGATGATTTTGGTATGGTTCAGGGAATAAGTTTAGAAACTGAATGTGTTGATCATACAGAGATTATCCCTATTAAACTAGGTACCATGAATGAGGTCATTAGATAATCTAGATCCTACTCGGCCATCTACATGAAGACATATCTGGCATCCTTAGGAACCATTGAATCAAGAGGTTGAGAAGAACATAAAAAATAATATGCAAATGTTACACTTGTGGATCTTTAAATAAATAAATAACCTAGAAGAAAATAATGTTTTCTCCTAGTTCCAAGGGTTTCCAAAATTTTATATGAAAATTTGCACTTAATCAAACAACTCTTGAAACTAGGCAAAAACTAGAAATGTTGTTGATACTTTGTAAACATGGCAGCAAATGAAGGAGGAAATAAGGACAATTTTAGGAAAGAAAAAGTGTATTCACTAAAACATTTAAACCAAGGACCATTTAGGTTTGGAATCAGCTCTACTGAAACCTACTCCCATGCTTCTGGGTCACCCAACCGTGCAACTAGGAATAAATTTTTAAATCCAATCAACCAGGGATTTGGGAAAGGTACATGCGTGTGGTATGACTGGTAAAAAGTATTAAATGAAGTTTCAGATAGTCAAGAACAAATCCGTAGTGATATGGGGTTGTTTGGGTGTTAGAATAATCAAACCCATAGTTACCCATATTTGACATTAATTAATCATTTTTGTCTTATTCCTAGATTCCTTACTATGCTAGTTGGCATCCACTTGCACCCAGAAGTCAAAAAATGACAAAAATGGCTTAAGGAGAACTTTATAAACATCATGGAATCATATTTTGGAAACTCTGCTATAATTACAGAATAGTAAAAGTGTAGTTTTGCTTTTTTCTGAAAGCTGCCTTTCTTTTCGACAGTTTTAAGGTAAAAGGGAAAAGCTAGTCTAGGAGTAATTGTCTTGTTTTTTGCCTTAACCATACTCATTATTTTTCTCCATCCAAAATCATGGATATGATCTCTTTCAATCACTTATCAGCTTATACATCTGATTCATCCCATTCGTGAGCATCTTGACAGATTAGGAAAGCGATTTATGCACTTATGGGGGATTTTGACTAGTTTAGTAAGCCTATTTTTTGTCCAATTCGAATAGAATCCTCATGCTTTAGAATATACGATATAATTATATATTTAGAAAGACTAATACTTGATGAGGTTTTCTGATGTAAAATTATTCAATACAGGATTGATTTATGCTCTATTTCAGTCTCCTATTCGTGGAATTTTGCATGTTTGATTAGCAATTTTGTGAGTGTAATTGTTCTACTGCTTGGGTTCAATTTCCACATGGTATAAGAGCCTTTGTACATTGATTTATCTCCTTCCATATTGATATTTTATGTTCTACATCATTTAATGGGAGCACATTCTGCTGGTTGAAGGAAACAGTTGTTGAGATATGGACAAATCTAAAATGATCATCTTGGCTCCATTCAATTTCTTTGAATGGAAAGCTAAGATGGAGATATTGTTGAGAGAGAAAGGTCTCTATAGGTTTACCATGGAAACTGATTTAGATACCAATGCAGTTGCAGATAAAATTAAATCGCACAACAAGAGGGATGATGCCTATGGTCTTTTGTGCTTGAGCATTTCAAGGGACCTCCTCTTCCATCTTGATTCATTGACATCACCAAATGAGGTTTGGGAGAAGCTTGAAGATATTTTTGGAAAGAAATATGAGATGAGAGGAAATCAACTAGACAATGATTTGATCTCATTGAGTTCTAGTAGCTTCGAATCATTGTAACTCTAGTTTTCTAAGTTTAAGGCCCTAGTTCTACAGTTAAAACAATGTGGAATCGAAAAGAAGGAAGAGAAACTAGTCTTTACCATACTCTCAAAGCTTGGTCCTGACTATTTAGTGTTTGTTTGGACCTTCCATGCCACCAAGTTGACAACACGAGCCTGGAATATGCCTAAGCTTGTTGAGTTCATGGAATCCATCACCCAGGAGAAAGATAAATTGGTAATGATGGGAACCATCAAACCTTCCAAAGACCAAGATTTGGTTCCTAGAGATTCGAGGGTGGATTCAAAAGGAAAGAAGAAATCCAAAAATCCACCTGAGAAAAAGAGAGACAAGGAAAAGTCTCAAGAGGAGCCCTCAGGCTCCAAGAAGAATTTCCAGAAGAAGAAGATCAAAGGAGAAATGAGTAAGTGCACATACTGTAGTAAGGGCTATCATTTTGAAAGCTCTTGTATGAAAAATAAAATTGACATGTTGATCCAACTCCTGGAGAAGAACAGCATCTCCCTTCCTGAATGTGCAAGACAGAGGGAAGGAGGATCAAATTCAGATGACAGGGAGAGAGTACATTCCTTGGTTGCTAGCACTTCAAGTTCACCTAGCTTCATCATTCATTCTGTAGCTTCTAGAAATATGGTTTCAACAAGAGAGACTCTCTCCTCTCTTTCCCATTCGAAAGGTCCAAATTTTTTTTTGGGAGATGACTCTATTACTGATAGTATGGGGAAGGGTAGGGTTGATCTTGAACATCGTTCCTTCAATGATGTGTTGTATGTACCAGTTCTTTATGCTAACCTCTTGTCAGTGTATCATATGACCCACAGTAGGTCTCCAAAGTAATTCATCTTCTCTCTAAATGAAGTTGAAATCTCAGATATTTTGAATGGAAAAGTCATAACAAAAGGTGTTGTGGATCACAGTTCAAAGGTATACACATTTTCCCATTTCCTACCCTTCTCAAACCTCTCTTCTCTTCTCACTCATGCTAATGAAGCAAGTAATATTGGCACGAGATATTTGGCCATCTTAAACACAAGTATTTTTCATATTTGAGTGACAAAGACATGGTCATAGGGTTACCAAATATCAATTTTTCTAAGGGAGTATGCCAAGGTTGCATCCTAGGAAAACACAGAGAGCACAAGTATGAGAGAGCTAGTCATGAGAGAACCTCTACACCCCTCGAGTTAATCCACAGTGAAATTTCTGGTCCATTCCCTCATATTTCCATGATTCAAGCCAAATATGCACTGACCTTCATAGATGAATTTTCCAGGTATTGTTGGGTCTACTTCCTAAAGCACAAGTCTGAATTTTTTGACCTCTTCAAGGTCTTTCGAGCGTTGGTTGAGAACTAGTATGGGAGGAAACTCAAGATACTCATATATTAAAATGGTGGTGATTATGTAAAGTATGATTTCATCCATTATTTTGAAGATGCGGGTATCCATATGCAACATTCTATTCCTTACACACCACAACAAAATGGTGTTTCTGAGAGAAAGAATAGATCACTCAAGGAGATGGCAACTTGCATGATGGAGTTTAAAGCTTTGCCACCAAATTTTTGGGCTGAAGCAATAAACTATGCATCCTATATCCAGAATAGGTTACCTCACAAGCATCTTGATGGTATTACTCCCTTAAAATCTTGGAGTGGGAACAAGCTAGATGTGACCCATTTCAGGATTTTTGGCTCAAAGGCTTGGGCTAGAATTCCAACTAAAAAGAGGAAGGCTTTTCAACCCAAAATAAAAGAGTGCCTATTTTTTGGGTATTGTGAAAAATAAAAAGGGTAAAATATTATCAACTTGAGCACTAAAAAATCCTTCATTGAAAGGAGTGTTCAATTTGAAGAAGATTCTTTAGCAGCAGTTGAAGTTGGAGAGTCCTCTTCATCGCCACAACCACTGATTGTAAGTGAATAGAATAATGAGTTTGTTCATTCTGATATGTCTGATAATGATTATTTAATTGCATATCCTAACATCTCTACAAGACCAAAATGGGAAGCAAGGACTATTCATGCAGCTGGGGAACTAGTTGGGAATCCTAGTGACACTAGTAGGACCAGATCTCAATTTGAGAGTGCCCTTTGTGTGAAAGATCCACTCTTTACCAAGAAATGTTATTTGATGGTTGAATATAATCCTAAGACATATTAATATGCATCATATTATCCAATATGGCAATAATCCATGAAGGAAGAATACAACTCGCTCCAGAAGAACACCACATGGGAACTAGTTGATCTCCCCCAAGGGAGAAAGCTAGTAAAGCGTATGTGGGTTTATAAAACTAAATTTTCTGCTGATGGTTCACCATTGAAATATAAGGCAATTTTTGTAGCTAACGGGTACTCACAAGTTCAAGGTATTGATTACAATGAGACCTTTTCACCAGTGGCAAAGATGGACTCCACAAGGATAGCTTTGGCCATTGCAGCTTCAAGGCAATGGGAGGTGCATCACATGGATGTGAAGTGTGCCGTTCTAAATGGCTATCTGAATGAAGATATTGACATGCAACAACCTGAATTTTTTGTTTCTAATCCATCTTTAGTGTGCAGGTTAAAGAAATCATTGTATGGGATGAATCAAGCCCCCAGGGCTTGGTATGCCAATATTGATGGCTTTTTGTTGTCACGGAATTTTTTTTGATGCAAGTCTGATCCAAATGTCTATTTGAAGCTGATTCATGGTTCTTTAATGATTATATTTTTGTATGTGGATGACCTATTTATAACAGGAATCTCAAAGAAATAGATTGCCTCCTTGAAGGATGTAATGAACCATGCCTCTTCTATGACAGATTTGGGATTGTTGAGCCAATTATTGGGTCTCGAAATTGCTCAATCCCAATATGGGATAAAAGTTCATCAGTCCAAATATGCTTCATATCTGCTCAAAAATTTCAACATAATGGATTGTAGGCCAAGCAAGACTCCATTCCTTTCTAGAGTTAAGCTTGAAGAAGCAAGTTCTTCTCCTTTGGTAAATAACACACTGTATAGGTTGTTGATTGGGTATTTGATTTATCTTACACATAATCAACCTAGCATATATTATGTAGTTAGTTTGGCTTCCAGACACATGGATCAGCCTCATGAGTTCCATTGGAGGGCAGCCAAGAGGATCCTAAACTTTGTTCAAGGAACAAAAACTCGTGGGATTTTCTATGTAGCAAAATATGACTTAGAGCTGGTTGGATTTACTGACAGTGATTGGGAAGGTGACAACAGAGATCCAAAGTCTACTTCAGGATGTGTGTTCATTCTTGCAGATGGAACAATCAGCTGGTCAAGTAAGAAGCAAAGTGCCACAACACTCTCATCTACAAAGGCAGAGTATAGAGGAGATGTGAATAAGGCTACTCAATGTTTGAGGTTGCAGGGGATACTTGGAGAATGTGGGATCGAATAAAAGAATTCCACTGTCATATGTTGTGACAATCAAAGAACCATTTGAATCTCCATTTATCCAGTTCAAAGACAACGTACCAAGCACATTGAGATCGATATGCACTATATAAGGGAGCTTGTGCATGATGGTACCATTGCTCTAGTCTACTGCGCATCTTCAGAGCAAGTAGCAGACATCTTCACCAAGGTGTTTTGTGAGAATACCTTCAGTAATCTCAAATCATTGATGGGGATTTCTTATCATGTGGTGAAGAATAATTCATAACAAGATTTCCAAAATTTTGTTTTGTGTCCATGTTTAAGGGAGGATTTTCCCACTAGGTTTTAGCCTCTTTCCTTGGTTGTATGGACAAGCAGCATGTAAAGGGTGACTAAGACTTGTTGCTAGGCCCTAAATTTTTATGATATTTTCACATAAAGTCAGGCTTAAGGGGGTGTGTTAGAATAATCAAACCCATAGTTACGCATATTTGACATTGATTAAGCATTTTTTGTCTTATTCCTAGTTTTTTAGATTCCTTATTATGATAGTTGGAATCCACTTGCACCCAGAAGTCAACAAATTCCAAAACTGGATTAAGGAGCACTTTAGAAACATCCTGGAATAATTTTTGGAAACTCTGTTGTAATTCCATAATAGTAAAAGCACAGTTCATCTATTTTTTTAAATCTGCCTTGCTTTTCAGCAGTTTTAAGGAAAAAGGGAAAAGGTAGTCTAGCAATAAATGTCTTATTTTTTCCTTAACCATCCTCCTCCTTTTATCCCATCCAAAAACATGGATCTGATCTCTTTCCATCACTTATCAGCTGGTACATCTGATTCAGCCAACTCGTGATCATCTTGACAGATTAGGAAAGCTATTTATGCACCTATGGGGGATTTTGACTAGTTTAGTAAGCCTACTTATTGTCCAATTTGAATAGAATCCTTATGCTTTTGAATCTCTGATGTAATTATGTATTTGGACAATCTATTAATTGATGAGGTTGGCTGATGTGCACTTATTCAATACAGGATTGTGTTATGCTACAATTTCAGTCTCCTTTTTGTGGAATTTTGCATGTTTGATTACCAATTTTGTGAGTGTAATTGTTCTACTACTTGGGTTCAATTTCCACATTGGGAAGATTTGGAAAAAAATGGCAGTTTTGGCCCAGGGAGACCCTACGTAAAGAAGGATGTCCAAACAAGGTACATAATCAACAAAATATCTATTTGAGGGTTGATATGGATATTTGGGTTAATTAAATACCTACAAATAATTATGTAATTACATTTGGATGCATAGATCTCTCATAATTTTGAAAAATGTAAGACTAGTCAAATTTTCCTAGTCAAGTAGCAAGGGTGTACATAAATTCATGAATTTTGTACCAGATTGAAATCAGACCTACTAATGAAGTTTTATAGAGATTAATATATCATTATTTAACACATTATATCATTCTAACTCCTTCTCATGGCCATTAATCTATTCTCATTGCATTAAATTGATCAAAACCTTAGCTAGTGGGAAAATAAAGGCTCACTCATGAAAATTCAACATGAGAGCTCATTGAATAGAAATATTACAGTATTAAAGAAGTCATAATCAATTTTTTGGACTGAGAACATCAAGAAGAGTTTTTGAGGACCGATCTCTCCAAAAATGGGATCCAAAACTGAGGGCAGGAGGCCCAAATATAACACCAAGCTGGGGATTGGAGCGTAGGTAAAGTTCCCTTCACTGGAGCTTGAATTCAATGGAGGGATTGGATTTTATAGATGTTTGATTTGAAGCTAGGGTGTTGTTCATTATCTCTCCAACACCTGCAATGAAAATGGAAGGGGTGAAAGAATAGAGGGGAAGGGACTTGGGGCACATCTCCCAAGAGACTGAGGCATAAAAATCAGTATGAAGTCGGGATTCACTAAACACAAGATAATCCATTAAACAACCTATGAATTGGAGCTCAAAATTTCATTAAATAGACCATGGGTGACTTTTTGGGAAAGTCAATCACCTGCTCGAAAAGTCTCCCTTGCTAAAACCCTAACTCTAGACAAGTGGTGCGCCCTCCTTGAGAAATTGGAAAGTATGTGTCATGTGAGATGTTTCCCTGTCCATGCATTTCATCCAACTTATAAGTTGAGCCCTCCTTATTCCCATAGTTTCCTGATTTTTCCTATGACAACCTTTCTTCCTTTCCTACTTTTGAGACTGAGCCTCCAAAAGGAAACCGATCCCTCCTTTGGTCAATTGTGGGCCTGCTTTTCCATATGACAACGTTTCTTAGCTTTTGACACTTTCCTTCTTTTTCTGACTACTTACTTTTGTCAGTCCCTTGACAATTTCTAAATCTCCTCAGAGGAAAGTTGTCTTGCCCAAGTGCTCTCTCCTGACATGGCACTTATTTTCCACATAATTAAATTTGCATATTATTTAGTAACGACAATAAATCAAACAATATACAAGCCTCAATAATAATTACTTAAACAAATTATGTAGGCTAATTAATTAATGTCACTTAGTCCCCCAAGGTGTTTGGAATGGTCCACACTTTTGGTGGTCAATTAGGTGGGGATATGACATCACACCCACAACAATGTAAATGTTTGGGATTTTAAAGGTTTGGAGCAATTTTTTCAACATTTTGGTGATCTATAGATTCTTTATTTTTTACAATGGAAGCATAATCAAGTCTTGAAGATGCTTGTCGTTTAAATTTGGTGCCCATGAATTAATTTTAAGAAGAATAATTTGCACCAACTTGTTGCATTAGTTTCTCTCCTACTAATGTTACAATTATCACATGATAAACATCAAGATGGTCGCTTCAAGAGTACTTTACCCAAATTATATCATCCTGCTTAACTGACTAGAATATTTAACCTCTTTGAAATATATCCAAAATAAATATTTTGATTGAGTCTTGTCAAACATGTTATATTATTCTATGGAATAGATGGAAAAAACCCTTTCAAAATTAGTGGATTAGAATTTGTTGGGTTAGAAATCCCCAACACTTGACAAATGAATAAACTGAATGGAAAACATTGGATTTTATTGAGACTATGACCGGTGGGAAAAACCTACAACTACTAGAAACTTGTGATTTTCATCTTGTCACTTGATTTCATCCATGAGGGAAACTTGAAAATAGGACCCAAAAAAATGATAATGCACATTCAAAATATATTAGTCCATATTGATTACTACGGGACAAAAAATTTATATCAACTTTGAGTAATGTATACTTTGTTGTGTTATTAAGGTGTACTAGTGGATGGTGTTAAAATTGGCATAATTATTTTGTTATATGAAAATGGAAGGAAAGGAGACTTGTAACTATGTAATTGAAAGTAGTTTAGGTTCAAATGATGTTGCACTACCTCATAATGTTGCATTGTTGGAACACCATTAATGATGTCAACCAAAATCAACCTCATTAAAAAAAAAGTAAAAATAAAAAAAACATACATCTCTTAACCAACTTGTGATCCAGGTGGATCATCTAAAATTTGATCAAAGGTAAAGTCTTCAAAATGAAAATAAAATATTACAGGATGAAATATCTCATCAGTAGCTTTCCAACGACGTTTGTTTCATGCAAAACGACCTCCAGATGCGAAAGTTATTGGCATTTAAAGTTTAGACAAGGATGGTTAAAATGGAAAAAAAATGGTTAGTTTGGAAAAATAAAT
This sequence comes from Pseudotsuga menziesii, assembly GCA_001517045.1. Classification (NCBI taxonomy): domain Eukaryota; kingdom Viridiplantae; phylum Streptophyta; class Pinopsida; order Pinales; family Pinaceae; genus Pseudotsuga; species Pseudotsuga menziesii. The sequence continues at coordinate 50,564 of LPNX010993764.1, forward strand.
TGTTTGGATAAAATGTGGGTGGATTATATGGGGATTGAACCTAAGACCTCCATAACATGCCCATATACTTCACACAACCCTTCTATGCAATTCTCCTCCAATGGTTCTTATTATCTATAGGAAGGTTGTATATAAACTTGTACATGGTTTAAGTTGGAAAAAGGGGTTGGGGGGGGGTGGGGGGTGGGGGCGGGATGGGGGGGTGCTTAGCCCTTACCCCATGTCAACACCAAGACCCCCCTATCATAGGATAATATGTAACATGGAGATTCTAATTCATTTTTGTATGCCAAATAGTAACCATAGTGCATAGCCAAACGTTTCCACAAGAGCTATTCCACCAAAACATTACGATATATCTACATCGTAACTTTTTTCCACCATTCAGTTCTATAATATCAAAACCAAGAAGATTGGGGAGAGGACCATGGGTTTGAACCCAGGACCTCTGCCCCGTATTCCAACGCACCAACCATTGGGATATGACCAATTCATTGATTATGTCATTGCATTGCTTGTTTGAAAGTTTGCAGTCAAGAATCATGGCTCCAAAAGGGCGTGTGGACCCATGGCCTATGACCCCAAAAACCAACTTTTACCTTATATAAGCCACTAAGTTCCAAACCATGGTGAAGTTTGGGAGTTCAGAACAACACAAAGTTGCATAGTTTCCAAGACAGGGTACATGCATAGATATCAATGCAAGTAGAGACCATTAATGGGCATGGATCACGAGGTGGGAAATACGTATTGTTCGTACTTTTGCAGGTAGGGTGTTTCTCATTTTGCATGTCGAAGGAGGTCCCAAGCAAATATATTCGATCTTATACTCATTTTTCTCATAATTTTGCAAGGAATTTAGTGTTATTGTTTATTTCTGATTCTGTCGGACATAATTCTGAAGTGTTTCCAGAACACTCAATTTGTAATATTTTGAAGACTTAATAGATCAACCTTTTCATCGGAAGTGATCCGGATACGTAGCCCAGGAGGGGTGAACTCCATTATCAGCTGTGTGTCTTCTATTTTTGGTTTAAAAATATACTTTTATTTTCTCATGTGAATGATGGTTTAAGTTGGAAAAAGGGGGGGGTGGGGGGGCGCTTAGCCCTTAACCCCATGTCAACACCAAGACCCCCTATCATAGGATAATATGTAACATGGAGATTCTAATTTATGATTGTATGCCAAATAGTAACCATAGTGCATAGCCAAATGTTTCCATAAGAGCTATTCCACCAAAACATTACGATATATCTACATCGTAACTTTTTTCCACCATTCAATTCTATAATATCAAAACCAAGAAGATTAGGGAGAGGACCACGGGTTTGAACCTAGGACCTCTACCCCATATTCCAATGCACCAACCATTGGGATATGACCCATTCATTGATTATGCCATTGCATTGCTTGTTTGAAAGTTTGCAGTCAAGAATCATGGCTCCAAAAGGGCATGTGGCCCCATGGCCTGTGACCCCAAAAACCAATTTTTACCTTATATAAGCCACTAAGTTCCAAACCATGGTGAATTTTGGGAGTTTAGAACAACACAAAGTTGCATAGTTTCCAAGACAGGGTACATGCATAGATATCGATGCAGGTAAAGACCATTAATGGGCATGGATCACGAGGTGGGAAATACGTACTGTTCATACTTTTACAGGTAGGGTGTTTCTCATTTTGCGTGTCGGAGGAGGTATCAAGCAAATATATTTGATCTTATACTCATTTTTCTCATAATTTTGCAAGGAATTCAGTGTTATTGTTTATTTCTGATTCTATCAGACATAATTCTGAAGTGTTTCCAGAACACTCAATTTGTAATATTTTGAAGACTTAATAGATTGACCTTTTCATTGGAAGTGATCCAGATACGTAGCCCAAGAGGGGTGAACTCCATTATCAATTGTGTGTCTTCTATTTTTGGTTTGAAAATATAGTTTTATTTTCTCATGTGAATGAATTAAAAGCATTTAAAATTTATATTGTTAAGCATGTTTTATGATTATTTAACATACAAATTCAAATGCGAATTTATAGTTAAAAAAGATCCTGAAATTTCAGATCAAGTTTCGTATCGGAGCAAGATAACCATTTCATTATTAGTTTATGTTAACAAGATCCAGGCTCTAATGTGGTGAAGGATAACTTGAATAGTTTGGTCCAGAGATTGGTTCAAGAAGAGGGAAAATGTATACACCAAAAGGAGAAGAAGCAGCTTCTTCTATCCCATATGAAGGGGAATTTATGAAAGATTTCATGAGAATGCAAATTATGTTAGAGAATCTCTATGAAGATAGGAATATAGGTGAACAAGGAGGTCCATCTTATGTGGAAGGTAAAAAAGAAGGAGGTGGTGAGGAACCTCCTAAATCTCCACCATATTCTCTGTATTATCTTGATGGTTATTTACATTCTCTGTTTGAAAAGAAAAAAACAAAATTGACTTTAATGTGCCTCAATTAAAGTTATATATTAAGTTTTAATTACCTATTTATAATGGAGAGATTAATGCTAAAAAATGGACAATTGGATCCTTCAAATTGAATTTTATTGTAGGATTCAAAAGTTTACTGAAGAAAACTTTAAGATTTAGTTGGATTCTCTCCAACTTGGAGGGACCTCTCTCATCTGGTGGGAGAGAAGATCTCAAGAGGATATTTCCACAAAAGGAGAAATCATCTCCTCTTGGTATGAGTTCACTTCAACACTAAAATAACAATTCTATCCATTAGGGTATATGCAGCAAGCTATGATGGATTGGAAGAATCTGAGGCAAGATAAGGGACAAAGTGTTCAAGATTACACACAAGAATTTTGAAAAAGAGCATTGGTACTTGGTATACCTCTCTACACCCAAGAAACTCTTCTCAAATATATAGGAGGATTGCATAGTTATTTACGTCATATGATATTGATGTTTAATCTGGCTGTAAAATGGTGATGTGGATCACATATCTTTCTTCCAATTTGATGTAGCACCTTCCCAAATATGATATGAGGCTGAAAATACTCTGATATATAAGAAATATTATCATATGGAATATCAAATACCAAATATATAGTGTCTCCATGATTATATAGGGCTAGAGTAGGAAAAGGTTGAGCAACTGGGAAAAACTGATGAGTGTAAAAATATGAATGGTCGATGGAATTGAGTTATGAACCATAAGTGTTATAAAATATCCAAACATGTGTAATATAAGTACAATTATGACTAAGTTCATGTAACCAACCATTTAAAAATAGACAAGACTCTAAACCATTAGATATAAGTAACACTGCATAAGAAACCAACGGGGAATCAACTAGTGAACTCGGAGTTTGTATAGTCTTAGGAGTATTCAGAGATATGGTAGATGGTATGAATGATGTCATAATTTGTGTATAATCCTAAAAACATGCTTCTAAATAATAATTATTATCACTTGAATTAAGTGAGGAAGAGCTTCTTAAAGACAAGTCGGGAGCTAGTGAAAAATCACAATCATTGGGAGATGAATCTAAGAGTCTGATAGGTGAATTATCAAAGAAAGAAACTGAGATTTATGATCTGATATATCAGAAAGTAAATATATATCAGAGATGTGAGGAAATTATTTAACTCTGCCACTCAAGGCATAGTTTATATCACCTTGAAACTGTGCACTATGACAGTGTTCTAAAGATTCAACGGGCGTCTCTAGCTCATTTGGAACTTCAATGTTATGCTTCTCAAGTAGTTGAGACATGATGTCCAACTTATTCTTGAAACATTTATTATTAGGATGAAATCCATTTCTAGAATAAGAAAACTTGGATGTGATTTCTTTCTTCTTGACTTTGTTCATTGAACCGTTTATCAGTGGGCTTCAAACTTTCATCTTTGTTATCTGACTTTCGCTTATTTTGTTTCACAATTTACTTCCCTTTTGATATTGCATTCTTACTTCCTTGAACCATAATAGCATGATCCTTCCTCTTAGAATATCTAAGGGAACCCCATCTGGATCAATTTATTTTTCTCCTTTGTCAGTGAATCAAAGAATGTACTCAAAGAAGGAATTTTCCAATTAGAAATAGTAATCCTAGTAGCATGAAAAGTAGACACAAAAAATGATTATTCAGGACTCAATTTTGATAGGATGGAAAGGATCAATTAATATTCCTTTTTCTCAATCCCGCATTGCTTGATAAGTAGAACAAGTGACTTGAATTTGGTGAAGAAACCCTCAATAGAATTGAAACTGCTTGGACTCAATGAGAATAACTCATTTTCCAATTGATGCACTCTTATCTCATCTTGAACTCCAAACAGAGACTCAAGTTTGGTCCATGCTTGGTTTGGAGTGTTCAAACCATCTAGATGAAAGAGTATATCAAGGGAAATAGAGAGGAAAAGAAATCCATAGGCTTTATCCAACCTATTATGGCACTTAGCTTTCTCAACAACATAATTTGATTCATTTTTTTAAGTCATAGAAACTCTAGAGTCCCTTACTATGCAATAGAATGCCAATTTTGGATTTCCAATAATGATAGATGAAGGGAGTCAGGATCATATATGAAGAAGAATGCATACTGAGATGTTGATGCGCTCAAGAATATACTCTTTGCAACCTGCACAAATAAAACTAGGATAAAATCTTGTAATCTCAATTCAATCTCTTATTCATAGAGGAATATGGGACTAGATGCGCCCTGATGTACATAACTAATAGCTCCTCAACTCTGTAGAAATCAAGTATCCTTGCAGTCAAATAAACTTGAAAATTTGTGGCTATGATACAATGTAGGAGAGCTCTGATACCATGTAGAAATAACAGCTCTGAAACTAAGAATAAAACCACAGGAATTAGATTTAGATACAAAGATAATTCTAACAAGAATGCACAAGGTAAATAGAGAGATTAATAGTAAGATTAAATACAAGAGAAGTGAATAATGATCCATTATATTTCAATGTATTATTGATCACCATAGTTTACAATAAATAATTCATCCTTCATAGGTAAATTCGAGTTTCTTAGGAGACAACTCGTGCTAGCTCATAAAGATGACTTAACAAATATGATAAACCCCCATAGGTGCTTAAAGAACCTTCCAAAACACGTCAAGGACCTCATTAATTGGATGAAACATGAGTGAGTTTTCATGAGTGATGGAAAAACATGCTAATCATGGAATATGGAGATAAAATCATGGAGGATGGGTTGGCACCAAAAGATAGTAGTTTCTTAGTTGACCAACTTTACCTTTTCCATTGAAAAGCAGGATAAAAGAAATATAAATACATAATATGCAGGAAGGCGTAGTTACTAATTATGGTAGTCAATAAAGTTGGTAGGATCTAACTAGAATTTGGATAAATGTGCTCTTGGGGTATATATGGAAAGTGTTGACCAATCGATGCAAGTGGATTCCAACTATCTAGGCTAGTAGCTAGGAATTTAATAAAAAATGATTAAATATTATTATCCTAAGTATGAAGTGGGTTTATAATATCCAAACATCTTTGTGTCTCATTTATGGGTTGGCTTCTTGACCCCTAGTGTGTTTCTTCTTTGGCAGATTCACAGAAATACGAATTGAAATCACTTGAGGTTGCTCTTTAACAATTGGTATAGTAGGCAAGGTGGCAACAAAAAACCCTGAAGAAGTGTTGGAATTGGACATGTTAATTTCCATGGAAAATATTCATAAATTCATATAGATTTACTTTGAAAACTGTTACAACTCTAGCTTGCCCAAGACACTTTGCACAATTGACACAATGAGTTTGGATGGTGGCCCAACTTACCTTTTTGAATTGATTGGTGCATGCGGATAGCATGTCTTATCACATTCCAAGTTAATATGACTACATCTTGGTAATGCTTACGAGGGTGGCATCCAATCCATTCACACGCTTGGATCCCTTTTCAGTTATTTATGACAAGTCTTTACTAATGACGCCACAACATCCACCATAAAATATTTAATAAACATTAAATACCGAGTTGACATATCAACTTTACCGAAAGTCCCAACTGTAACACATGGCCAACATTGACAGATGATAGAATATACCCCATCATTGTAAAACTACATCAACTAGCTATATACACTACTGTGACACAACACACTTCGACTTAACCAAAGAACTTCAAGAACCCCCCCCCCCCCCCCCCCCCCCCCCCCGCCTTTTTCTTCAATATACAGACTAAATCAAGGGGAATGCAACTATTCTTATAAGATTTTATCCGAATTTCGTTCACAAACCCTTATAGGGGTATCCCATCTAATTTTACTACTGAACCATACCCCTCTCAGTAATAAAATTGACAAGATATGGACCCAACCAATTTGTTAGAAGCTTACGAGGATGCTTAAAAAAAATTATTTCGTAGAGGACCAAATCCCCATGTTTGAACTGCTTCTTTTTAATATGTTGATCATGCCAATATTTTTGCCTCTCTTTTTTTATGCATTGATGATATCCCACAATGAACCAATCTTCTTCCAACTTCAATAAATGTGACAAACTTTCCTCAATAGCACCAATATCAGACATACCAATGATAGAAGCCCTCCTTAAACTAGGCACAATATATTCCATGGTCATGGTAGATTCATGTCCATAAATTAATATAAATGGTGTTTTCCCAATCAATTTGTTACAAGTTGTGCGATAAACCCATAATATAGCAGGTATTTTTAAATCCCACTCATTGCGGTTCACATTATATATCATGGTTAGTGCCATTAGAGGAAATTTGGGGTCTAAAATGGGCCTTATAAGAAAACGTGCCAAAATAAGTTTTTGTGAGTTGGAATTCAAGAACCAATAGAATTTCAATAAAATAACTCAACCATAATGGTTGAATTGACATATTTGTCATTAAAAAAAACTACTTTTTTTGTTCGTATTTTCGACATATCTCATTGTGTTTTTACTCAAATTTCGATCGGGAGAGCTCGTTGGATGTGCAATTTGATTCCGCATCCAACGAGTACCCACACTGCATACTTTTGACGGACCTCGCTACCCCAAAAACAAGAAATACCTGAAAAAATGTGATGATGACATCATCATCACGTTTTTCAGGTATTTCTTGTTTTTGGGGTAGCAAGGTCCGTCAAAAGTATGTAGTGTGGGTACTCGTTGGATCCGGTTGAAATTTGAGTAAAAACACAGGGAGATATGTCAAAAATACAAACACAAAAAGTAGTTTTTTTCTTTCTTCCTCCAAAATTAATCAATATTATTTTATTATTTTAACTATTAATTTATTATTTTAACTATTATTTTATTATTTTCCTTAGGAGGCCCATTTTAGACCCCAAAATTCCTCTAATGATTTTCTAATACTTTGTTAAAGGATTCGACAATACCATTTGCTTGCAGCTGATAAGGTGTAGTATTTCTAAGTTGAATATGGAATTCCTCTGTCATTACCTCTATTATTTTATTAATAAAGTGAGTACCCCGGTCACCTAATAGTACTCTTAGAAATCCAAACCTAGTCACCACATTTCCAAATAAGAATCTTGCAGCAGTCACAACCATACAATGTTTCATAGGGGCCACCTCACCCCATCTAGTCAAGTAATCCATCATAGTGATTATATATCTAGCACCTATTATTTTATTGGGTGGGTTGATGGGGCCCACAAATATTCCCAGTTCTTTGAGAGGCATCATAGCTCTTATAGTATTCATCTGCATCCCAATGCAATGTAGGCCACCACAACTCGACCCTCAATATATTCAGTGAAGTTACTTTTCCTGGATAGTGGAATCCTTCCACCCCCTCATGAGCCTCAACTAAGAACAATGGTTGCTCATGTTTGAAGACACATCGACGCAAGATTTCATCAGGTCCCATTTTGTATAATTGCCCCGCTATTAACTGGAAATCTCCATCCTTAACAACCAATTGCTTCTTTTTCATTGTGTTATACCCTTCTGGTGCACATCCTGTGGTAAATAGATGTACAATGTATTCATAGTAATCATTGACCATTTTTACTACAAAAATTTGTGCATATGGTAAATTGTCATCCAAGTTTATGGATTCTTCCCCTATATTCAATCGCAATAGGAGATCATGTCCAACATTCAGTCGACCTGGTTTAATAACAATCTCAAAATCAAACTCTTGGAATAGAAGAAGCCATTGAAAAATATTCCCCCTTGACATTGGCTTATTGACCAAATATTTTAGAGAATAATGGTTTATGAACATCTTAAAATGGCCACCCAGTAAATAATGTTGAAACTTTTGGAATGCATATACCATGGAAAGTCCTTCCCTCTCAGTAATCGTATACTCTTTGCAAACAACAATTTTCTGTTGGTAAATGTAATTGGATGGTCGATAGACCCTTCACCTATTTGCGCTAGCACTGCACCAAGATAAACAGAGGAGGCATCCACATGAACATGAAAATATATCTGCCAATCAGGGAGGACCGGGATGGGAGCATAAACCATTTTTTCCTTAAGTGTGTTGAGGCCCTTATGACATTCTTTGTTCCACTCAAACTTTAAATCCTTCTTTAATAACTTTTCCATTAGAGTTGTGATTTGTGCATAATCTCATATAAACTTGTGGTAATAACTAGTATGCCCCATTGTAGTCCTCAACTGCTTTACTAATGTGGGTGGTGGCAAGTCTAAAATGATAGCAATATTCCCTGGATCCATCAAGATATCTTGCTTCCAAACAACATGGCCCAACAAAACGCCAAAGGGTGCACAAAATATACATTTTTTCAATTTTAAAGAAATTTGTAATTGTCTGCAACACTTTAAAATCATTTAAAGACTCTCAATATGATCCTTAATTAGTACATAGACTATCTTGTCGTCGAAATAAACTTCTAGAAACTTGTGAATAAATTATTTAAATGTGGTAACCATGATCCTATAAAATATAGTATGGGAATTCTTAAGGCCAAAAGGCATTACCATGTATTGAAAGCAACCCCACACTGTCACAAAAGTAGTCTTATGTCGATATTCTTTCATGATTCCAATATGAAGGTATCTAAAAAATACATCAATGAAAGAATATACGTATTTTCCTCTAACACTCTCCAAGACTTCACCTGTAAAGGGTGTGGGGAAGGTATCATATAGGAAGACATCATTCAACTTTCACAAGCCAACACAAATACTGACTTCCTTATTTTTCTTATCCTAAACGACCATTGGACTGATCCATTATGACTCTTTGATAGGTTTAATAATTATGACATCCAACATCCTATCGAGCTATGCTTTGAAATTTTATTTATACCTCGGGCTCAATCGATAAGATCTCTACTTCACTTGCTTAATATTTATTTTTAGTGGAATATTCATCTCGTTGAAATATCCTACAATGCCCTTCATCATAGAGAACTTCGTCAAAAACATATCTTGGAACTCGTGAGAACTCAGTAATTTTCCCGACTACTTCATTGTCCCGATAGTCACCAATATTTGAAAACTTTGGATTTTTATGAGAACTGATATTCACCTTCTTAATTTTTAGTGGCTTCAAGAACTTGTTACAAGATATACCTGGTACCTCTAGTGCTCGGATTACTTTGGATTCTGGGATGTAAAAATCACATGGATCATCATCCTCGAGTTCTTCTGAAATATTATAACACCCCATCAATTTTTGGACTGTCGCACTCCACTACGACAGACTCAATGCATGTATACAAATTTCTTCAAAAATATTGGCCTTGATTACTTGAAGAGCTGCATCGATCAATGGATTCTAATCAACATATATAAAAGTGTGCTTAAAGCTACCTGAAATATCATCCTATTCAGTAGTTCCCTTCCACAGTTCCAATGATGTGTACTAATTCCTAATCATCACATCCAATGTATGGATAAACATATGGACCCACTCTTGTTTAGGAATAGCTTTCTAAGTTGTAGCACATGAATTTATATGGTTGATAGGGAATTCCAGTCCTTTGTACTTCTATCCACTATAAGGGACTCTATCACCAAACCATATCTCTAACAATATTTAAAATTATGGCCAGCCTAAAATATATTGTTTATGCATGGCCCACCACCTTACTCGTGTAGCTTTCAAAGGCACATCTAAATCAAGCAGTTTCTATTGCTGTGATACCTTTACTTCAGATTCATTAATAAATGCATATAGGTTAGGTAATCCTTCATAAGTAGGAAAGTCACATACCTCGGTGCTAATTTATTTTAAAGAATTTGTAATTCAAGCACATTTCTGCATGGATACTTCATACATTTGATCTTTTCAGTTTTCCAGTGCTTCCTCGGAGTTAGATGAACATGCGATACCACTTCACCAAGTTAAGTTACCATTAGCCATAAGGTTGACATAATAATCTAGCGTAAACGATATCTTGTAGATATTATCCAGATCCCTTTCTTGATACTCACCTCAATCAGGCTCCAAATATCGTTATCCTTCTAGTGGATCCAATGGAGCAACTACCATCATCTCTAAGTCTTGAAATGATAGAATCCTCTTTTTAAGGTTTATTCTTGTTTGGTTTTTAATGGCCCAATCAATGCCCAATAGTGCTGGGTACAAATTGGTGTCATCGACAATTTCGATTACCTCAAAGTCTGCATAAGTGCGGAGTCCTTCCACTTCGACAGAGACTCTCGAAAGATGACCTATGGGTAGAACCTTTAACTGATTCGCAAATCACAACTAAAGAGTGGACCATACTAGCTTGGGTTTCCTCATACTTTCCCAAGCCTTCTTAGTTAGAATGTTGACATCTGAACCCAAATCTAATATGATGAATTTCATATCATAATATCCAATATGGGAATTCATTTGCAACTCTCTCCTAGTTTTATTACTTTTATGTATATAGTTGACATTATTTTCTTCCAGAGATCTTCTTCAAGCTCTTTTATCAAAGTAGTTAGCTTTGCTAAGGAATATTCATATTTAATAAGGGATAAACATATTTTCAAGATAGTTTTAGAGAACTTACCCTCCCTATCAACTTCTCTGGGATAGACCTGTCGACTCTCGGTGGCATGTCATATACTAGTCCTTTATTAAATACTGGAGGAGTATTCAAAGTCGAAGCATAATTATTTTTATGCATAAATTTGACACATGCCTCAAAAAAGACCCCTTTCTCCTTCTATATATCGAACAACACCCAAAGTTGTGCTATATTGGTTGTGGAACCTGATCTTCCAGATCCAGAGATATTATTCAGTTTTGTTTGTACCTCAGGTGTACTGTACACTCGTTCCCCCTGGGTTAACCATAGTATTTTCCCATGGTATTTTTTCCCTATAAAAGAAAGCATTGTAACACGACTGTGTATCGTTGTTGGGAAATAGGGTAGACCCGGGTTTAATCCTTATATGTCGCACCAACAAAAGACCCACCGTGTTGGCCCTTTCGGCAACAACCTGCGCGCAGGTTGCAGTCTCACCCGAAACAGCAATGGGGTGCCGCAGAATCAGGTTTCTGCAAGTAGAGAGGGATGTTACTGTACCTTAGCCTTTAATAAACTTATTAAGCAATAGTTACACAACTTGTCATTCGCTTATCGATATATGACTTCCCAGATATATAAATAACTGTGACTTTTTTAACCCACTACAGGGAATTCATAGCAAAGCTTATGATTAGCAGTGATCTAAGTTATCAGATGTATATAGTTATTAATGCATAAAAATAACAGAAATAGAAGCAACACAATAAACCACAACACCAAATATAACATGGTTCACCCCCAGTGTAGGGGCTACGTCCACAAACTGTGTTTTATTCAACTTGCTACAAAACCACAGTTTGATCTGCGCACTCAGCTGCAGATCCCTTCAGTCCTTAACAGCCGCGCACACAGCAGCAGGCCTCTGCGCACACAGCTGCAGATATTTCTTTCTCTTCTTACAAAACCCTCTACGTACACAGCTGCAGAGGTCGTCCACGCACACAGCTGGGACTTAACCTTTCCTTACAAAACCAGCCTTAGCTTCACCTTAATCTTTCTTTACATCAAAAAGCCTAAATTTTTCTTATTTACAAAAATACCTATTTATACATCGCGCTATTACAAAACCATGGCTTCAAACCATGGGCACCCAAAAACCCTAAACCCTGGATTTAAACCACGGGTTTATTACAAAAAGGGGTTTTGACTTACCCCGACACCCCTAAGACTATTTTGACCCGTAACTCTGCTTACAAACAACTACAAAGTTACCAAAACTAATAATCCTTAGGGTACGCACCCCAACAGGCCCCTAAGACTCACTAGTGGCCCGTCCCGGGACACTCTGCGCGGGCTCTGGTGGAAGAATATTCTGCGCGAGGATCTGGAAGCGACTGGTGAGATTGTGTAGTATATCATCAGCGGCTTTCTCCTTTTCCACCAGTTCCTGTAATACTGAAGATGATTCTGTGTCAGCCCGTTCCTACGCAAAAGTGTCATAGGTCTTCAAAAGTTTGAGCTGGCTTTCTGCAGTATTGCTCGATTCTAATGCTTCATCAACCAGGGGCTGTAACGCATTCTCCAGTAGTGTTACCTTCGTCCTGCAGGACTCGATTTCCTGCTGAAGTTCCTTGCTGCGCTTCACTTTAGCCATCTTCTGCATAGGTGGCAGCGTCTTAATTTCTACTCTGACTGCATCTAATTCATCCTGGCACAACTTGATGGTTTCCTGGATCTTACCTACATCTGGATGGTCCTGTAGGTTCGCCCATGTGTCTATGCTGTCTTCCATTAGTTTTGCGACGCTGGCCACATTATCTGATATTTTTGCTGCTGAAGCCTTGATGTCCTGCTGGCGCTGTTCTCGGACCTCTGGTGGAGTTTTAGGAGGAATGCGCAGTTGAAGTTCGGCAATCTGGTGCTGGTGTTCTATCTTCATCCTTTCAACCTCACTGCGGGACTGCTGGGCATAGTCTCTCAGCTTAGCGATTCTCTGCTCTGGTTCCTCTGCTTCCTGTATGTCGGAGTCAGAAACACTCCGACATGCCTCATCCAATGCTCGCATCAGGGTAGTTGTTGTATGTTCAGCCTCTTTCTTCTATTGTGCTATTTCTTCTAGGCGTGCTGCAAAGGTTTTGTTTTGTTTGATGATGTCTTCCAATTGGATTTGGGACAATTGGTTTCGAGCATGGATCTCTTTTGTAATCGTGAGCTGGCAGAGGTGCAATTCTGACATAGACATCTTTGTATAATCGAGCCCCGCGGTCATACCCATCTGGGGCCGGGAATCTGTGTCAAGCTGTATCAGATTTGCGCTTGATACCTGTCCTTGGTGATCTCTGGGTGGCCATTGCCTAATATCCTGGTGCGTGGGTGCTGTAGTGCTACTTGTCGCAGTACTGTGCGCTGATTTTGCTGCTAGCTTTTTTAGCTCCGACACCCTGTTTGCGATACCTGAGAGCCCGGCAAGATGCAGTTCTGCAAACTCTGACCATTTTTTAGTAAGCATTGTCGTAGATTGTTCTAGAGCTTGCTCCAGCTCATCCAGCGTTACAGTGGCTTCTTCCTCAATATATTTGTCCCTCGACGCTTTTGCCTTTTTGCGGGGCTGCGACTTGGTTACCTCGGTTACTTCTGGTGACTTGCACTTCATTGGTGGGTTAGGGTCTGATATGGTCTTGACCGACTCCTCATCCTGTTCATCCTGTCCGCCGTTTCCACCCTGGCCGTCGTCATCCATCTGCGAATCACTTAGGTCTGCGCTATCTTCCAATGGGCTTTGCTGCTGCGCCTGACTAGTACCTGCGCCAATATTGGTAGCTGGGGGAACCGGAATAGAAGGTTTCTTTCCTAGATCTTTCAGCCATTCGGTTGGCCAGTGCTGAACTATACCCCCGATATCTGGTTCGGTGACTACATATGGTAATTTAAAGCATTGCCGTTGTGGATCTGCACGAGCTTGAATGAAAACATGATGCATATCGGCACTAAAGTGCGCGACGCCCTCGTATTGAGAGAAAACTTCGTTGGTAAGTCGAGGTGTTCGCACAATCTCATAGTGAATACTCATAGCATAGAAGACGAACACAGTGTTCGTCATCTACTGAGCTACCTTATCTGAGGATATCCATAGGGAGGCGTACCTCGCTGCCCCTGGCATGCCGGGGTTTAATTCTACAAACTGGGCTTCAGTGGGTTCTTTCCACCCAACTAATGCAATAAGGATTAAAATCCAGGAATAATGAAAAGGTCTACCTTTTTCTTGCACATCGTGGGCATCCTCCAGAAACTCCTTCGCAAGATATTCGGCCCAATTATAAGTATACCCCTCAGCACAGTTCATAGCAATCCGGATAACCGGAGCAGGTACTTCAGTTGGCCTGCATTTCTGTATGAGTTTGCAGGCTAAGAGTTCAGTTGCAAAGCGAATGGGCTGCTCCTGAATCGCGGAAGTGTGATATCCCCATTTCCCTTTTGTCAGGCCAAACCACTCTTTCATGGTGTGCACAAGCTTTGTATCATCATGTTTGGACGAAAATTCAGTTCCCGGATCAGGTCCTACCATGGGTAAACCTGTGATCTTATGGATGAGTGCGGCGTCAATAGGGATTTTCTAGTCCCCTATCCATAAATAGCCGTCATGCACCAGCGCGAGTAACTTCTTGGCCGCTACGGTCACATGTATGCCACGACCGAAATGGGGAATGTCAAGCATCTTGAGTAGGCCAGCTTTGTCCAGGCCCGCAGCCCATGGTTGCACTTCTAGTAGTATGACCTTATGATCCAGGTACTTGACATGATGCAAGTATTCTGCTGGTGCAAACTGTGGAAACTTGCCATGGTCATTGGTGTCGTGATCGCTGTACTTAAGCCGATCAATCTTCCCTGTCATACTTCCTATCAACTGCACTCCCTGTGGCAGCGAAGGTGTGGCTAATGTAAATTGCTTTGTCCGACGGGGTAACGCGGCACCTGGGCGAACAGGTGGTAGATATGGTGTCCGTGGTGGTGAAATATTCTCCCTTCCCCCGGTCGGGGCCTATGCGGAACCAGAGGGATCCATAGGATAAGCTGCTGGTGTTTGCCCTGTTTGCCGCTGTCGGTCTTGGTTGCGCTTGGAGCGAACTTCAGTTCTAGACTTTTTCCTAGTAGACCGTGTCTACATCGACCGTGGTGGTGCTGTGGGAGTGTCTTCACAGTGAGCTAGGGCAGGCGGCCGATTAGAGCAGCTGATCAGACCCTCTTGCTCGAATTCGCTGACCAAAGCGTCAATCTCGCGTTCGGTTGTCATGGGTTCACTCAGAAATCTTGAAGAAATGCAGAATGCAATTTTCCCTAACTTAGGCATCTTCTTATACACGCCATCAATCAAATCGGGCAGGACAGTGCATTGAAGGCGCCAAATCTGATGAAAATCTTGTCCATGTGGAGCGCGATTTCCGGTACTGGTCTTAGTACAGTCATTTAAAGCAATTAAAACTCTGCCACCACCAAATTGGCTGCTTCCCAACGGTTGGATTTTGAGCCTCGCTATGTTTGTGGACTTCGGCAGAATTTGGGTGGGAGATTCGTGAGAGCAAGCATCCTCGGCACAGTATTGCCCTTCGACCCTTTCTGGGAATCCCGGTGACAGGGCTGTCAGGTCTGATGAGCTGGCTTCTTGGTTCTGCCCCTTGGCTTGATATTCAATTCCATGTCGGAGCGCAACCTCCACATACCATGTTTGTGCTAGAGGTTCCCCGGTGTGTACGAACTTATGCACCCACTCTTCGCGCGGTATGGTGGCCCAGGCTGCAGAACTGTGCCTCACTTGTTTCCAAGGGCTATTATGCCCGATTAACTCACTTCGCGCCTCTTGCACTTGGGTTATGAAGCTGAAGCGCAGAAATTTCTGACTGGCTGCCAATCTGGGAGTAGACTTGTTGTTCTCAGTCTGCCCCGCGGCTGTAGCTCCTAATGCTGTCTCCAGAGTCTGCATTCTCAGTGACTGAGGGGCTTGTACAATAAGTTCTCCATGGTGAGTCAACCCAACACAGGGGGGAAACTCTCTTAACTGCGCACTAAGGCATCTAAGAGACTTAGTGAGTTGCGCACGCCTGCGGCCATGTAACTCGTATAGTCGATTCTGCCAATTCTCTAGACCATCATCTGAATCAGATATGCAGGAGCTGTCACATTGCCAATCTAATACGCCGTCGGCATCAGGTTCGACATAATCTGCTTCCTGGGCTGTAATGTTGTAGATGTGGTCTAGCGTATCCTGCTCCCCTTCATCTCTGATCGGTTCTGTATATCTTTCTCCTTGGTATGGGTCGAGGGGTATGATAACTCGCAGACCATTTCCTTCGAAGGTCATCTGTCTCCTCTTAAGGTTGATGATTGCTGCATTTGCCATGGCCCACTCGATTCCCAATAGGTCCGGATAACGGTTTCTCTCATCAATGATCTCAATGACTTCGAAATCTGCTAGAGTGCTTACCCCATCAATATCTATGGGAACACTAAGAAGTCTCCCTAAGGGTACAATCTTCTGCTGGTTAGCTAATCTGAGTTGTATAGGTGACCAATCCAGGGAAGGTTTTCCCATTTGTCCCCAAGTCTGCTTGGGTAGGACATTAACTTCTGATCCAAGATCCAGAATGACATCAGTCATATCATATTCCCCTATCTGAACATTCAATCTCATTTCCCTCCCCGTTCTTCGGACACGACTAACAGTTTTCTCCTGATCAACTCCTCTCTAAGGGTCTGTGACAGCAAGAACTTTTTGCAGCTCTTTTAAAGCATTCTGATTCCGCAAGAGTTTCATACAACTCTGTAAAAAGGAGGAGAGTGTACTTACTTTATCCGGTGAAGCATCTTGCGACTATGATGCCGGCGGGGGTTGCCGCGCAGGTACTGCAGGTGTGCGAGGGTCAACAATATCGCACTGGGCCGTCTTGCCTAGGGCTTGATCTTGCGCAGGATTTAGTGCTGGGACTGGCGCAGAGGCCTTACTCGTGCACACCTCAACAGGTTGTTTCTGCAAGTGCTGAATGTGCGTCGTGGCGCCACTCCGGGTGACCACATTGATGGCTGCGGTAGGTCTCTGCTCAACAGAAATCAACTGAAGATTCTGGGTAGGGCCACTATTGTTTTCCTGAATCTTCGCTATGAGCTGGGGGCACTGTTCAATCGCGTGGTCTACTGCACGGCAGTAACCACAGGTTGTGGTGGGGTTCCGACAGTCGCGATCCAAATGTCCCGCTTGGTTACAATTATAGCACACCACCTGACCTCTTCCTCTCCCGGGCATACCACCACGGCCGCGACCGCAAAAAGCACCTCTCCCAGAGGTACCGCCGTGGTAACCATAGTCGTCATTATTCGGGGCTTCATTTTTCACTCGGTAGACGTCAGAGATGCGCTCTTGCATGAGGTCATAGCTACGACACTCCTCTTCATTATGCCCTACTGACTTACAAAACCTACAGTAGGGGTTCTTGGGAACTTGCACATATCGCTGAAGAAGATGGTAGTTTTCAGGGCAATGTTGGCCAGTGGTTCAACAAATCTCACAATATAGAACACCGGGATTGAATTGGTTGGGCACACCCGTGTTTAAGTAGGTTCTGACCCCAAGGCACTGGTCCCTATCGTGACCTTCTGTCCGGCATTGCGTACACCAAACCTCCTCTCGACTGGTTTTAGCCTTTTTCATATCGCGAAGCTCCAGGGCCATGGCTGCTAGCTACGCTTGGATTTGAGCAAGACTGGAATCATCTCCGACAGGGGCGGTTTCTAGCTTCATTGCAATTTCCAGAGCTTCTTGTTGGTCAGCAACCTTCTGTTGCATGAGCGGAGTTCGGATATGTGGTAATAATGCTGCGATAAACCATTCCTTGTACTACGCAGGGCTAATGGTAAAACTGACTTGGTCGAGTAGAACTTTGAATCTTTGGTCAAAGTCCCACATGGATTCACCACGCCGCTGTTGAATCTCTTTGAGCTCAGTGATACTCTGCGATTCTGATTTAGGCTTCTTAAATTCTTTAGTGATGGCTGCCTTAATCTCGGCTAGAGTAGGGGTCTGCGTACTGGATAATTTCATGAACCAGGTCAAAGCCCGGTCCCGAAAAGAAGTAATGAGCTGCGTGGTTCTCACATCCAAGTCTGTAATGTTCTTCGCGTTCCATACTGCTTCACATAAAAACCAGAATTGTTCCGGGTCTTCTGATCCCGTGCCCTTGAAGATAGGCAGCTTGATATCATCGGCTAGGTGGGCCATGGCGGTTCTGGGAGGGTTGGGAGGGGGACAGGATGTCGAGGG
>LPNX010993764.1:69122-85018 GCA_001517045.1 Pseudotsuga menziesii
AATCTTACCCCGCGATCCGTGGAAAAATCGGCGCTCGGCGTCACTAAAGGAAGTGCCCATGTCAATGGCGAACTCCGTCACGAAGGCTTCAAGGGTCCATGTGGTCCAGAAGTCCACCGCTCGGGAGATCTCGTTGTTCACACTTTGTACTATATTAACTCTCGCGAGGGTCCAAACAGAAAACCCCCCCTCGCGGAAGTAGGTTCGCTTCTCAGCTAACCTGGTCAACCACTGGTGCAACTCTATGTGGATAGTACCAAAGAAACTTTCATAAGCATCACAAAAAACATACCTCTGTAAAAAGTCTCGTGCACTACGGCACAGATTTTTGTTCTCTTGCTCAGCAAATTTCAGATAAGTCTCATCAAGCCAATCACCGATTTCTGTCACAGAGGGCCTCCAGAACATAGCCCTCAAGGTACGGTGTAAACCCCTCTTGAGAAGATACCGAGTTCAACCGACAACGGAACCAATTTGTTGGGCAATAGGGCAGACCTGGGTTTAATCCTTATATGTCGCACCAACAAAAGACCCACCGTGTTGGCCCTTTCGGCAACAACCTGCGCGCAGGTTGCAGTCTCACCCGAAACAGCAATGGGGTGCCACAGAATCAGGTTTCTGCAAGCAGAGAGGGATGTTACTGTACCTTAGCCTTTAATAAACTTATTAATCAACAGTTACACAACTTTTCATTCGCTTATCGATATATGACTTCGCAGATAGATAAATAACCGTGACTTGTTTAACCCACTACAGGGAATTTATAGCGAAGCTTATGATTAGCAGTGATCTAAGTTATCAGATGTATATAGTTATTAATGCATAAAAATAACAGAAATAGAAGCAACACAATAAACCACAACACCAAATATAACGTGGTTCACCCCCAGTGTAGGGGCTACGTCCACAAACTGTGTTTTATTCAACTTGCTACAAAACCACAGTTTGATCTGCGCACTCAGCTGCAGATCCCTTAAGTCCTTAACAGCCGCGCACACAGCAGCAGGCCTCTGCGCACACAGCTGTAGATCTTTCTTTCTCTTCTTACAAAACCCTCTGCGCACACAGCTGCAGAGGTCGTCCACGCACACAGCTGGGACTTAACCTTTCCTTACAAAACCAGCCTTAGCTTCACCTTAATCTTTCTTTACATCAAAAAGCCTAAATTTTTCTTATTTACAAAAATACCTATTTATACATCGCGCTATTACAAAACCATGGGCACCCAAAAACCCTAAACCCTAGATTTAAACCACGGGTTTATTACAAAAAGGGGTTTTGACTTACCCTGACACCCCTAAGACTATTTTGACCCATAACTCCGCTTATAAACAGCCGCGAAGTTACCAAAACTAATAATCCTTAGGGTACGCACCCCAACAATCGTAATATAGCATTGTAAACAATATCTATGATTGTGTGAGAGAGACTGTGGGATTGTGAAGAGGAAGTGCAACGGTTTTGTTGTAGTTTGTATCCCTTCATCTTTCCAGACTATAATAAAAGGACTGGCAATTTCTTTGTGGACGTAGCCCATCGTTTGGGTGAACCACATTATACCTGGGTCTCTCTGTAATGTGTTTAATGTGTTTTGCATCTTGTTTAATTATTTAATTGTATATTTTTTATTGCTCGGTAGTCTCATTTTCTAACAATCGATATGAGATCCAAAAGGTCTATTTGGCTGGTAAAATCGTAGGAAAGAAGGGTTCCTGGTTCGAGTGGGAGACATGGCGGAAGAGGGAAAGTTTAGGGTCAAAAAATTTAACGGCCAAAACTATCAGTTATGGAAGATGCAAATGGAGGACTATCTATACCAAAAGGATATGTAGCTGTCGTTGGGAGGAAAAGCAAAATAGTTGGCGGCTACGAAGGATGAAGAATGGGAGTTTCTTGACAGAATGGCACTGGGAACAATAAGGCTGTGCCTGGATTCATCAGTGGATTTCAATATTTCAAAAGAAAAAAAAATAGAGGGAGTGATGAGCACATTGGGTAAGCTCTACGAAAAACCCTCGGCTTCCAACAAGGTATTTTTAATGAAGTGTTTATTTAATATAAAGATGTCGAAAGGTGGATTTTTTGTCGATCATTTAAATGAGTTTAATACACTTACCAGTCAGTTAAGTTTTGTAAAAGTGAACTTTGATGATGAGGTTAGGGATCTTCTAATATTGTGTTCATTGCCAGAAAGCTGGAATAGCTTGGTCATGGCTGTAAGTAACTTTGTCCCTAGTTAAAACACTCTTAAGTTTGATGATGTTTCTGTTGTTATTCTTAGCGAGGAAATGCGAAGAAAAAGCACAAGTGAGACATCAGATAATGCGTTGACCATGGAGAGCAGAGGGAGACAAAAGGAGAGAGGAAAGAGCCTAGGTAACCGTGGCAAGTATGGAAAGGGAAGATACAAGTCCATATTAATAAAAATGGAGTGCCAGAACTGTGGTAAGAAAGGGCATCTGAAGAAATACTACAGAGCTCCAAAGAAGAAAGGAGACAAACAACAAGAGACTACTCAGGAAGCGAATGTAGCAAGTGATGTGTTACAAGTGTTAACCCAAAAAATCCCTCACTCAGCTCTCCATGACCTACACCACCCAAGGACACCATTTCATGACCCTCCATTAGACCCCCACACCCTCAAAAAGGCTTAAGGATGAAGAAAAGGGCTTAAAAACCCCAAAAAGGAGCCTAAAATACTCTCCTAGGAGCTAAGTCCCACCAAAAGGGGCTAAAATCCCAAAAAATGGGCTAAAGCTCGGACCAAGGGCTTAAAACCCTAAAAACCCCAAAAAAGCTATAAAAGGAGGGTGGGGGGTCACTCTCAAACACACACCTCTCTTGCATATTGTTATGCTGCCCGTGGATGCCTTGAGACACCTTGGCCTCTCAAGCCACCCACATCCCTCTCTCTTCCACTCATTTCCCTCATTGAGCCATATCTCCTCTTCCATTGCTAAGTGAGATAGGGAGGTGCTTCCTTCCAGCCAGGGCATGGTGGCCCATTTCACCAAAGGAGGTATAATCTTGTTGTTTTGCATGCATTTTTATAGCTTAGTTGTTTTCTAACCCTTGTTTATTTGTAGGTTTGTTTATTAACATGTTTTGCAGGTTTGTTTTTACTTAATAGATTATTTGCAGGTTGCCAAGGCGAAGCCCTAACAGTGTTTGCAGAGGGGCTCACAACCATTATTTTCTTTCTATCTTTGCTTTATGTTTATTCTGATTTCTTTCTGCATTTTCCACACACAGGAACCTACCCTTCTGTCCTATAGACAGAAGGGAGCCATTCCTACCCCTGTAGCGAGGAGAAATCCCTGCTACAACAAGATTCTTTGATTATTGCATTAGATAATACTATCGATTACTGGGTAGTAGATTCAGGGACTTCATGTCATGCTACACCCCTTAGGAAATTCTTTCGTGATTATTTTCAAGGTGATTTTGGGCATGTGTTATTGGGGGATGATGAACCATGTAAAATTATTGGAAAGGGTAAGGTACAAATTAAGTTAAATAATGGAAATGATTGGATGCTAAAAGATGTAAGGCACATTCCTGCTATGAAAAGAAATATAATCTCAACAGGGAAGTTGGGAGATGGTGGTTTTTTGTCTACTTTTGGAGAAACGTGGTGGAAGGTCACTGAAGGACCAATGGTAATAGAAAAAGGAGATAGGATAGGTACATTATATTTATGTCCTCATAATACTGATTATTCTATCTCTGTAGCTTCCACAGAAATTGGTGCGGCATTGTGGCATCATAGGATTTACCACATGAGTGAGAAGGGAATGCAGATTCTCCACTCAAGGAAACTGCTTCCAGATCTGAAGCAGGTAAGTTTGGAATTCTGTGAGAACTGCATTTATGGAAAACAGAAGAGAGTTAGATTTCTCATAGTTGGGAAAGAAAAGAAGAGTGAAAAGTTAGATCTTTTCCATACATATGTATGGGGACCAGCTCAGGTACAATCTCTTGGTGGCTCTCACTATTATGTTACTTTTATTGATGATGCAACTAGAAAAAGTTGGGTTTATTACTTTAGACAGAAATATATTGTGTTTGATACTTTTAAGAAGTGGAAAGCTTTGGCTGAGAATGATACAAGAAAAAGGTTGAAATGTCTCAGATCTGATAATGGAGGTGAGTACTGTAGCAAGGAGTTTGACAGTTAGTATTCACACAATGGGATTCGCAGAGAGAAGACAGTCCCTGGAACACCACAAGAAAATGGTGTGTTAGAAAGAATGAATAGAATGATCATGGAGCGTGCAAGGTGTATCAGACTGCATGCAGGGTTTCCCTTACAGTTTTGGGTTGATGTTGTAAACACTGCTGTTTATTTAATAAATTGAGGGCCTTCAAGCGCTTTGGATGGTGAGATTCCAAAGGAGGCATGGAAAGGTAAACAGGTAAAATACTCATTTTTTAGAACTTTTGGTTGTGGAGTATTTGTCCATATTAATAAATATGATAGAACAAAGCTTGAAGCTAAATCCAAGAAACGTACCTTTACTAGATATGGGGTTGATGATTTTGGTTATCGTTTATGGGATTATGAAAAACAAAAAATAATTAGGAGTAGAGATGTAGTATTTAATGAAAAGGTCATGTACAAAGATCAGTTGCGGGGAAAGAAAGTGGAAAAGGAAAACACAGAGTACACAGTGCTTGATGAAATCAAAGAAAATGAAGTTCCAAAGGCACCAGAAAATCAAGAGCAGTAGTAGGTACCTGAAACTCCTGCAACTGTAAGAAAATATACCATGTTACGTAGACCCCCTAAACTATTCTATCCTTCACTGTATTATTTATTGATGATTGATTCTGGTGAAAGAGAATATTTTGAAGAAGCAATGCAGGTAGAAACTAGAAAGAAGTGGGAGCAAGGCATGGATGAGGAGATTGACTCATTGGTAAGAAACTAGACTTAGGATCTGGTTAAGTTACCTACAGAAAAAAGGGCATTGCAGAATAAATGGGTTTACAAGTTGAAGGAAGAACATGGAGGCAAGAAGCGGTACAAGTATAGACTTGTTGTAAAGAGGTTTGCACAAAAGAAGGTATAGACTTTGATGAAATATTTTCTCCTTTTGTTAAAATGAATTCAGTTAGAATTATTTTAAGCCTAGTAGCGGTATAAGATTTGCATCTTGAACTGTTAGATGTAAAACAATTTTTCTACATGGGGATTTGGAGGAAGAGATTTATATGCAGCAGCCACAGGGGTATGAGGTCAAAGGTAAGGAGAATTTGGTTTGCAGGTTGAAGAAGAGCTTGTATGTCCTGAAGAAATCTCCAAAGCAGTGGTATTTAAAATTTGATAAGTTTTTGACAGAACAAGGTTATGATAGATGTCATTCTAACCACTATGTTTATTTCAAGAGGCTAGATAACATAAGATATATTATCTTGTTATTGTATGTGGGTGACATGCTTGTTGCAGGGTCTAACATGCAGGATATAAATGTGCTCAAAATAAAACTAGCTAAATCATTTGCGATGAAGGATTTGGGTGCTGCAAAGCAAATCCTTGGTATGATAATAACAAGAGACATGAAAAATCACAAATTGATGTTGGCTCAAGGTGAGTACATAGAAAAGTTGTTGCAGAGGTTTAGAATGCAGAGTGAAAAACAAGTTAGTGCACCTTTAGCCATCCATTTCAAACTAAGTAAGGAGATGTGTCCAGAGACACATGAAGAAATAGATTACATGTCCAGGATTCCCTATTCATCAATGATTCGAAGCTTGATGTATTCCATGGTGTGCACAAGACCATATATTTCACATGTAGTGGGAGTTGTGAGTAGGTATATGAATAATCCAGGTAAAGAGCATTGGAAATCAGTACATTGGATTCTCAGGTATTTGAGAGGTACCACTTCACATGCATTATGTTTTGGAGGTTCAGAAACTGTTCTACAGGGATATATTGATGCAAATATGGTTGGTGATAAAGACAGGAGAGCACCACAGGCTATGTGTTTACTGTGGGTGGAATAGTAGTAAGTTGGATTTCAAAACTGCAACAGGTTGTTGAACTTTCAACAAACGGAAGCAGAGTATGTTACTGCTACAGAGGCTAGTAAGGATATGATTTGGTTGCAGAGGTTCATGGAGGAATTGGGTAAGAAGAAGGAGAATAGAAGGTTGTACAGTGACAGCTATAGTGCCATTCATCTTGGAAAAAAAATAGCCTTTCATTCGAATACTAAACATATACAGCTCAAGTACCACTTCATAAGATCTGTTCTAGATGAAGAACTGTTAAAACTGGAAAAGATACATACTAGCCAGAATCTTGCAAACATGTTGACAAAGGGAGTAAATAGAGGAAAACTAAGTCCTGCTCAATTTATGTTGGCCTTCAAGCATGAAGGTGAAAATAAGAAATTTGCCAAGTCTAAGGTCCAACAAGTGTAGCAATGGTGGAGTTGTTGCGATCAGTCTCCAAGTGGGATATTGTTGGTTGTGGATCCTGATCTTCCAGATCCATAGATATTATTCAAATGTGTTTGTACCACAGGTGTATTGTACACTTGTTCCCCCCTTCCTTGGGTTTTGGGGGCAGCGCCCTCGAGATACTAGGGCTTGGTGGTGGAACCCACGAGAAATTTTTTGGGGATGTGTGTTGGCCAATAGTTATGCGGACCCATGGTATTAGTTTAACCGTAGTATTTTCCCATGGTATTTTTTCCCCTATAAAAGAAAGCATTGTAACACCGCTATGTATCATAATATAGCATTGTAAACAATCTCTGTGATTGTGTGAGAGAGATTGTGAGAGCATGAAGAGGAAGTACAGCGGTTTTGCTGTAGGTTGTATCCCTTCATCTTTTTGGACTGTAATAAAAGGACTGTCAATTTCTTTGTGGATGTAGCCCATCATTTGGGTGAAACCCATTATATCTATGTCTCTTTGTAATGTGTTTAATGTGTTTTTCATCTTGCTTAATGATTTAACTGTATATTTGTTATTTCTTTGTGGTCATGTTTTCTAACAGTGCTATTGAATCCGCATGACCTGGAAAGGACTTCCTCTATCTTCTCCTATTGCAACTCCTCCCCGAGCGACAAATACAACAACCAATGGATTTTCTCTGGGTTCGACCGTAATATTTTGGACAGATTGATTTGTATTATGGAATTGATTTTGATTTTGATTTTCCTTAAATTTCCCTTTCACAATGAGATACATACAATCTTCAATTGTATGATCCAGCGCTTTGCAATATAAACAATTCTATGTCATATTTGATCTCTAGCATAGTTCCCTAAGTGGTTGTAGTTATAACAGATTAACTAACCTCGACCCAGAACAAATACATAGTATTTTCTCTCTCATCTTGGGATTACTCATCACCCTTCATTAGATAAGTACTGACAGTGTATTCTTGGAGCAATTGATATGCCCGATAGTCTTTTTCATCATTTCCGAAAGATCAACATAATTTACAATAAATACTTGCATGATTACTTACTCTTTTATGAATATATAGGAATTATTCTAAATGATGTCCTCTTGTTTGGAAAACTCTACACCATGACATACCTAACTGGATAAGTGGGTTCAATTCTCTAGAAGCAATATAGTCATGAAAATTCGGGCAATTATCCTTATGATGTCCTTATGACCTACCTTTGGTACACCAGTTATATTCTTGAAACTCCTTTCCTTTCTTGATATCTTGAATTTGTAATGGCAAGTTGGCTAACTGCGATTGAATCTATACCATGCCAGAACTGTTTCTCCTAATGGTGAAGCCTCCAACTTCATACTGAGTTCTATTACCTTGGATTGGGACACAATACTATACTACATTAATGGTAGTCATATGTGTGGAAATAGTGCATTTATAAACCTCTCCTTATGTTCCATGTCAGACATCTAGAAGCTCACTCTAGCCATCAAAGTCTTGAATAGCTGGTAAAAGTCCCAAACGGATCCATTTGGTGACAACTTGATTTATTTCAACCCTGTGATGCATTGTGACACAAAATTTGGTTTATTGAACTTGTTCATTAATCTGGTCCGAATCTCATCCAATGTATTTTGAGTGGTTCCTATAGGAGCAATATAAAATTTGATATACAAATCAAACATGCAACCCCTCAAGGTCGTAATCATATGAGCTCTTTTTATAGAATCATCCTAGACCTATATTATAGTCCATACAAATTCACACAAAAACCAATGTTTCTATGGGTCCTTTGACCCATTTCCATTAAATAAATGAACTTCATATCATTTCCATCCATTCTATGTGTCTGGGGTCTTAATGAACATGAACTCATGGGACCACTACTTGGAACTCTATTACCGATATTCTGACTGCTAATGTTACTTTGATTTGATGGAAAACACTTTGACACACTTTTAGGTCTCACCTATGATACTGGAGTTGTACACAGGGTCACAGGTATGTTGTAGCTTCGGTTCTAGTGTGGATCTAGGACCTCCTCCGCATCTTTTGAAATGAGATGATATTCTTCTTCATTTTCATATGACTCATTGTTGAGTTGTGGTTCCCCTTCGTAGTCTTCCCTTTCATTCACTCTACAACTCTATTTCCTGGTCATAGTCCTTCTCCTCTTATTCAACCGAAACGTCTTCCCACTTCTCAAGAATCCACAATCTTCGCCAATCTCGCTTATTTTTCCTTGGATCATTTCAACTCATTTTGCATGTTTCCCATACCATGGTCTTGTCAATACCCATGCCCTCCACATACAATCACTTTACTTGGAAAAAAACATTTTTCAAAATACCGTTTTCACATAAAAGCATCTCAATCCACAATTTTAAAGAATTTAAGCACCTACCTCGTGCTCCTCGAAATAATTCTTGTTCATACTTTTTGTATGAATTGAAATTATCTATGAAAAACTCAGTAATGTATCCTTCTAAAATGATAATGACCCAGAATTCAACAACCCTTGAGATCCTATTTTCGACAAACTACATGTGCTAGAGAAACTTAGGTGTCAATCTCTCAAGATCGGGATCCCCTCCTTGGAAATTTATTTCTGGAGTGTTAACCTCGATAACTACTCATTTAGTAGAATAGGGAATTCACTGAAAAATAATTCATGGATCCTAACCATTGACTTATATTTAGTCATGCATTTCTATTTTCACCTCGAGCAAATTATTTTTCCTTCTAATATAACCATGCCTCAATATCAGGCTTCGTCGGATGTCAAAACATGTCCCCTTCGCAATGATCCCAGTCCTGACAATGGAACCATTTGTTGGCACAAACTCAAACTAAGCCAGGTTCATATCACAACACACCCACAAAGATTCAAGGTACCATCCCAACAAAATTTTAACCAAGTCGGTAACACCTGTAGGGTAGGTGAGGTTTCACCTAAGATATCTATGCGAGTTGTAGGAAAAAAGTTTTTGTAGTGACGAAGGGGATAATTATACCCAAAACCGACATAGCATGCTATGATAGATCATGAACTGTGACCATTAACTAAAAACCACTTACAACATTATCCATTTCCATATTATTGATTTAACCAGTGTTGTGTTGATTCATACATTTATCCATAAATATCCATTAATGCAAGGCATAATAACACTAAACATCACACAAATACATCATGCATAGTTGACACAAGGATTTTAACTTGGAAACCCAATCGGGAGAAAACCACAAAAGCACCCGTTTATTAAAAGATTTGCTTCTTGAAATCCCATGGGAGTTAGAACAATTGGTAATGAGTAATCGAGATGAGAAGTTGTAAATGGAAGTTCACAATTTCAAATCCCCATGGGTGCTTACTTATAAAAAAAAGGAGTTGATTCTCGAATGATTTTATTCTACACACACAACCTGCAGACATTTTCCAACACCCCATTACATCAGATCTATGGACACAGCCTGTAGATCAACTCCATACATGCAACTTTTTGAGAAAATTGATACACAATCTTCGATAGATACAACAACTTAGGTTACTCGAGATTCTTATCACTCACGACAACCCCAAAAATCCTGATCCATTACAAATATATATGCTCTATTGGTCTATTTACATCTTGTTCCCACTACCCAATAAGTGGAAAAAATCCCTAACTAACTAACCAACCTTTTAGTTGGACTTTGTCAAAATTGTTACTCTTCCTCAAACTTCACCCAAAATTTTGGAGCCAACTGCATCCTTGACCATTTCATCACTACTCCATTCACACTTCTACCAAAATTCAAAACTAGTACCAAAAATAACCAAAACTTACTCAAGTCCAACAATAACATATCATAAAATAAAAGCAGTTATAATGGTGGTAGCTATATCTCTAAGAAGAGATGTGGAAGCTACGCTCATTCGTCACATGTGGATTACAAAAGGAGGTCGAAGGGCCTTGTTATTATAAGCATGAGGGTAAAAACCCTAACATCCAAAACCTAACCTAGGATATGATATGTTAAAAGGTTTGTGGGTCCTGAGGTGGTTAATTGAAGTGTCAACTTCTAAGGGGCACAACTTTTGCATATGATCTCCGTTTAGGGAGTTTGGTAGCTCATTGGAAAGGTCTTCCCAAGAAGTATAGATTTCAATCACCTGGTCCTACCTTATACTATGAATGAAAAGTGGAGTCACAAAAATGTAATTTAGGACCTAAAATGACCCCAAAAGTTTTGGACACAAAAATCCATAAAAAATGGCAAATTGGAAAAATTGTCTTCAACTCATGGAATAGATGGGTGACCACTGATATCCATATGGAATATTCCTCTAACCCGTAAAAATAATAAAATAGAAAAAGTAGTTTTATCTAGTGGAATAGGTGGGTGTTCACCAATACTCATCTGGATTAATCATCCTCCCTTAAGAAGCATTGGTATCCATTGTGTTGAGTCCCTTATAATATGGTGAACTATGTGTTGAATTGAGTTAAAATGCTACCTTTCTTTGACAACTTGATATGTCTGTAAATACTATTGATGGATGTGCTAGATCCATTCAACAATTTTGTTTTCCATCTTATCCTTGGTATGAACGAGTGTGGGTTATTTCTTCTGGAGGAGCACCTTAAATGTGTGGCTTTGCACCATAGAGGTTCTCAGATAGGTTAAGAAACAATTCCTTTTCCTTCTTCTTGTTCCTTCTATGTAAAGGGACCTTGTGTAGAGTTTCTGGAGGTATTTATTATCTGATTTTCACCTTTATAGGGAATTGTGAAGAGGGAAAATTTCCTAGTGTGGAAGGTTATCTTTGTGCACTGCTTGGTTGAGGTCAAAGCAACTGCAGTAGGTGCATCTATCTATGATATCTAATAAAGTTATCATCCCAAAGTGAAAATGAAACTATGAGGTCGTGAATCATATAAAACATGGCGATTCCACATATATGGATGCTCTAAAAGAACATCAAAGACATAAAGTTGGGTCACATCACAAAGTACCTTGTCTTTGAAAGGATTGATTTTGTTTGGTAGATGACATTGATGACTGACACAAATATATCATCCTTGGATTAACTAAATGATGGTGTATGGATGTGGGTGTGGTGTTATTGAAAAATTCAATCTCTTGATGACCTCTATTGAGATAAAGTTCTTTTGGTTACCACCGTTGACAACAAAATGTAGGGGGGCTCCCTTCACCCACATTTGTATGGGGGTACCCTTCTAGTTACTCTGGATAAATATATGTGGTAGTGATGGTGACACTGGGTTCTATGTCAATGATTTGCTTCCCCATTTCTATGACTATGATGTTGGGTTCTAAACCAAATTTGGAATTGGGATCTGATCATGAAGTTTTGATATCAGCCACCAATGATTGTTTTAAGTGACATTCATAAGTGTTGTTCCATGGTATTTTGTGGAACACATCACTTTCTAGTATGCTTCCTTTCCTTTATGTTACCCTTATTTTCTTATGGCCAGTACTGGTTGTCTTGGGGTTGGTTTTCCTTACTCTATTATTCATCCTACAATCTAGGGTTTCCCTTGCCTTACTTTTGCAGTGGATTCACAAGTCCAAATTATCGCTTATTATTTTGTTGAATTTTTTTATATATCTTGATAGCGTACTGATAAGCATCTCCCAACAGATAGATGTCCAGGAATTCCATCTTTGTTTGGACGTATCGATGTATACTACTGTGATACTTTAGAACCAAGTGTCCCTTGAATTCTCTAATCCCTAGATAATTTGTGCGCAAGGCATGAAAATTGTTGGTGTATTTTGACACTGCTTGGTCCCTCTCTTGGTTCAGAATGGTACATTTTGTGTATTGATCGTCATAGTTTCCCACAAGGTAATATTGTTCCTTAATGAAATATATAAAATAGTACCAAGTGAGATCGAACTCAAATATTTCAGACTCGTCTATTGAGTTTTTCTCACAATAATTTTCCCACCAATTTTTAACATGATATGGGAGACAAACCTAAGGAGCACTAAACTGATATTTTCCATGTTGGAAAAATTATAGATAGAGAAATACCCTTCTAGTATATTCAACCATTTATCTAGGGAATCAACATTGATATGGAATTAAAAACAAAGGAATATAAAAGTTAAGTTGTACCTTGAAGGGTGTGGCTCTTCCAAAGTGACTACTTGGTGATCCCTCCATTGTTGTTGGCATACATCGAAGGATTTGGGTAAATTTTTCTATCATCGCATTCCTATGTCACATGAGGGATTCCTTAAGAAGTAACTTGATAAGATCTTGTACTATGTCATCACTTTTTTCTTCTACCATGGAAGGCCACTTGGGGTGGAGAGAGTGTTGTTCTCTAAGAAAATCTAGTTCGATACCCAACTCTATATACCCTGACCTCATTGAGGACATCCACTGAGAAGCAATCAAAGAGCATATTGCTCTAAAACCATTGATCCATATTTATGTGAGAAGTAAATGACAAATAATATATATAAACACATATATAAATATATTTCAAGGAACACATTAATACATTAAACTCAGATTCTATTAAATGAATGAAATAGAATATATTGTAAAATAAAAGTAGCTAGAATGGTGTTAGATATATCTCTAAGAAGAGATGTGGCGACTACACTCATTCATCATAGGTTGATTTAAAAAATAGATCAAAGGGCCTTTTATTAGAAGAATTAGGGTGAAAACACTAACATCCAAAACCTAACCCACGGTATATTATCCGTAAAAAGGTTTGCAGGTCCCAAGGTGGTTAGTTGAAGTGTCACCTTCTCGGGAGCATAACTTTTGCATATGATCTATGTTTAAGGTGTTCGATAGATTGTTGGAAATGTTTAAATAATAAGTGCACCTTTTAACCCTCTATTCCAACCTCATACTATGAATATAATATGGAATCACAAAAAAAATATCATTTAGTTCCTTAAAATGACCCCACAAGTTTTGGACACAAAATCCCATAAAAACTGCCAAGTTGAAAAAATTGTCTTTATCTTGTGGAATAAGTGGGTAGCCATTGATATCTATCTGGAGTAGTCCTCTGACCCAAAAAATAGGAAAACTATAAAACTATTTTGATCTAGTGGAATAGGTGGGTTGTAAGGGTTCATCCTTACATTATTATCATAATTGATAATATATATTTATTTATTATTGAATTGATAATTTATTACATTGACAGGCTTACATTATATATGGAAGCTAACCTATGAATGGTCAGAACTTGAAAATAGGTCACCTTTGACCATTAATACTAATTAACCTAATTGTTAATTAATTAACAATAATAGTAATATACTTATTTAGGTATATTACAAGTCGTCTTGCTCTAAAAAGATTCTTCCACGAATCTTCTTATGAGCATGTTGAAACTGGAATTATTTCCATGAATAATGGTGCCACAGTTTATTAGTTCTTGAAATAACTGGTCGCATTTCCATTCAAATATTTTGTTGCATATGATTCTGTAGTTGAACGCATAACAACTATATGGAGTATTTTTCTGATCTTCTAATCCGATGGTGTTCTTTTGACCATCTATTTTGATGTAGATTTTTTGTATTTTTGCATGCTTTGATATGGTTTTCTTATCTGTAGTGGCAACTACTAATAATTTACTTACTTCTTTGTATAACAGACTTGTCTTTATTTGTTCTCTGGGAACCTTTTGAAATTCTAGAACATCTTGAGTTGTGACTACTAATAAAAAATTTATCTCATCATTTGTCACACCATCCTCTTGGTTTCATTCTTCTATGTTATCATGATTAAGGTCATCTTTATCACTTTTATTTTTATCATTGCATTCTTCTATAACTTCAATTCTCTCATAATTGTTGTTAACATTGACTTTATTGACTTCATTGACTTCTACGACAATGCCATTTTCTTTACAATTGATATTGACATTGTAATTGTCAATATCATTTTGATCTTTCATATCCATATCTTCTAGTTCTTCTCCTTCATTGTTCTTGTTATCGTCTTTCTTAACAAGTCCTATTTCTAGAACTAGCGTATTAATGTGCCTTGCTTCCCTACCTTGTAGGAAGCCACAACGAACTTCTGGTAGGCATGCATACTTTTTACTAAATATCACATTTTTAGGTTTGTAGTTGGGATGCCTTTTCTTATCCTACTTCGTGTCTGGTGGTATGGATATTTTGTGGGGAGGGGAATAAGGATTCGGTCGGCCCGGATTCCTTTCCTTCCTAGGGGTAGTAGCAATTTTATATTCATCCCTACTTGAATACATAGGAGTCGCACTAGTCCTATGTTCCTCTTAACTTGGTATCTCGAGAGTCACAGTTACTTACTCTATCGAGGGTGTAGATCCCATCACTTCTTGACTTGAGAACTAGGAATTTCTGGTCGTAGTCCATTCTTTTGTCATGAGCGCCAATGCAGACCCCAACTTTGCTTGACCTGAGAACTTGGGAGTCGACATAGCTTGTTCCTTTATGCTAGGAATCTGTTCTGCTAATGTGAGTGTTGATGCAGATGCTATCTCTATTCGGCATAAGCACTCAGAAGTCGCACCAATTTTTCCTTGATTCCATTTTCTTCTATCTTGGGTGCAAATCAATTTCCAATTCTTTATTTGGAAATTCTGGGGGCATAGCCTCTTTTGCTATCTTAGGAGCCATAGAAGCTTGCATTCCCTCACTTGAAAAGTGGTGACCTTTGAACATTAATACTAATTAACCTAATTGTTAATTAATTAATAATAGTAGTAATATACTTATTTAGCCATATTACAAGTCATCCTGCTTTGAAAAGATCCATCCATGAATCTTCTTATGAGCGTGCTACAACTGGAATTCTTTCCACGAATAATGGTGCCACGGTTTAGTAGTTATTGAAATATTTGGTATCATTTCCATTCAAATATTTTCTTGCATATGATTATGTAGATGAATGCATAACTATATGGAGTATTTTTCTAAGCTTCTAATGTGATGGTGTTCTTTTGACCTTCTATTTTTATGTAGATTTTTTACATTTCTGCATGCTTTGATATTGTTTTCTTATATGTAGTGGAAACTTGTTAGTTTTTCAACATTTAAGCTAGCATTATGTTAAGATCTTTTCACTGAGAGAATAACAAGCACAGCAATCACATAAGCACATCACAAGAGACAAGAGACACAAGGATTTTAGGAGGGGAAACCATAAATGGAGAAAACCCCTCAACTTCCTCTAAGATAGTATCACCACAAGATGTGAACCCAAAAACAGTAAAATGACCTCCCTTCACAACAACAGCCTTCTGTCTTTTGTCAAGCCAAAGTATTTCCTTCTCCAAAAGTGCGCCACACTTGAGAGAGCAAGAGAGCTAAGTCACAAGTGATAAATAAAGAGACTCTCACTCTCTATTTATATTCTTCCGTTGAATTGAAGTGCACTCAACCATGTAGGCTTAACTTATAATTAATTACTTGAGCCTACACCTTAATTAGTGT
>LPNX010993764.1:93700-122880 GCA_001517045.1 Pseudotsuga menziesii
AGATCTGAATGGATTAATATATAGATCTCTTCAAATGGAGCTGTCCAATGTACTCCTTTTCTGAAAACAGTGAAGGGAAACTCCCGGAACAGGAAGCCCTAATTTTCTGATTTCTTCTGCAGAAATGCATGTTACTGTTTCTATGATATCTCCGAAATTACTGATCCGATGTGTCTGAAATTTATCACTGAGGTAATATCACATGTACCTAATCCAACACCATAGGTTTCATCAGAATTTGTTTCACCATTTTGGATTTATGATCCTTTTCCCAAGGTAACCTGTTACTAGACTGTTCAGAACAGCGAAGTTGTACGGCATTCCACGTGTCACTGGTTCATCTTCTGAGTCTGAACTTCGGACCACAAAAATTAAAGTCTGTTCCCTTTCTGTAACATCTTTAGGAATTCCATTTGGACCTCTGTAGCCCACGATATTGCAGATCTCCCCAGGTGTCCTGTTTATGGATGATTTCTGGAAGAGGCTGGAACCCTAACTTGGAGAGATCATATCTCCCAGAATATAGTGAATAAGAGGCTGTCCTTTGGACACAGTATGCATCACGATTTTATCTTCAGCTCCTGAAAGTTTCCGATTTTTAGACTTCGCAAATCTCGGAATATAGTGACTGTACCAAAACTTAGCAGTTTTAGCATTTAGGGTTTCTCTAGCTTGGGGTCAAACTAGGGTTTGACTTTCCCGGAGTTTTACCCAACCAAATTTCTTGATCCAGGTCTATAAACTTCGGTTTTGATGAGGATAACAATCCTATGCTGTTCTCACTCAAAAATTCCTCTTCTGTAGAAATCCCTAAGTTCCACATCGAAACTAAAAATGCTTGAAATTGAATTCCGCATCGACAGAAAGATGCACACTTCAATGGAGAGACATCATAGCATACTTTTGCTGAAAATATGTGGAGGAAGATCCACAAAATAGGAAACCCTAGTTCCTAGAGCTGCACAATGTCTTCTTCTCAGGTTAGCTCTGATACCATGTTAGTTTTTCAACATTTAAGCTAGCATTATGTTAAGATCTTTTCACTGAGAGAATAACAAGCACAGCAATCACATAAGCACATCACAAGAGACAAGAGACACAAGGATTTTAGGAGGGGAAACCATAAATGGAGAAAACCCCTCAACTTCCTATAAGATAGTATCACCACAAGATGTGAACCCAAAAACAGTAAAATGACCTCCCCCTCAACTTCCTATAAGATAGTATCACCACAAGATGTGAACCCAAAAACAGTAAAATGACCTCCCTTCACAACAGCATCCTTCTGTCTTTTGTCAAGCCAAAGTATTTCCTTCTCCAAAAGTGCGCCACACTTGAGAGAGCAAGAGAGCTAAGTCACAAGTGATGAATAGAGAGACTCTCACTCTCTATTTATATTCTTCCGTTGACTTGAAGTGCACTCAACCATGTAGGCTTAACTTATAATTAATTACTTGAGCCTACACCTTAATTAGTGTATAATAACCCAAGTGCCCCTAAACTGTGGGGACTTACCTAATGACTTGATATGACTTGTTCCCGATTGGAACATCGAGGCATGACCACATGACTCAAATACATAATAGAAACATCCCGGAATAAACATCGGGTTACAATACATAAGATACATAGAAGAATACATTCCGAAGTTACATATACATCAACAAAACTACTAATAATGTACTTACTTCCTTGTTTGAAAATATTGTCTTTATTTGTTCTCTGGGAACATTTTAAAATTCTAGAACATCTTGAGTTGTGACTACTAATAGAATGTTTATCTCATCATTTGTTTCACCATCCTCTTGGTTTTGTTATTCTACATTTTCATGATTAAGGTCATATTTAACACTTTTATTTTCATCATTGCATTCTTCTATAACTTCAATTCTCTTATAATTGTTGTTAACATTGAATTTATTGACTTTATTGACTTCTATGACAATGTCATTTTCTTTACAATTGATATTGGCATTGTGATTGTCAATATCATTTTGATCTTTCATATCCGTTTCTTCTATTTCTTTTGTTTAATTGTTCTTGTTATCATCTTTCTTAACAAGTCCTTGTTCTGGAACTAACGAATTAATGTGCCTTGCTTCACTACCTTGTAGGAATCCACAACGAACTTCTGGTAGGCATGCATATTTTTTACTAAGTATCGCATTTTTAGGTCTGTAGTTGGGATGTCTTTTCTAATCCCACTTGGTGTCTGGTGGTATGTATATTTTGTGAGGAGGGGTATAAGGAGTCGGTCAACCTAACTTCCTTTCCTTCTCGAGGTTAGTAGTGATTTTATATTCATCCCTACTTGAATACGTAGGAGTTGCAACATCCCGTGTCCCTCTCGACTTGGTAACTCGAGAGTCACAATTACTTCTTCTATCGAGGGTGTAGATCCCAGCACTTCTTGACTTGAGAACTGGGAAGTTGTAACATCTTCTTCTTTTCTGGTTGTAGTCCATTCTTTTTTCATGAGTGTCGATGCAGACCCCAACTTTGCTTGACGTGAGAACTTTAGAGTCGTCATAGCTTGTTCCTTTATGGTAGGAATCCTTTATTCCGACGTGAGTGCTGATGCAAACGCCCACTCTATTCGGCCTGAGCACTTTGAAGTCGCAACAAATTTTTCCATGATTCCATTTTCTTCTATCGTGGGTGCAAAATAAATTTCCAATTCTTTATTTCGAAATTCTGGGGGCGTAACCTCTTCTACTATCTTAGGTGCCATAGCAACTTGCATTCCCTCGCTTGAAAAATGAGATGCCGCAACATATTCCTCTTTCAACTGTCTTGAGGGGTAAGACTAGTATCTTTTTGGGTTTTCCTTGTCTGCATGCTTCTTAGGTTCTTCTTTTGGTTGTTGTATTATCATCATTTTCAGTTCTTTAACTAAGTATTTTATATCTTCATGTAGAACTTGTGCCGCTACGTCGATATCTGATATTTTTGTTTCAAGCTCTGTGGGTTTTATTTCTTTAATCTCCAATTTAAAATCATTTTTAACTTCTTGCGATGGTTTATCTCGTTTGAAAAACCCATAAACATCTTTATTGAAGACCATTTTGTTTTATCCAAAATCTTAATAATTATTATTACTATTATTATTTAATTAATAAATAATATTATTATTATTTTTACAAACTATATAAAAAGTTTTAATGATAAAATTTTAATAAAAAACAATATTATATAATAATAAAGTTTGTTAAATATATATATTAAATAATATATATATATATATAATATTGTATAATAATATATTATAATATATATGTGTGGGTTTACATGCAAGGAGCCAACAGGGTGTGAAGGAGGGCGTGAAGGAGCTGGGGGACATGAGAATGGAAGGCAGAAAGAGGGTGTCGCTATGCACAGGGAATGGATCTAGTGTGGGGATTGGGAGCTGGAGTAGCGTGCAATGATAAGCAATAAGGTATGCAACATGGAAGAGAACATGTGTGGGGAGAGTTGGTGGGTAAGTAGAGCAGTGGGTAGGCAGAGCGGTGGGAAGACAGCATGGAGTAAATGTAGGTTGAGGAGATGACTGGGCGCATGGTGTGAGCGATGAGGGAGTGAGAAACAATGAAATGGATGTGCGTAGGTGTGAGGAGTGAGGTATGCAACTAGTAGGAGTTGTAAGGCGAGGGACAAACTAAGCGCATGGAGGAGGAAGTGCAGTGAGCATGAGTGTAGAGAAGGAGACGATGAGAAGGGAGAAGGCGAGGGAAGAGAATGGGTAGTGGCGGCATGGAGGAAGGAGATGAGCAGGCGTGTGCAGGTTACCGTGGAAGGGAGTGCCTGGTGGTTAGGGAGACCATGTGGTTGGGAGAAGGTGGGAGTGTGTTAGCGAGGAGCAAAGAAGGTGGGCTGGAAGGAGCATGAGGAGAGGGAGTTGAGGTGTAGAGGAAGTGTGGCGCAAATGGAGTGGAAGCGAGGTAAAGATGCAAGGTAATGGCAGTGTGAAGTACTATGTGTGGGTGAGCAAGGAGTACTCATGGGGGAGCAGCATGTGGTGTTGGGTGGCCCGCAATGTAGCGGAGAGGAGTGCGATGGTAATGGAAAGAGAAAGCACAAGGGAGGATGAGCAGCCTGCACGTGGAGGAATCAAGGATACGACAGGAAGTGGACGCAGAAGGAGGAAGCAGAGAAGTGGAATCAAAATGTGTGAAGGCGGAAGGAATTGAATGTGGAGGGAATGAGTGATAGCTTGAAAGGTTTTTTTTAAGATTATAATAATAATTATTAAGTATTATAATAATAAAATTATATATTTTTTTAAATGGGGGATTTGTAGTATGGATTGTTGGAGATGGGTGTGCTTAAGATGCATATTGAGGTAGCTAGGAAGCATGCAGAAGGAAGTAGCTAGAAAATGGAGTGGAATATGGGAATGTGCAGGAGAAGAAGAGGCGAAGAAGATGAACGCAAAGCATATATTGAGCCTAAAGCTCTGATACCACTTGTAAAGGTTCATCATTACATTATTATCATAATTGATAATATTTATTTATTTATTATTTAATTTATAATTTATTACATTGAAGGGATTACATATGATATATGGAAGCTAAGCTATGAATGGTCGAACCTTGAAAAGAGGTGACATTTTACCATTAATACTAATTAACTTAATTGTTAATTAATTAATAATAATAGTAATATAATTATTTATGTATATTACATGGGTGGCCACCAATACTCATTTGGATCAATCCCCCCCCTTAAGAGGCAATGGTATCCATTCCATCGAGTCCCCTATCATATGGAGAACTATGCTTTGAGTTGAGTTAAACCAGCTAGGGTTGTAACTGATGTTTATGGATGTACTATATCTATTCAAAATTTGGGTTTCCTTATTATCCTTGCTCAAAAATATTGTGGATGATTTCTTCCTACAGGAGCACCTTAATTGTGTGGCCTTGCATTACAAAGTTTCCCAGATAGGTGAGGAAACAATTCCTTTGCATTCTTCTTTATGTTGTGGAGTAGAGGGACGATGAGTAGAAGTTGTTTAGGTATTTATTATCTAATGTATTAGGATTTAAACAAGATTACATATAATAAATAATGATAGAACACAAAAACACATAGCAACACATTTAAGATAGACACACAATGTTTACATGGAAAACCCAAAAATGGGAAAAATCACCATAATAGATCTAGTATATCCCATTACCTAAACCAACCAATACTGACCAACTGAGCTAGCCACCACTCACCTCCATGACACTTTACAATGGATCCTTCTCCATCCTTATAAATGATTATTTACATGAAATACCATGGGACAATGCCATTGTCCACCAAATACCATTAACCACTAATACCATGGAAAAATACCATTAGCCACCAATACCATGGGCCCAAAAAAACATGTTGAGAACTGAACTATTCGAATCATTCTCGAGTCAAGGTTAACCCTAACAATCCCCCCTTTAAACTTGACTTGGAGTAAACACCAACCCCCCTCAAATTTTTACCAAGGAATGTCACATACACCCCACTATCACCTAGGTCTATCTCTCTACTTTGCCGATGAGTTACCAGGGATATGCATGCCTTACCATATCTTACAACCATATTCCCATTTACATGCAAAAAGCTCCATTTTTTTCATGTATCTTCATGGTGACTACACCATCACCATCCATTGCTGCATCCTCTCTCTTTTCCATGCTTTCTTTCTTTTGCTCATTTTTTCCATGCTTCTTCTGTTCCTACATCCAACCATATCATTGACATCCATATAAAGAAGAATCCATCTACCAGATTACATGGGTCCTCATCTATTGTAACCACCAGTTCTATAGGAATTCTCGTCCATGGATGATTTTAGGGGCAAATTATAGCCCATTGGCGAATTTTAAGGGGTGCCCAAAAAAAGATGGGCGAATTTTTAATATTAAAATGTTTTTTTTTAATTTAATAAATTAGCCCATATTTTATTTTATATATAATTTCCCTTAGCTAAATAGCCCGCGCGATTAACCTCTGAAAATTCATAAAACCTAATTTCGCCAACCCGTCGATGGGAAAATCGTGACATTCGCCCCGATTTCTTCCGTAATGGAGGTGAAATCGCCAAAAATTTACAGTTTTGGAGGATAAATGAAGATGATTCTCCCAAATTTATGGTAGATAGGTTAAAATTTTGGTATTTCGCCCCTATTTATGGATTTTTGGATTTTTGGGTAAATTTGTTTTAGTTCGTCCCTGATTTGCTGGCCCTGGATGTTCATGCATTGGGTATGGAGCAGCACAACATTTGAGTCTGCTTCAGGTGAAAACGGATGGCACAGGTCTGCTACATCAATTTCCTTCAAGATTTTTCCTTAGAGGGTCAGCCAGGAGAATGGGTTCATTGATTATGACAAGCTGGAGGAGAAAGCCTTGGATTTCAAGCCTAAGCTTATTATCTGTGGAGGCAGTGCTTATCCCAGGGACTAGGATTATGCTAGGTTCCACGCTGTTCATCCATTCTTTGGCTCTTTCACGTTGTTCATCCATTATTTAGCTCTTTTTTTTATACAGATCTGTCACATGTTCTGTCTTTTCTTGATATTAAAAACACATACTTATTAGCTTAAAGGGCACTAGTTCTGAGAGTGGATGATATTGGTCCAACCAAGAAAAAAGATGGTCTCTTAATAGTTAATACAAATGCATACAGTTATGAACTGTTTGAAATTTTTTACTTCATTTTAACTCCATCCATGTTCTAAATATGTTGAGTCCTCTCTTCTGTCTGCAGCTATTGAGTTCATGCTATTTTCTATTTCAGGTTGATATCCACAGGCACGGTTGTCGTCATACCAGACATATCAGCCTTATCCTCACCCGGTGACAGAGCAGAATCTTGTAGAGAAGGTCCTCAAAACCGAAGTGCAACTAGTGGTTATGAAGGAGTGCGTGGGCTTAAATCTATTGGTGTACGAGATCTCTTGTATCGTCTGGCATTTATTGCCAATTCTGTGCAGGTATTATAGGTCTCGTTATCCCTTACTGTACTAGATTAGTGATTCTACATGTAAATCATAACTTTTTCTAGTGGTTTGTTTCAAAGAGTTCTCAATGTTTTTTTATCATCATGTGTAGCTTCACGACAAGAAAAGAGGTGTTGATTTTAGAGGAGTAAAGAAGGATGGTGAGGAGGATGATGCACCCCATTTTATGGTAATATTTGTCCTCAATTTCTAATCTGATTTGTCAGCATCTGGGGGGAATCTTTGGTGAGCTAAAGCATCCGGTTACCCCTTTATTCCTGTAATTTATGAAGCTGTCTTTAGCGTGAAACAGTTGTAATCTAATCCTCAGATCCTATGGCCTTGACTTTGTTGCATTTGTTTGGATAGAAATTTTCAATAGAAAAAACCCCAATGACATATCTAGTTGGATGCAAAGGTAGGGCCTATGGTAGTTTTCATTTTCCCATGTTTACTTATTGCATCCCTACTGCTGCTTGTTATTAATGCTTCTGATTGTCATCATTCTATGTATATAATTTCTATTTCTCCTTTCAACACATGTGGACCTCCTATGCTCATTTTGTATATATATTGGCTATTGCCTTCAATTTCTAATAGTAGTTGGTGTCCCTGGT
Source organism: Pseudotsuga menziesii (assembly GCA_001517045.1). Taxonomy (NCBI): domain Eukaryota; kingdom Viridiplantae; phylum Streptophyta; class Pinopsida; order Pinales; family Pinaceae; genus Pseudotsuga; species Pseudotsuga menziesii. The sequence goes on from LPNX010993764.1 coordinate 101,307, forward strand.
GATCTGTTTCTTCTTTAGGCAATGCTGGTTTCTGTGGCTTCTATTGAAGATCATGGATGTTTTCATTTTAAAGAGCTTAGTCCTGCTTCAAAGCGTAATTTTGAGTAGGATCAATCTGTAGAAAATTGTGCCATGAAAATGTTGAATTAATTAGTCTCATTTTTTTTTCCAGACAATGCAATTTGAGAAGTTATTCACAATAATGAAATCCAAGGAATCAAGTTGCCATTTTAGCTTGTTGGGAGTTTTTTTCCCTCTTGAATGGAGTGGAGTTCAACCCTACTTCTTTTCTTTGTAGATTTTGTACCTACATACCTTAAACAAAGCCAATTCTTTCCTCGTTTTCTTTCATATCTATCTATCTATCTATATCATACAAAATAATTCCAATCTCTTAAGCTACGAGCACTATTGTCTGCAACCTTATAAGTTATTCCAGTAGCATCCCTTTCACATTTTAGAAGGAGCATTTCTATTTCTACGTTGTCGCTTTCCTTTGGTTATTATAAGTTTGGCTATGAGAGTAGCAATAGTGTTTTAGTGAAGCAACAGCCCTTTGTAAAATAACAAATTTGAGAGGAGATAAATATTTGCTTGTAAAGAAGCTAGCACTTAACATATATGTCCGGGATTTTTTTTTTTAGTGCATCATGGTTAGGAGCAAAATTTTATTTGATAGGAAGCTTTTAAAATTATCCATCAGTTGTACATTGACTTCAGGAAAGGTGACACATTTGTTGTCTTAAACAGTGCATCTATATCCTGCTAATTGCCCTTATTGTTGTTTAAAGTAGTGATGGACCAATAGAAACAGTAGAAATCATAGTCTTTATTGCTTGAGTAAAAGAAAGGCAACTGTGAAGAAGAATTGTGAGTCAAAAACCATGGAGGAAAGAGGAGGAATATAGGAATCTGCTAGGTCATGACCACAGATGGCACAAGTGAAAAGTTTAATATTATATTAAATGTTGCTAGCATAGGAAAAGGACCATAATGACTATGTCCATTTAAAAACATGGAAGAAATAGGAGGAATATATGAATCTATTAGGTTATGATTCATTTCTCCACAGTGAAAATCTGGCATAAATCATTGTGTAGAAATGATTCATAATGAGGAATATGGTCATTGCTAGCATAGCAGAAATGACCATAATGACTATGCTCCCTACCAAGATTTACTGTAGACATGACACTTATTGAAGTCGCTTAGAGATCGAGGGGCCAAATGATTTGGATCATAGATGGGAAACATGATTATTAAAATAGGAATGTTTACTCCACAATAATTCATTAAACGCTAATGTTATAATTTTTTTTATCAGTAAAAGGCATTTTATTATTGTGCCTAGAATTACATCAGCTTTCCCATTTAGCAGGAAATTATATACTAGACCACTATATACTTATCCACTAGTACGATGACAAATCGAACCTTTATGCCATAGCTGTAGGCTGGGTGTGGCAAAAACTTTCCAGGAAAACAAGATACATGAGTTATAAGGATAGGTTAAAAAGTGATGACCACCATTTGATCACAAATTGAAATATGTTTCTATTGATTTGGGTCATGTAGTACATTGCAAAACTACTGTATACCTTTTGCATCAGATTTGTTGTACCATCATAAGGGGAATAATTGTCATGAATAATTTTAGCTAGATCATTCTTGTCTGAAGGTTGCCATGCATCCCAGTCATCTGGACTTCTCATAAATACACTGGAGTTAGCTCAAGTTCCATAAATATATAAATGAAAATCAAATATCATGAAACATACAAACTACCATCTATGATTTTGGAAATATAACTGAAACTATTGAATTTCCATTGGTATCAAGACCACAAAGGTAAACAAAATATACAACACAAAATAACTAGGATTTACCTGCTTGTCAAGACTCAAGAGTTGCATAAAGATTCAAAAGATGATGAAATACATGATGTCCATGCTCCAACAAATGTTGAATTAAGCCCAAAATGCTTCCACTACTGTGTCACTACCAGCCTTTAAATTTGGCACAAAACATAACACACTTTTATGGTACCATAAATGCTTAAATTTGGCACAAAACATAACACACTTTTATAGGAAAACAAGGACCAAGATACATATGGTTGACAGACATGGGGAAAATGGAGATGCATCGTTTTATGATGAGGACTGCTTAGAAAGGAGGCGTTCCTATAAAGGGGATGAAAATGACCCATATTTTTCCCTCTGCATTAACTACGCTCACTCACATTTCCCTTCAGCTATGAAAGAAGCAGTTATCCCTCAGGTACGCATAAAGAGCATGGGATGTGTCCTTAGTTTTCCTGTTTTGTCTCGTTTGATGCATCTTGTGCTTGATGAGGAAGCTTAAGCAAAGTTGGTAAATTTTATTATATCATCATTATCTCTTTTGATTGCAAATGCTCAGGTGCTTTACTGTTTGTTCTCTTCCTCAAAATCCAGGATCATATATTACAATTGATAATATGAGTGTATTCAACACACCAAGGAAATTTGTTGGGTCTCTGGAACAACAATCCTCCTCCAAAAACACATGTAGAAAATTGCAATCTAGAGGAGAACTTGCAGATTCTGTAGAAGCTAACCATGATAATTTGAATGCAATTGACTGGAATATGAACTTAATTCTAGCCGCCAATGGCACTGTCAATGATTCCACGGGTGGAGACAATCAACATATGATCATAGCATAAAAAGGAAGGACAATGCTTGACAGTCTCTATAGTGTAGCTGATGGGTATTCAGTTAGAAGCAATTCAGAAGAGGGAGAACTGCAGAACAGTTATGAATGGTCAGAAAGTGTGCATAGAATTGATTCTTTGTCACCTGCTTCAAGCGTTGTTTTTGAGGAGATGTTAGATAATGAGGAAGATTACCAGAGCACTGACCTGACTGAGTTAGAAAAAGAAGCTTATAAGATAGATGATAAGAAAGAAAATTGCTTACCAACTAATTTCAATTCGTTTGAAGGTTCGACTGATTCTTGCAAATGGCAACAGACAAAAACATTTTGTAAATGTTGGAGAAGAGCATTGTGCTTTATGGAATCCATTCTAGGAGTCTCCTTGTGTGTTGTGTTGGTTGTTCCTGCAATTATGGTGGTTGTCAATTTATTAAGCAAGCAAGAGGAATACCATGTCATGGTTCCCACCTAGGACATTCTATTTTGTGGTCATTTAAAATTAGTAATTTACAAATATTATCGACTTAGTATGCAGCGATTGTTTAAATGGGAGTATACAATTTGAATCATCTTCTTGAAGCATCTTGCTTTTGTCTTTCCCTTATTCATCAGGCTTTCTTCCATATATTTCATTGCAGAGGGGATTATGATAAAGCATAATTCCATTTATGCACAGTAGGAGGATGAAACATGGAAATATTTCTGCTGCTAGAATGATGTGCGAGTTATGAGGATTTTTATCCCTTGAATATAAGAAAAATCTATTGTGAGGTCTCATTTTATATAAATTACTCAAATCTGGAAATTTATAGTTGTTAATTTTTACCATGTCTTCTTTCAATCCATTGAATGATACATGCATCAAGATAAATCTAACATAGTTACTGTGCATTAAATGCTTAAGGTTTAAACTTTAGTCTGATTGTGTAGAAGGAATAGTCTAGGCTGAACAAGGTTAAGAACCAGTGGTCAATTGTAAAATCTGTGTCATGAATCATGACAGTTAACTTCGTGTAGTTGTAGTGCTCATTATTGATATTTTAACTGAATATGAATTTCTTGTCCACCCTGCAATCTTTTTAAATCATTGCACCAACATGCTATCTTGCTATTTCTAGATGAGTATATTGCAGAAACAACATAAGTACAAACCTCCCAAGCTATGTTGAGAGCATAAGTGTGGGTCTTGTATCCACTATGAGAATGTGGGTGCCTGATAAGCATGATTTTACTTTGAGCCTTGAGCTTTTCCTACTCAACAAAAAATGAAGGGGGGAGTTTGCAAAATTGATAGATTGTCTGTACAAATAAACATTTGAATTTTTATTAGATTCATTTGATATTGAGAAAGCTTAGAGGTATTTTATATGGATTGGTGTTATTATTATATTTTGACAAAATCCTCCTCTTCTCGTAGTGCTGAAAGCATGTCCAGGGTATCTATTATGCCAAAGTTACCCAGAAATTGCATCTGGCCCCAACCGCTTGAAATGGCCTTCTTGCACTAGTGAGACAACCATTGAGTGGCAACATGTATTAGGGGGTTTTGAATTCTGGGCTCTTTTTCTCCACAAAAGGGGTGCAAACAAACCTAAAAAAAACAGACCTAAGTTAACTTCAGACCCTATAAACCAAGTCTGAGTGTGATTTAGGTGATTTTGGGCAATCTCTTGATGCAGAAAAGAGCGATATGGCATGTGTTTGAACTTTCTATGTAAAATTCATTTGATTTCTTAATATTACAACTAATAACAAAGTGTTCTTACAGGTGGAAAATGAGTATAAACCTGAAGAAATATTGTTTGGGCCTGCTAGAGTGAATTACATGAATTGGGCTGCCCAGATGGCTGTGGAAATGGATACGGGTGTACCCTGAGTAATGTGCAAACATGATGATGCACTAGACCCTATGGTGAGCTCTGTTAACAAAACCCTCTTAGATATTTATATGATAATATCTTTAATTGGGCATTTGGTCACCCTTGTGTCTGGATGAACTTGTCAAATTGTATCAAAATATTGCACCAATTGCATCAATTGAATTAGTTACGTTTGCATATTCTGTACAATTCATACTAATGGAATTTAAAATAAGTAATTAGTGTAGACACAAATAAATTCACTCAAGATCTACCCAGAATGTGGAGAAATTAAGATCTTTATTGTTGTTCTTTACTTGCAGATTGACCAGACTTCTTGTTGTTGGTTGATGCTAAATCATGGTTGACACTATAAGGAAGATGCCCACATTATACCTAGGACCAATCTTGTTGTTGTTTGGAGGGTTGAGACATGGTTAAAACATACCCAGAACTGTTTAGAATTTGCAGAAATGCTAGGAAACAACCCAACATGGAGTGCTGCTACAAGAATTAGGTTGCTTGCTTCCCATAATTCAGAATAAATAGGTTTTACTTATGTTTCCTTCCACAAACTTGTTCCCAATGTGCCCAGATTTACCCAAAGATGCTTCTTAGTGCTGTCCAAGGGCCATAACAGTGCTAATTGCTGCTAATTGAAGACTAGAGTATGCCCATAATTTGAGACGAATAGGCCATGACTCATAAAAATGCCTAGATCTAATAAATGTTTCCATTGCTGAACTATTCTGCTTCAAACAAGGCCCTAGTTCAAGGTCAAACAATCAACATATTCCATGAAGCATCATCACATTGCATTTGTTTTATCATGGATGGATGGCTTAGTATGATGCCTTGGAGTCCAGATTGGTAGATCTTTGGTTCATGTGATGGTGACATGGATAATTTGTGATCTCATTTGATATGGATGGAGCTCTCTGAGCCCTCAGCAGTTCTATGGATGATTGAAAGCAAACCTGGGCCTGTTGTCCTGTTTAATCCTCATACATGAATCAAAATGATTTCTGGGCACATTCCTTGATGACCTGGGCATATGTTGAGCCTCCTAACAACCTAATTAGTTGATTTGGGATATTTTGGGCAGTTCTGGTATTTGTTAGCCTCAAACAACAACAGATCAAATCTGTCCCAGCCTTCAAATAACCATAAATCAAGCAAATCCAAGTAGAAAAAAGTGCATCATAGGGAAAAGTGGCATATTCTTCATAAACTTTGCAACTCATAGATATATATAGTTATCATTAATGATCTTAACTTGCTCAGGAAAATGCCACAAATACCATTCCCTTGCTCTCATGTGGAAAGCATTGATGTCTTTGTCTAAGGTGTCGTGAAAACTAAACAACCTGTATGTCCATATTGATATTGAACATCACCTTGGATCTATTCTAGGTTGTTCATGTTTATCTGAAACTTGTCTTTATGGTGCTTGCCCCTCTTTCTTATTTTTCCTTTCATCATGCTTATTGTCATTGGAATCCTATACATGTTCCCATATCTCATCCACGAACAAGTCTAAGAAAAATTTATCTATTACCAGGAGACAAAGAGTCTGTTTCTTGGCATAGCCATTAAGACCTTAAAATGAAGCTTACTCTATTTGTCTATGAAGATTACTCTTGACACCTTATCTGCACCAAATCTAATAAGAGAATTTGTTACAACCCATTTCAACAGATACCAAAATTGCCAAACAAAGGCACCAAAATTATCTACAGGAGTGTAATAAGAGACAATTTTAGTGTGTGTTGCAGTGAGAGCAAGTGTAAGCAACCTGTGTACTAGATGTTTTAATATTCTTTTCTAAATAATAGTGAGTAGTTGTGATTGTTGTTAGAGTTTGTATTACTGTTTGTAATTTCCATATTGCACAAATATATATTTAGCTTCCTTCTATCTGCTATTTTAAATTAACATAGAGTACATTGTTTTCCCTTCTAAACTTAATTTTAAGAAGTTTTAGTATATGTAGATCTAGGCTTTGATAAGTGTAAACTAAGTTCCAAAATTTAGGACCCGTAGGTTTCATTTGTGATTGCAGATCTGAACTATGATGTAAAGTTTAACAATGGCATGGAAATATGATATTGTGTTGGGCACGGGTGTGATGTGCAAGGCAGTGAGAACACAGATGTTGCCAATGAATGAGTTTGTTGCTAAGAGCAAACATAAGTTGTTTTGATTGTAATGGTGACAATAGCGCTACTAAGATTATATATGAGTGTCCTTTATATCCATGTGCATTGTGGGCTATAAAATGAGTTGTTAATTTTGCTTGGATTGCAAGGAGAGAAGACCGAACAACCTACATGGACATGAATTTAAATTTGAACATCATGATTGCTAGAACTTGATCCTTGCATGGTTCCTCCTTGACAATTAGTCAAAATGACAATATTGTGTGGTGTCTATTATCATGCTCCCCTCTGCATGCCTTATGGGAGGCTAGGAGAGCTGCTAATTCCACTAGTGCAACTGCCACACGGTCCAATAACGACAAATGAGAAGATGAAAATACAGCCAATGAATTCAGCATAACAACTATTGGGGCTCAATAAATTCTATAACATAAGAAACCCTAATCTCTAGCAAAGCCCAACACTCTGTATGCTTTTGGCTGCCCATTGGATGCACATATTCTATGTTGGTTGTCATTGCTTGTGTATTGGTTGTTTACCTTGCTTTCTCCTTCTCAGCCCCCATAAGCCTTCATCTGCACAGGTCTATAAAACAGATGAAATCTAGGATTATGTAGACTAGTTTTGCACTTTTAGTCTTTTGCAAGAGGCATTTTTTCTACTTCAAGGTTTTCATCTGTGCTTTGAGCCCAGTAGTGTCTTTGAAGTGCTTACGTACATGGATTGTTGTTGGTGGTAAATATGAGCTTTAATGTCAATTATTTAAGAAGTTGTAGAATATGATTTATTTTGCATTGTGTGACTATATATCCTGATTCTGTCAGATGTTTAGCTAATTTCTTTTGTGCTCTGCATCTTTGAGTTATATCCTTTGTTCCTAACATAGGATGGTTGGCAGTTTATTATTTAGCACAAATCAGTATTTTTGTTTTTGTTTATATTTCTCGTCGATTCTGTAGTGATATGTTCTTCAATTGTCAATTATTTTCCCTTCTTTTCCCATACACCATCCCTTCCTATCCAACCTATCCATCACAACCAGTACAGAAAAATGGAAGAAAGAAAGAAACAGGAAAAAGAAAAAGAAAAAAGAAGGATACATGCATTGTATGGCCATTCTATCTCACACAGAACAAGATGTACTGGATTGATTGTTTACATTGTTTGATTCAGGTCATCCAAGAAACATGGCAATGGCATCAATCAAAACCATGCAAGAGCAATCAGACATGATTGGAATGGCCAGAAATACTAGACTTCCTCAGAAAAGGGGCTGAGAAGATGAAATTGGTGCTGGATTAACAGATAAGAAATGGCCAGGATGGGACTGCACAAATTTGGGAACTCAGAAATGGCCAGGGTGGGACTGCACAAATTTGACATACTCGGTATTATGGTGAGTATTGACTATTGACACTATGTTAACAGAATTCATAAGAGAATTGAGACTGGCGAGTATTGATCTGTCAATACTCTGTCAAGGAAAATCGTAACAACATTAAGGTAAGTATTCATCTCAAAGCTGGACATGCCGTACTAAGGAGTGTTGGGAGTCATACACAAAAGTGTGGAAACTATGGTTTGGAGGACTTATGCACACGGGGAGGGTTTGTGACGGGCATAATTTTATGGGTCAAAAATTTAGAAACGAAGGTTTCCCACCAAAATCTGCCCCTTGGCCTCTAAGTTCTCAAAGAATGAATAAAAAAACTCTTGCTCAATGACTTAGTGAAAATCTTCCAATTATGCAATGAGAGCAAGTCAATAGAGCATTTACCATTGTCCTAAATCCATCGATCCTACATATAGGGTCATCATTCAAAGTGATTTTGAGTGAGTAAGATTTCCAGAATGAAACAATATTTAACCTTTCAATGGCATAATTGCCTTTAAAGAGTGGTCAATGAAGAACACTAGTAAAGCGGGGCATGTAGGATCCTTTTTCCCATCTTGCACAATCTTGAGAAGGAGATCTTAGGGTTGCTTGATCCATAATAAGAGTCATATTTTGGTGTTTGGTCCATAATAAGAGTCAGAATCATTCAGGTCCTGAATTGAAAGAAGAGAGTTTAGTCTAAAAGGTGTTTCAGTAGGACCATGTGTTGCAGTCCAATAACTGTGCACATCAGAGTGACAATTGATAGTGTTATGGACGCATGTCACACTTATATTTTAGTTGTATGCCTGTAAGCACTGACCCATGGGCACAAATTTGGGTGCAGTCTAACAATTTAGTTTGACACAGGTTTGTTGAAGTGGATAGGGATCTCAACAAGTGGTTATGAGCGGAAGCTCACAGTCATAAAAAAATTGTCACATCTTTTCTCTGTATTTTCATCTTCTTGACTATTCTACACTAATGTATTGTTGAGATATGAACAAATGAGATATACAATGATTCATATTCATCATATTGTATTTATATTCCTTTCTCATTTTGTAATGGGGTTGAGTGACGGTAGTAGTACAGCTGATTCAATTCCATTGGATTTCTGGAGTTTGTAGAAATTAATGGATTGTAGTTGTTGATAAAAGCTTCAATTCTATTCATATCTTTGTTGTACATAATGTTTTGTTTAATTAAAATTTGGAGTTGATATTTTCTTCAATTTGTTTTTGCCTATTGTGTGGATTCATTTTCCAAGATTGTTTGATTACTTCAATATTTGCTTGCCATTTTATATTGGCTATGTATGCAGGATTATATATTGCAGTTGTTGCACTTATTTCCACTAGGCATACTTTGGGATCATATTGGTATTAGACTTTTAGAGCATTTGTTTCACATGTAGTTGCTGATTCACCACACAATTTATGGGCAATACTTGCTCTCAGACAAAGAAGAAAATGGAGGATGAATTGCAGAGTTGTATTGGAATGGTTGAAGCCAAAGTTGCTACTCTAAACTCAAAATTTGGGCCTATGGATGGTCAATTAATGAATATAGCCCATCTGTGGCAGAATTTAACAACTTCTATAACAACATGATAGGCTACTATTCAATAGCAATTGTTTGATAGCAATCTAGGCAAGAAATGAATTACTTCTCAAGGAGGCTCGATGCTAAATCTAGGTTCCTCTTTCAAAGCGAAACCCAAAGTGAAAATTTCACTCTATGACCGGTCAGGTGGAGGCCTTGGACATGATAATCACCCAAGGAAGTTAGATCCCCCTTTTTCAAAGTGCAACAATTTACAGATGATGACAAAGTTGTATTTGAAAAACTATACATGCCTAGGCAAGCTTTGTTGTGGTGGGATGATTTATGTGAGTGCAAGATAAATATTGGTTCCATGCACGCTGTGACTTGGGACATATTTAAAGCCTCAATGAATAAAAAATTCTAACCCCTTAATTATTGGAATCTCTTAACAACAAGAGCGGCAATACCTGATTTAAAAATCCAAGCAATTGGTAGATGCCTATATGTTATATAGCATTTAACTCAAATTGATGCATGAAGAAGCCGAATTGGTGGTCAAGTTAAATTAGCAGAAGCTAATAAAAGTTGGAAGAACATTAATAGTGTTGTTGTTGCTAATGCAAAGCATGGTGCACAAATGAAGCCATTTAGTGGGACTGTGAGTTTTGTGCACTGTCTTTTAACTTGTGTGAGCAGTGAGGCTATGTGGGCATGGCGGTGTGAGGGAGACCATGTGAGGGAGAGTTGAGACCTTCGACCTGTGACTCCCAGATGCTGTGAAACATAATTCTTGCTGCTGGATGCTGTGGACTGTTGGAATCGTAGAAACCTTGCTGCTGGATATTTATTATTGTGGCCATAGTCTATCTCCTTTCCCAGTCTTCTAGGTCAACCATTTTCCTTTTTCCCAATCTTCTAGGCCAACCATTCTTTGAGGAATAGAGAAGATTTTACTAATGTTTTTTTATAATTGAGGCCCCTCCAAAATCCTTGCCTTCATTTCTAATCAAATTCTCCATTGACCCAAGAGTTACATACTTTTCTTTCATCACTTCTCCCCATAAGCCTTCATTCCTTCTCATTCTCCATAGACTTTTTGCTATCTAAAGCTTGTTCAAACAGTTGGGTATTCTTTAACCCCTCCCCTCTTGGTTTTGCCAATTTTTCCAACTTAAACAACGGTATTCCTTCCCTTTCTTTTTTGCCTGTCCGTAGGAGGATAAAGCAATTTTTTGTATTTCTTCCTAACATTCCTTTCATAGGAAGCTAAAGCACTTTTTTTCTAGTTTTTCCTATCATTCCTTTTGATATGTAAATCTACAAATGCCATTGAATTAATATCCCCTCCAAAACTAATTTGACCAAAGTTACCTTGCCTCCTTTAGATAACCAGTTTTAGCACCAATTAGTCACCATCTCTTTGATTTTTTTCATAGAGCCAGTGGTAAATCCTTGAATTTGTGGTAAGTGTGCTTGAGGTAAAACCATAGACTTTCAGTCTTTCACATCCTTAAAAATATTGTAATCTACCAAAAACCTATCTAAACTCTTCAATACCCATTCCTTCGTTTTCCATAGTTCCTCCCTGTTGGAGTCAGGGTAATAGGTTTCACCTCACATATCCCTAAATATTCAAACATATGAGATAACTAATCTACCATTGCATCTTGTTTGGAAATTCCCCCACATACTTCTCCAATCACACCCTGGGATGACATTATAATTTGACCACTACATAAACTTTGGAATTTTCCTAAAACACCTATCCATCTCCATATGCCTTGGATTTTAGTTCAATCTGTATAATTGTATGTATAAATGATGAATTTATAAGTGCCATAGATTTATTCCATTTAGTTAGGTTATGTCTTGATCTTCCTACTTAGTCTACAGAACAAAAGGACCAATTTGCTAAATAGGATGATAGTATAGTGTTTGCTTTGGAGCCCCTACACACGATCTTTTGGATCATTATTACACCTGGTTTGTAAATGGAAAACGATATTTTGAGGGTTCGGTTCTTATGGGCACTTTATACCCCTCTCACATTCAAGGGTATAAATTTCATGGATTAACCCTCTCCGAGGCACACCCTCTTTAAGGCCCCCCTTGATAGTCATTTGTTTCCCTCGACTTCCTTTTTGAATTCTTGTACTGAATGATAGGTAACACTTCCTACATATTGTAGAGGGTTGTTTGGGGTTCAAGGCTAAAGCTCCCTCTATCCCTGAGTCCTATTTTTGAGAGTTTTCCATTTTGGGTCGTAATTTATAACAGATAGATTTTTTCCCTTCCTCTTTTTCGTTCAATTTCCTCAACCTCTTCAAATTAACTGCTCACTACAGATACAACTTTAGAATTATGTCTCCCATGTGATTTGTTTATCAAGGAAAGTCCTTTAGGAAACTCTTCCAAATCTTTAAGGTTTTTGAGGACATCAAATTTTTCTATGGAGTTTGAATCCTTATCCATAAGAGAAATTGGGTGTGGAAGGTCCTAGAAATATTTTATACTAAACTATGCAGCTTCATTAATAACTAAGAGTAGGGATTAGTATTATTTTTAAGCATACCTGTTTTGGACGACCCACATGACGATTCCCTCATTAAACTTGCTTCTACACTTAACTACTTCGAGGTCATGTTCTTGCTATTGTCTTTTTTTGTTCTTTTCTAGCGCTCATGCTACCCTCAACTTTTAATTTTACAGTGAGATCTTATTCCCTTGAGGATTCCAAGATGCCTTCAATTTCTTCCATTATACTATAATTCTATGGTGTTTCCTTTTTCTCTGATAGCAATTGTTCTTGATTCCTCTAGACCCATATTTAGTTGTTTTTGGTGTAGTCTTTCCATAAATGTCATATTTGATGACCTTAGTAAAAATGATATCCTGTGTAAAGACCCTTGCTAAAACTACCTGATTTTTTGTTAACTGTGGAGTTTCTTTGGTTGAGGACTTCCGTCAAACACTTTGCCAATTGACTGCTTGAATACCACTGTGATTTCTTTCTTACTGCTAATCTGAAGAGGTCTACTTGTTTGTTGGGTTTGTAGTTTAATTTGATGGTTTGCTTTAGATATTAGTGACGCAATAGTTTCATAATAAGTTTGAAAGTAGTCGTGTGCATTAAATCCAGAAAGACAATCCCATAGTATGGATGAACAACAACAATCTTGTAATAAATATAACAGCAGTTTGAATGAAGATAATATGAATATTTTAATGACAGTAACAACTACTATATGATAACAACTACAAGTAAATCATGTTTAAACCCCTTGTCTGACCTGTAGGTTTAAATGTAACAACAACTCCCTTTCATTGATGAGAAAGCTTCTTGAAGTGCTACGATTTGTCTGAGTATGTATACTGGAAGCTGGTAAAAGCAAAAGGAAACTCCCAGAAGTCTGCTTTGAACTCCTTCCAAGCAATTCATAGTATAAATGAAGGCAGTGTGGGGTGTCATTTTTCCTTGGTGTCTCTCCACTCAAATTGTGCCCCCAAAACCCCTTCAAACTGATGTGACTGTCCAATAAGCAGGACAAGGAACAATGATATTATGGGCAGAAGATCAGACTAGAAACTAAAGGCCAAGGAACAGGGAGGGAAGGAAGAGGTTGAAGGTGCAGTGACTGCTACAGTCCAAAATTTGATATGAAGAGTGCAGACTGAGGTTAAGGCTTGTGGATTTTTTTTGATCAAATTTAGCATACTCCTTTGATGATGGCTAAATAGTATTATGATTGAGGTATGTATGGTGTTCTACTCTATTGTAAAGAGAGTATTCTTGTGCCCTTATCCATGCAATATGACCATTGTTGAACCAACAGCGATAAGCCCTAAATTCTCGAGTCTCGATAGAAACAAAATATCTAGGGGCAGATCTACGTTGGCTTGCAGTATGATTTGTGCATGGATTTATTAAGGATCTTCCATGGTGATGACCAGCATGTAATGGGTTGTATGACTGGACCTTGTACACCTTATAGTAACTAAGCATATTGCTACAACAAGAAACCCTAAGTAACAGCTAAACATAGGCGTATAATAGCAGAGACAGAGTTTGACAAAATGCAAAAGAAAGTGACTTGATTGTGACAGTGATATGACAAAAACATTGGAGGAAGAGTAGTGAACAGTTGAGAAGACACTGAAGCTGACAGACTGACAAAGGTTTTAATTACCATCATCATTTTGTGCACTGTGCAGAAGTGGGATATTTTTCCAAGAAGATTGAAACCTTCACCAGTCAGTGGAAAAGTAAGAGAAGTTGGAGCTTCTATCTCAGTTGGTGCTGACACTTGTGAGAGGTTGGAGCCTCTCTCCATTGAAGTGTATAACACGAGTTGGATCTTGTGTATAGAAGGTTGTAGCCTTCTTCCTGTTTGTGCAGGAGATCTAGGGAGTTGGAGCCTCATTTGAGTCGGTGCCCATAAAGTTTGGATATTGGAGTCTCCTCATATCTATGTAAAAGATTGGCTGCTAAGATATATTGGAATCGATTTTTTTTTATGCATGATTCACATTAATAGATTCTTCTAAGTTCACATTATAGCACTTTGCAAGATTATTTCAAGATACATAGAGGTTCTGATAACATGGAAGGAATTTCAGTAGGAATGCCAGTTAGACAGGCTGTTGAAGGGTGCCAAGTTTTGCCATGTTCAGACAGAAACAGTGGATCAAGTTTTTGTGGCATAAGTCCAGGTTAAAGCCCACAGTCTCTTAGAGAATCTCTAAGAGACTGTGGGCTTTAACACTCTTAGGAGATGTTCCAAGGTCTCATGTAATATGTTATATCAGATATACCAATTATTTTTACTTCAAACTCCTTAAAGCAGCTAAGAAAAAAAAGAAAACATGAGTGTTAGTCATTTGAAATTCACTTAACCGACTAGAATTGCTTGAATTTTTTTCACTGCACAAAACTCAGAGTGGCTTTGTAAAGAGATTTTATTTTGCAAGAGAAAATTGATTAAATTTTGTCATGGGATCTTAAATAAGTCTGGGGCTGCTTAAAATTTAAGCATGTCTATTTATCTGAAAGTTGTAATGACAGTTTCAAGAGAAATTTGCTATATTAAGTTAATTTCATTTCCCTGTACACATTAGCCCCAGATAAAATAGAATATTTTTAGGCCAGCAAGTAGCGGGACATAGGTCAAAGCTGTATAGATTTTAATGCTAACACCTGGGATGGTTTATAAAATATTTTAGTATTCTTGAGATTAGCTCCCAAAGAGTTTACTAAGTTTAACTCTATAAAGTTATACCTCATTTTGTTTGTTTACATTGAGTAGTCTAAAAGATTAACCTCTACAGACTTGATGCTTTTCTCCTGTCAAACTAGGTTGTAGAAGATTTCCTATATTTTGCCTTAATTTTGAATGTCAATCCAAGTTGAAATTTTTATGGCCCGTCAAAGTAGGCCGTAGAAGATTTCCTATATTTTGCCTATATTGTCAATCCAATTTTAAAATTTATCCACATGATATGTTGGTGTTGAGTAATGTTGAATAACTTGATGTTTTGTCAAGTTGTGTAGTTTTGGATGTTCTAGATTGGTCATCTATATTGACTTCAACTTAGCTACCTTGAAATTGAATCTTGGATGAAGTAACAGTATTTGAAAATGTGTTATGTAGTGAGTTGGATGATGGTTTATATTATAAAGTAAAACGTTGTGTTTGAACAGAGTTTTTTTATGTTTTTTCATCTCTAGTGTTGGTTTTTTTGCAGGTACATTTAAGTTGACTCTTTAGTTTACAGAGGACTATCCAAACAAGCCACCGACAGTACGTTTTGTTTCTAGGATGTTTCATCCAAACAGTAAGATATCTTCATCCTTTTTGGAGTTCTGAATTTCAATTGTATAGCTTAGCTCCCATCTCTCTGTTTTATCAAAGGCTATATGCTATTTTGTTTGATATTCTGTGTGGAAGTCCAAAAGGGAAAGTTAAATAGGTGTACTTTTCAATTTAAACTTGCATTGCTGTTAGCCTCATCCAAAAGAAGTTCTGTCTCTACCAGTTTTGTGGAAAGCATTTTTTATCCCTGTGAATTTTTTAAGCTATTTTATTATTGGTATGGTCTGCAGTTGCTTAAATGTATGAGTAGTGTGTTTTTGTCATGGTCCTCATTACACTTCCCTACTTGAACGGTATAGTAAAAGTGGTTAGTCATGTAATATCAATATGTCCATGATTATTACTTCATATTTAAAATCTATATAAAAGTTCCCCAAAATTTATGAGCGATTTTGAGGTGTGAAACATAATCTCTCAAACTGTATGTTAGATGTCATAATATTTAAACCAAATATCAGACCTGAACTCGGAATAGAATTGATTTGTCTCAAAATTTATGAGTGATTTTGAGGTGTGAAACATAATTTATTATTTATCAAACTGTATGCTAGATGTCATAAAATTTGAACCAAATATATCAGAATTGGTTGTGGATTGGGATGATTTGTCCCAAAATTATGAATCGAATTGGAGTTGGTTGCTGACTTGGTAAATGAATTGGCCCAATAAAGATATCATAAAATATTCAAATTTTAATCTCTCTCTTTCTCTCTCTCATATATATATATATATGATGTGGTTCACAACCCTAGAGAGGAGTTGCTACGTCCACGGGAAGAATTCAAAAGTGGCCCACCGGAATGGGCCGCACCCTGCTGGCTCTGATTATGGAGCCTAACCTGGTGGGGAATCAAGTGACACACTTGTATATCTATGCATAACCACCCAGGGATTTGACCCCAAGACCTTCTTTTGTTGATTTATGTTAAAGGGTCCAAATAGGCAACACCATATTGAGATGCATAAAATATAAGTTCTGATATACATAATTAAACTTATGAGACAAAATATGTAAACATAGAGGCCTTAAGTGGCCTCTAGAGTCGAAAATCATAATGTTGTAATAATATGTAATAAGTAAATGTTGAGATCCCTGTAGTTAACTTTTAGGTCCTACTGGTTGTGAATCATTTAATTTGAAGGATAAATCTGAAGTCTGACTCATTAGTCTGACTTGGTTGGGTCTGGGAATGTAAAGTTTGCCTACTATTTGTGAATGGCTTCAACAACCACTGCCATTTGATGTTTTAAATCAGTTGGCACCATTGAGCACCCAATAACATTTCCATAAATATGCAACTTTCCTCTGTAAACACAAAGGTGGAATGGTTTCATGCAGGGTCCTTCCTTGGATCCCTGGGATCTCCTTCAATTTCACCAGCAAATGGTAGGAAACAAATGTAGATCAATTCCCTATTGGGATCAGCCACAGTTGATCTGCAAATCAGCTCCAAGCCTGTTTGAGCATATGGTGAATGCTAGCAATGAGAAGTGTGTGAGGTAAAATGGAGAAGTGGGTTAAATTTATAAGCTAGGTTTAGTGTTTTGGTGGTTTTGTGTTTTTAGGGTGTTTTTTTTACCTTTTTTCAGTATTTTTGACTGATTTGGCCCATGGGTAGGTGGCTATATCAATTCCAACAGACTCCCCTATCAGACTTGGGTGTCATATTTGACTTGGCTGAGTGGCCAATTTTTGTAACTTGGCCAAATCATACCAGGTCAATGCTTGAGTCAACCTCTAGTTCTGACTAGTTCTGCTAAAAAATTGGTCCTACTTGCTTTAGTCGAGTTGACTCAGTTGAATAACACTAATCTAAATTATCAAAAATTTTACTGTTTCAGTGAATATATGTACTTTTTGTAAAGTAGGAGTGTGTGATGTAGATTTGTTACTGGGAAAATATGTATTCACTTTCATGTTTATTTTATGTCTTTTTTGCATCATTGCTTGTGATAGACATTTATAATTAATTATGCCAGTGATAAAAAGATTATGAGCTAGTTCCTTCTGGACTGTTCATATTCATTTACCATGTTTCCCTAATATTCTTTCCAATTTGACTGTGATATGGAGGCCATTGCAAATTTGCAATAATGTTGCTTTTTGTAAGAAAAAATATTGAATGTGTGGAAATTGATTTTTTCAAAATTTCTAATGCTCATATGAAAGGTTCTTTCTTCTTTCTGTAGTTTATGCTGATGGAAGCATTTGTTTGGATATTTTACAAAATCAATGGAGCCCAATCTATGACGTCGCTGCTATTCTCGCGTCTATTCAGGTAAACAGCTAAACATCACTTAACTGCCATGTCTAGACTTGGTATAATTAAGTGGCCACTACTTCAAGGAACAAAAATATTACGTATTGGGTACCCTAGCATCTCATAATTCATTGATGTTTCTTTTCCTCGAATTTAATGGCCAAGAAATGAAATGAAATTATATCAATACCCATAGATTGACCAAAATATGGCAATGGGATTAGGAATGCCAACCTTAGTTCCCTGTCAGAAAATTTGCTGTGGTCATTGGTCTCAATGGGGCTTTTATTTTGATGTCTTGATTATTAATTTTTTTAATAGCAAACCTTCATAAATTCTGGCCTTTTTGAGGTGTCAGGTGTTCATGTGTCTTGACCACCCATATTGGTTTCTTAAACCTTTATGTAATGTATATGTTTCCAACGAATTATTTGGGATATTGTGGTTGTAGTATAGAATTTGTATGCAATTCTTTGTTGTACTTTCTATAATTGTGTTAAGAATATTGCATCTATAACTGAGCTATTTTTGCAGTCCTTACTTTGTGATCCAAATCCAAACTCTCCGGCAAACTCAGAGGCTACCCAAATGTTCAGTGAAAATAATTGGGAATATAACAGAAGAGTTCGTGAAATCGTGGAGCAGAGTTGGGCAGCAGAATAAGTCATTTTGTTTGCTACTTCAAAAAAGTTCATAATATTGTTAAGAGGAATTGATGGACTTTATATCAATGAAACTTGACTTATATCAATACTATGAATCAAGTGAACGATTCCAAGATTTATTCTTGGATGCCTAAGGACTTGGGGTAAGCCTATTTTTATGTGCTATTTTTTTATTTGTCAAAGTCACAACCATGCCTATTCATAGTATATACAAGGATGGCCTATTCATAGTATATACAAGGATGATAGCAATGAACTTGACCGTGAAGGGCAGAGTTTTTCATAGCCCATGTAATCTTCCAACTTTATTTGCTTGTTATGTATATAGCTGGTAAACGTGTTTAAAATGGATGGATAACTGATGATTTTCTTTTGGTGATATTGAAATATATTGTTTCATTTTAGTTGCTTTCAACAGCCTGGACATAATGACCATGGCTTAATATTTTTGGGGAGGATTAGGTTCTTCATGCTTACAAAGTATGGATTTGGAATTTGGACTGTTTAAGTTTGGGATATTATTCCTAAGAATGCTAGAGAGATTTTAGAAGATGTATTGAAATAGAAGTTGATGAAAAAAAAATTGTTATTCCATTAAGAAGCATTAGTGCGATATTCACAGGAGTTGTGGGGTCTTTTGAAGAGTGCTCTATTATAACTTGACAAGTGAAGGGTGCAGTTCCTTGTGATGTTTAAAATACCTTAATGCTTAAATATGCAAAAACATACTAATATGATTTGATCTTAGTTTCTGTTACTTTTTCTATCTCACAGTGAAATCCATATGATGTTTGCGTCGCTAGACTCCTTGTGTATGTTGAAAACATGATATGGTTTGGTTTCAGATATTGTTTACACAAACTATCCAAGACTCTAAACCAAATACTTTAGTTTTGTGCATTTTCCTTTCAAGTTTACCTTGTATATGTTGTGGTGATTTGAATTTTCATTATAACAAGCTTAAGCTAAATATGATTTGTTTTTGTCATTGCGGGAAATCAAGCACTTCTTTTGTGCTTTCTTTGGGCGTCCATTTAGAAATACTTCCCATTGTTTTTGAAGTCTGAAATCTCAAATACCAGACTAATCTGATTTAATTTAAGTTTGTGTTTTGTTGTACTTTTTCTAGCTCATGATGAAATGCATTTGCTCTTTGCCTCAATTGCTTGTTTCATAGCTTATGCTTGAAAATTGATCTAGTTTGGTTTCAGATATTGATCGCAAACTTGTAGTCCAGAGCAAATTCCTTTATTTAGGATTTCCTTATATGTATGGTGGTTTTGATTTGCATTTCTACAAGCTTCAGTTAAATTTGTTTTGTATTTGTCATTGCTAGATTTCAAACACGTTTTTCTTTTGCAATTCTATGTGGTGCTTGATTTGGGTGTGCGTTGAGATGGATTCTCATTATTGTTGATTTCTATTTGTGATGATGAATGTTTCATATCCTAGGCCTCGAAGCATATAGCTGTGATGCTTTCCTAGGTAAAATATATACTTGGCCTACAGGTTGCTTTGATAATTAACAAGGGTGACGATCCTAGATATTGTGCTTAAAGAAGAAAAGTTGCCTCTTTTTACTTGCCATGATTACTTGTCCGTTATAGTTCTGCTATGTTTTTTCTCTACGATTCTTTTGGAAATTCTTACCCTGGTGTGCAGATCACCCTATGAATGCGTGTTGCTTAGTCTTCGGGCTCGTATAGGTCAATATTAGTTGAATTTTCCTACACTTAAAATATCTAGATATGTCCCGAAAATACAGGATGTTCGGATGTAATTTAATTATTAAATTCACCAGGCCCAAATGGTTATAACATGATATCCTTTTGTCTAGTTGTGCATGTCTCAAGTCGCAATACAACATTGCAATCTAATAAGTATTGCAGTGTGTGAGCCTTGATTTTCGCCACACTAAAAATCAAAATCCTACTTTTCAAGGTGCATACTACATTTCATCATGCTACTTGATAAATCAAAATTATACTTTTCAAGGTGCTCACTGCATGTTATCATGCTACTTGATAAGTTAAAATTTTACTCTTCAAGGTGCGTACTGCTTGCCATCATGCTTCTTGACAAATCAAAATCTTACTTTTCAAGGTGCGTACTGCTTGCCATCATGCTTCTTGATAAATATAACCAGCTTAGAATTGGCGGAATTTCTGGCAGTATATACAAATCATGGCTATTCTATGAAATTGGGTTACATGTTCTCTTCACGTTTCAGATATTGAATGCTCACTATCAGATCATGTCTGTTGCATGGATGTAAACCTTGTTACCACATGAATGTTAGAATATCAAATTATTAATGTGATATTTCATCATCATTTCAGCGTTTCTCTATCAGATCTTGTCCATTGCATGGATGTAACCTTGTTACCACATGATTGTTAGAATATCGAACTATTAATGTGATATTTCATCATCATTTCGGCGTTTTACTTGCATTTGAGTCCCACCTTAAGACTCAACGTTGACCCTCAACGAACTATCCATGTGATTTTGATACTTGTGGGCTTCAAACAGATATGTATAATAGTATATAATATGCTTGCTTCCTACCGCATTGAATGTGGCAACTCCATAAAATCGGCTAATATTCAAGTAAATACATATCCCAGATGTTTGTCTCTTGTGTTTTATTAAAGTTGGCATTTAAATTGTGCCCTTGTTTGATTTACTATAATTGGTAGTGCTGGTTTACTTATTGTTGCTCTAGTGGGATATTGGTTAATGTTTATTTCCTCCATAAATGAGTTTGGTGGTCCATTTGCAGTAATGCATGTTGTTTTGATTTATTGTTCATATTTCTAATTGATTATACGGGTGCATTATTATTATGGTTTGTTGGAAGTAGGTTCTTGGATGATGCATGGACTCTCATAGATATGGATTCTTTAGGCATGTTATATATGATTGGGTACTAAATGCGTTTAAATCTAAACTGTGTTTGGATTATGGTTTTATTGCATATACAAGGATAGAAAACATGAAACCCTAATGGGAAAACATGAGGCTCAAAACCTGACCGGCTGAGACCTCAGATATATAATGGCATGATGTATAATACTATAAGTTTAGTGTCCAATATATAAACCTATTTTCCATTCTAGCTTTGTTGGAATAATCATAAT
>LPNX010993800.1:13596-27653 GCA_001517045.1 Pseudotsuga menziesii
CTTGCGTCTTATAATTTATTGCGGCACTATTTAAAATAATATTATTGTAAAAGTAAACATCACTTATTCTACAAAAGTGATTCACTTAAAAGCAACTTTATTGTAAAGTGATTGTCAAAGGTTGATCTTGGGAAGAGGGGGGTTCTTTTTTTTAGTTGGTAAAGTTAATATCTCCCACGTCACTATTGAGGACACCTTCAACATTTTCTTTAATCAAGCATAACTTCATCATTCGGAATCAATTTTCAGTGCCATTTTTTTTTAAACAGCCTAATTTTTTGAGCTCTTTGCATCCAAGCTGTTAGATTCTATTCTTTCAGCCATTATTTTCAAGTATGTCTACCCCTTGTGATATTATACTTACCAGTTCTAACTATTTCTCATGGAAATCTCGTATGGAGGATGTTCTACGAAGTAGGGGACTTTTCAGAATTACCTCAGGGAAAGAAACAAAACCCATTGATGATGATAAGAAAATCAAATAGGCAAATAGATGTGATAAAGCTCGAGGATTGATTGGGATGTCAATCTCTACTGATTTGCGATTCCACATATCTAGAATTGATGAACCTAATAAAGCTTGGGAAAAGTTGGAATCTATGTTTGGTAAACACAATGAAATTCGAGGTCATCAACTTGAGAATGGGTTAATTTCTTTGAATCCAAGTGATTTTTCATGCATTCAAGACTATTTATCTAAGTATAAAACTCTTAGACTCTTATGTGAAGAATGCAAGATTAACAAATAAGACAAACAATGTATTTATCATATTCTTTCCAAACTTGGACCTGCATATTCTGTTTTTGTATCTAAATTCTACTCCATGAAAGAATCCTTGACTACAGCTAGCTATCAAGAGCCTAGTCTTGAATCATTTTGTGATTCCTTAATTAGAGAGAAAGATAAGCTCGTTCATACTGGAATAATTAACAATGCAGATACAGCTGGGAAATCCTTATTGTCCCAATTGAAAGAAAAGTCTAAGCCTCCTAAGAAACAGAATTTTCAAAATAATAAGCCAAAGAACAAGGGTCCCAAACCCTCTCAGTCGGCTCCTTCTTTAAAAAATGACAAAGGATCCAAACCAAAAGAAAAGAATACTTGTCGTCATTGCATTTTTTGTAGGAAAGATAATCATGATGAATCTAAGTGTTTCAAGAAGATGGCAGCCTTGGAATTAGCAATGAAGAAGCGCCACATCATCCTAGATTCGTCTTCATAATCTACATCTCATGGACATACACTTTGTGCTTCTGGTTACTCTTATACTACATCTTGTTCTTCTACTTCAATTGAATGGGTCATTGATTCTGGAGCATCTTATCATAGGGCTAGGGATCAAGCCATCTTCTCTACTATGCATGAATGTAACACCAAACAAATATTTGTTGGTGATGATAGATCTCTCTAAGTGTTGTAGAATCTAGAACAGTTCCAGTAGAAAATGGTCATTTCAGTGATGTACTATGTGCTCCAAAAATTTCCTGCAATTTGTTATCAGTCTATTAAATTACTCATTCGGGTGAAGGTAAAACTGTGACATTTACACCTCACCAAGTTATAATCAAGGATTTTTAAAATCCTCAAAATTTCCTTGCTACTGGAACTGTAGATGATATTATCAGGTTGTACAAATTTAACAACTTTGGGTCATCACATTTTCCTTCAGTTTTTGTTGCTCATAGTGATAACTTGAGCAAACTTTGGCATGAGCGATTTGGTCACTTAAATTATCACTCATTACAACAACTATGTAAAGACAATATGGTGACTGGTCTTTCGATGGTATCTTGAAAGGATGGTGTTTGTTCCGGTTGTGTACTCGAAAAAAATCATCAGGACAGTTCTGACAAACGTGCCTCTTGGCACGCCTCAGTTCCCTTGGAGCTTGTGCATAATGACTTGTGTGGTCCTCTTCCATCTTCTTTCTTTTCTAGTTTCAAATATTTTTTAACTTTCATTGATGACTACTACAGACGCACTTGGGTTTACTTCCTAAAACTTAAGAGCGAAGTATGTAACATGTTCTTGGCCTACAAGGCCCTTGTTGGAAAACAATCTGGTCGTCAAATTATTAAGTTAAGATATGACAATAGAGAAGAATATGTTAACAAAAAGTTCACTACTGTCTGCACTAAATAAGGAATCCAAAAACAACACATTGTTCCATATACACCACAACAAAATGGTGTAGCTGAATGGAAGAACCGCACTTTAAAAGAAATGGTTAATTGTATAATCCAATCTAAGCTGAACGGAAGAACCACACTTTAAAAGACATGGCTAATTATATAATCCAATCTAAGGGACTAAGTCTTCAATATTGGGCTGAGGCCATAAATTGTGCAAATTACATAGTTAATGGCACACCAACTAAAGTATTACAAGGTATAACACCGGAAGAAACATGGAGTAAAATTAAACCAGATGTAAGTCACTTCCGTGTGTTTGGTTGTGAAGCATGGGATCACATTCTAGATGAAAAACAGAAAGCATTGCAGCCTAAAAGTGAAAAGTGCATATTTGTTGGATATTCAGAAGATGTAAAAGGTTATAGACTTCTTCAGCCACATTCTCATGATGTAATCATTAGAAGAGATGTTAAATTTGATGAAAATATCTTGGCCTGCAAGCCTAACTTGGTGGGTGTGCCATCTTTGGCCTGCGAGCCTGATTTGGTGATTGTGCCTTCTTCTTCTTCTTCTTCCAACTTCCTTGATAGGTTTCCAACTCCAGTTTCTGATGATGACAGTGAGGATGAAAATCCACCTCTGCCTGCTCATGTTCCTCCAGTTGCACCAGCCCAATGCTTCCTCAATGGGTTCGTTCAACATGTGAAGTAACTAGTGATCTTGTCAATGATCCTAGAGATCAATGTCGAACACGTTCTCAGTTTTAGCGAGCCTCTTCTCTTTTGGCTCAAGTTTTCGAGAATCATGATCCAGAAACTTTTGCAGAAGCTTTATGAAATCCAGATTGGGATGCAGCTATGGATGAATAATATCGTTCCTTAATGATGAACGATACTTGGGATCTTGTTCCTCTTCCAAAAGGAATAAAACTTGTCAAATGTAAATAGGTCTACAAAACTAAGTATGCATCAGATGGAAGTGTTGAAAGACTTAAGGAAAGGTTAGTTGCCAAAGGTTTTTCCCAAGTTGAAGGAATTGACTACAATGAAACCTTTGCTCCTGTCGCAAAAATGAACTCCATCCGCCTTGTTCTTTCCCTTGCAACCTTACATAACTGGGAATTCCATCAAATGGATGGCAAGTCTGCCTTCATTAGAGGAAATTTGGGGTCTAAAATGGGCCTTATAAGAAAACGCGCCAAAAATAAATTTTGTGAGTTGGAATTCAAGAACCAATACAATTTCAATAAAATGAGTCAACCATAATGGTTGAATTGACATATTTGTCATAAAAGAAAACTACTTTTTTTGTTCATATTTTCGACATATATCTCTGTGTTTTTACTCAAATTTCAGGTGGGAGAGATCATTGGATGAGGAATTTAATTACGCATCTAACAAGTACCCATACTGCATACTTTTGACGGACCCCACTACCCCAGAATAAGAAATATGTAAAAAAAACATGATGATGATGTCATCATCACATTTTTTCGAGAATTTCTTGTTTTGGGGGTAGTGGGGTCCGGCAAAAGTATGCAGTGTGGGTACTCGTTGGATGTGGAATTAAATTTCACATCCAATGAGCTCTCCCACTTGAAATTTGAGTAAAAACACATGGAGATATGTCAAAAATACAAACACAAAAAGGAGTTTTTTTCATTCTTCCTCCAAAATTAATAACTATTATTTTATCATTTTAACTATTATTTTATTATTTTAACTATTATTTTATCAATTTCCTTAAGAGGCCCATTTTAGACCTCAAAATTCCTCTAATGTTTACATGGTGATTTATAGGAGTAAATTTACATGGAACAACCTCCTGGATATGTTCAGGATAACTCTAGCCTTGTATGTCTCCTTAAGAAATCCTTATATGTCCTTAAGCAAGCTCCTATATCTTGGTATGCCAAAATGGATAGCTTTCTCCTTGACACTGTTTTTTCTAGATGCCATTCTGACCCCAATGTCTATCCCAAGAAAGTAGGAAACCATCTCATAATACTTGATCTTTATGTTGATGATATTATTCTTACTGGTAGTGACCCTAAACTTTTAACCCATGTCAAATCAAGTCTTAAGAAAAATTTTGAAATGCCATACTTAGGACATTTGCATTATTTTCTTAATCCCCAAGTCTTGCAAACCAAAGAAGGAATCTTTCTTTCCTAGTCTAAGTATGCTTGTGACTTTCTTCGTCGCTTTCACATGGAAGATTGTAAACCAACACCTTCTCCCTTCTAGTTTGGAGTTAAACTTTCTACCACTTGTACTTCCCCTAAAGTAGATGCCACCTTGTATCGTCAGCTTGTTGGTAGTCTCTTATACTTGACTCATTCTCGTCCTGACCTTTCCTTTTCCATTAGTCGTGTTTCCTGTTATATGCAAAGACCTCATGAAAGTCACTGGAAAGCAGCAAAAAGAATACTTCGATATATTCGAGGTACGATTCAGTTTGGAATTCATTACAGTACAGGGGGGGAACCTTTGTTGGTTCGTTTCACTGATTCAGATTGGGCCGGAAAACCTAATGATCAAAAGTCTACTGCAGGTTATGTTTTCAGTCTGGCATCTAGACCTATCACTTGGGCTTGTAAGAAACAACAAGCTATTGCTCTTTCTTTAGCAAAAGCAGAATATCATGCTGCATTTAATGCCAGTCAAAAAGCTTTATGGCTTCAACAGATCCTTTCAGAGTATGGATTCGAGCAGCAACAACCTACTCCACTTTGGTGCGACAATCAAAGTGCCATCAAGCTTGTCAAAGATCCAGTTCTACATCAACGCAGCAAACACATTGAGCTACACATGCACTTCATCAAAAGTCTTGTTCATGATCTTGTTCTTGAAATGCTCTATTTCCCTACAGATAATCAAGTTGCAGACATCTTCACCAAGTCTCTTACAGAAGTGAAGTTTTCTAAACTTCGATCTATGTTAGGAGTTCAGGAATGTGTCCTTAAGGGGGGATAGGCTCTAATGCCTCCTTCCTTCTCCTAATAGTGTCACTTTTGTAAATGCTTCAATCATATCTCAAGTTGTTCTTGAGGGGGGATGTTAGGATATTTAAAAACTTAGGAGTTAGTTAAGATCAACTTGTGTAATATATCCGTTAGGTAAAGTGTGTTTCTTTAGTATGCATTAGTATGCATTTGTAAATATTCTAATCCGACGATCACGATATGTTCTAGACATAAAGTGATCTGACGGTTCAACTTCTCTTAAATCATACCTACCATTGATCCGTGGCTTAACACCCGATTGGTCCATGATCTCTATTTAAGGAGTATGGAGGGTCCTTCGCTAGTTTATCGATTATGAGAAGCTCATGTAACTTTATTTCTTTTGCATAATAAATTTCTCCAAGTAGCTATTTGGCTGGGGCCGTGGACTATTTTCCTCTCGAGGGTTTTAACCACGTGACAAACATCGGTGTATTGATCTGTGATTCATTTGTGTGAAGTGGTTGCTCTAGGTGTTTGGTCTTTTGGGAGTACCCTGTGTACCCAAACAACTTTTTATTACTATATGGTTTACTTTTGTATTTGTAATAATATCTTGTCAAATATAAAATTTCATTGCAATTTAAATAAATTGTCACCGTGTTTTTTAGTTAGATTATTCAAACTATTATGTGGATTCACATAATTTACAATAGTGTCCATTAGAGTTTGTTGTTCATTTGGCCAAAGTAAGGTATTGGCTTTATTTAAATCATAAGAATTGTATGAAGTTATGTAGCATGCTTGGAACACGAATGGTCTAGTTGGAATTCTACTCAACCAATATACAATGTGATTTCAATTCTTGGTTTATGTGTATGCATGTATAAGATACGGTAACTAAGCGTTCTATGCCTATGTCTCCACATTTCCCTAAGTCTTAAAGGGTACTAGTTCAATGGAAGAGAATCTGCCTTACAGGAAAGAGATTGGTGGTTCGATTCCTTAGTTCCTTATCTACATAAATCAATGACTAATTAAACAACAAGTTAACAACAATCAATGACTAAATAAATGACCAATTAAGATCAATCAAAGACTAAATAAATTACTAATTAACTGCACTTAATGTCTAACTAAATGACTAGTTAACCGTAATCAATGATTAAACAAATGACGAGTTAATAGCAATCAATGACTAAACAAATGACCAATTAATAGCAATCAATGACTAAATAAATTACCAATTAAAAGCAATTAATGACTAAAATAACAACTAAATATACTACCAAACTAACTAATCAAAACAACCAATAAATGACTAAAAACATTTAGCCACATATCCCATCGTGTTATAAGTGACTGGAAATAAATGATTATTGGTCATGTGACTAAACTTAGTCATTCATATATATGTAAATTTTAATCATTTTTTAGCCATATATCTCACTATTTATACTAGTGGAAACATGAAATTAAAGCAGTTTACAAATCGAGTTAATATTCAAATATAAATACAAAGCAGGTCAATGTTTCCTAATGTCAATCAAAATCCAACAAAATATTTAGGGATACAATGGAAAACACTTTAAACAAAAATCCTGCAAATAGGCATTAAAAAGGATTAATAAAGGGTCATATGAAAGTGAAAATGACGAAACCTAAGGAAGAGAGGATATAAAAAGGTGGAACTTTTGTGACTCAACATCTACCCCCAAACAAAATATGTTGCATGCCCTCATGCAACTATGTATCAACCAAACTAAATGAATGATGTTCATTTTTTTTGTAATACATCCCACCAAATTCACTGCCAAGAAGAAGTGTAAAATATCACCCTGGACAATTTTCCATGCTAACATACCTTCAAAAATAACATTATCAAAGCAAAAATGAAGCAAAGTAGGATTTGCAACAAATGGACTAGTAATCCATAACCAAAGTGTTTTAGATGAGTTTTTTGTGGCAAAGTGGTAAAAATAAATATTTATTAAAAACTATGAATTGGGTTTTGGGAAAATTTTGTAGTGTTGTTGGGAATACATTTATACTTCTCCTAACAAAAAATTGGAGATACACACATCACGAATTTCAAGAAAAGACAAAATGGTTGTAGGGTATGGTGCTTAATTTATTGAAATTTTCCAACTGGGTTTGCTTGCTTTGTGAGTTTATTATCCTTACCTTAGTTCTTTTGCTCACTAAATCTCGTGGATACTCATTTCATCGTTTTCAAGTTATCATCGATTCAAATTCTATGCTTTTGCAAAAAAACGTGGATGAATTGCAAGGTTGTCCTGAGTGCCCACTTATCTATGTTCAAACTTCATAGGACCAATCCCTTAAGAATGTGAACAAACCATCAATAATTTGGAGACATTAGTGTAAACACAATATAAAATATGGAAATCAATAACTCAGATCTGTTTAAATACAAATCAAGCAACTCATATATATTCAAGGCTTCCAACTGCTACAAGATATCATAAAGATAAATTTAGATTTGATTTCTCTATCCACAATCACAGTACCCTTTCTATTATACATTCTAAGGGATACCAAGTTGCATGGGACTATGTAATGGCTCAAACAAATAAGCATTAATCATAAGACGCCCAACAACAAGGTAAATGTGCACAAAAGTGACCTATCAAAGATAAATTCTCCTATCAAAGTGGCAACAACCACTCCCCCAAACTGAATAGTTTGCATGTCCTCAGGTAAAAGAATATTTGTACATAGAAGCTTATGATGTTTGTAGCGGCATATTTCTTTGACCATTAGTGTGATGGATATATTTCGGCCTTAAAATGTGCTCTTCTTGTTGAATTAATTGCTGACCTCGAGCGCAAACCTTTCTCCCAAAAATAATGGCATAAGAAATCATGTCTATCAAGTAAGTAATAATGCATCTGCTCTCAATCAAAATGTGGTCATAAGATGTTTTCTTTAATGCTGGTATAAGGCCACAAAATTCTCACAATAGATCATAATTTAAAAAAAATACCAGAGCATGGTATGATCATGGTTAGATGTTAGAGATTAAGGTGGGATGTTGTAGTCTTTTTTGCTAATCACTTACCATATCTATGAAAACTTCCATTTGCAAATTTTGTTTTAATTGAAAACTATCCATTGTCATGCTTGAGGCATTAAAGAAAACACAATGTTTACTTATTTGAAAATTCAATATGCTGGGACTTTAAACTCTCTTCTTAGCTACGATTCACTTGCGTTTTGTTTGATATGAATGTTGGAAATGTAAGTTAAGAAAAAATTGTGACTCATCATAATACTCGTCATTTAGTGTGATATGAATGTTGGAATTATCTACTTGAAGTGTTTATATATTTCAATTCTTCAATGTGCTTACCAAAGCTTTCTTGTTTTTGTAGATCGTAGCCATCATTTACATGATATAGATAAGCATTGTCTTTTTTTTTAAAGAAGCAACTTCTTGGAGTTTGTGATTAGAAGAAAAAGGCACACATACTTCTTTCAAAGGTTTAATGATATTTCTGAAAAAGTGATTGCTGATTTTAATCTTCCAAGAGTTCTAAAAAATCAAGTCATGAACTGTTGGTTTGTTTACCACTGTGTGTTAGATGATATGGTTGGCATTGACATCATATGTTCCTGGAAATTAGGCGTGCAAATGGGCTATGTTAGAATTGAAAAACATGCTACACAAAATAACATTTTAATGCAATCACAAAGAGGTATTCGGAGGTACTATGGATTCCCAAAGAATTTCTGAGTTTGCTTTCCTTCCTCGTAGTTTGTAACAACATTATATTGATTTATATGAATGGAAATCTGGTTGAAGATGTGATTCTAATGGTGGTAAGGTATTAGTCCGAGCATGAAATAACATGTTACTCTCCTCAAGCCATACAATAATACTCAAACTATGAACAGTCTCCCTCAAACTATGAACAAAGCATGTCCCCACGCAGCACTATATTTGTATTTGTCTTCAAATTATTGTTGCGTCATACTGTGACAAATAAAAGTACAGTGGAATTGCTCTTCTCCTGCGACTTCCTTGAATATATGTTAAAGAGCTCCAATAGATGATCACATTGATGATTGAAAAATGAAGTAGGGTACGAGATATTCCCATAAAATAATTTCATGAACTCTATGTATCATCAACAATTCTTAAGCTATTCATTTCACACCCATGTCATGTATAACTGGATTGTGATATGTTTTAAAGAATAGAGCTACTTTACTTTACCAACCTCATTAGATCCATGTGAAAATGACATTAAAGATATGACCAAAATGGGGACTTGTCAACAAAACAACATAGCACCCCTCTAAATTCATGTAAATACCCATCAACAAGAAGACAAAAACCAAATATATCATCATCTTTATGAGGTGCTTTGTGACCCATAACTTTTTTTTTTTTGAAAATGTGTATCAAGAGATGCATCAGTGAACCATGAAAATGAATCAAAGAATTCATACCTTTGTTTTCCACCCTATTGTATGATAGTGGACTCTTATGTAGGAATGGATTCTACAGTAGTATTCAATACTGAAGGTTCTTATGGAGCAGCACATTCCTTCCTTCTAGTGGTTTCCTTAGCTTGTCCATGTGCAACAAATGTTCCTCTCTTCTTACTATTGTATCTTGTGTGGCAATAGTAATACTTCTTATTTTTGGTTCTTGTGTGACAACAATAGGGTATATCATGCTTGGATGTAGGAGATGGTGGAGAGGAGTTGACTATGGAAGTAGAGAATTTGTGATTCAAAGGGCCCTGGTGATGGATGGTAATGGATATTGTAAGAATGGAGTCAGGATGGTGAGGGATGTGCAAGAGTAATGATGGGTGATGGTGTCCTTCCCTGCAAAATGAATACTTTTGTTTATGTTGGAAACATAACGAATGATAAGGAAATAGGATATAGGATTAAGTGTTTTTCCAAATGCACGTCCATAGCATTCAATGAACTTGATTAACAATAAGGAAAAAGAAGCATATCTTCACCTACCCAATAATTTCATAACATTTGCATAAACACCATGATAAGAATGATATCTTATATTGTCCACAATGATGTAAAAACTTTGCAATAAAGAGTAGTGCGGAACTTGGAGCATGAAACATGATAAATTGTAAATTGGGACATGGTGCTGAGAGCATGTAGACTAAGGAAATATGGAACAAGCTTCTAATGAAGCGAAAAATCTTGGGATACTTTATCCAAAGAGAAACTTGGATGGAATTTTTTATTTCTTAATAGAAAACCTTGCCTGACAACAAGTTGGTTTTCAAACAAGATATGTCTAATTGAACCTAGAGGGTTTTCACAGTTTAAAAAAAAATGTTGTGGAATTTGTTGGCCTCTTTTCTCTTCTTGTCTAGACCAGTGGTTCAACAACAACATAATACCAACAAGACACCAAAAGACATCAGCCGGACAGAGCAAGCTCTGTTGAAAACGCCCACGAAGTAGGCGTAGTCTCACCCGAGATATCTTTATGGGTAACTTCCACAACCATGTTTCCACAGTTGGAGAGGGATTCTAGTCCCTTGGCATGCAGCCAAGGTGCTCGACAAAGGTGACTAGATGGAGTCTGCTACTGCACGACGACAACACAGCTATAAGTCGCAACTGGTGTGCGACACGACTTTACCATTGTGACTCTACAACTGGCGCAATAGCGCAACACATCTAATTCCTTGTACTCAACAGACATTGTGCGACTCATGCCTTAACTTAACAACTGGTTCGTAAAGCCATAAATAACATTCTAACAGTGCTTTAATCCTTCATGCATCCACTGATTGTTCCTACTGCGATATCCATTTAACAGTAACTATAATAATGCATAGTAAGCAAACATTCACATCAACATGAATCATTAAACACATTCATCCACATAACACAGTTAAAAACGTGGAAACCCATCTAGGAAAAACCACCAAGGTGCTCTTCACCTGGCATGAGAATGGTTTATAGCACCTTGCATCCTACTATATGCAGACTGTTCTTTAGATATGTCTATTTGACTCAATCATTGCTCTCATTCTCTCAGGTTTATTCTTCTATCTACTCCTACTAATCCACACACAGCCTAGATCAACTATTCTATTCTATTGGCGGTCCGTGCACACAGCTGCAGGATCCGCGGCTCAACAACCTTCTCCTTCTACTAGACTCTCCTCTGAGACTTCTTCCTCCAACTCTTTCTCTAAATTTAACTATGAACTGCATAACTCTTAAACAACAGACATCTAATGAACGAACAAGTCCAAAAAACCAACCCTTATATAAGTCAGGTTCCTCCTATATATAATATTTACAAGACCACGCGGGGTTGACTGAGTACAGCTCATTTATTATAGAATCAACAACACAAAATATCTCTGGTTTACATCAATGTTAGGCCATACCTAGCCGCAAGAGCTTTGCAAGACATTGACCATGACCTTAACTAGCCGTAGAAATGTCTTTCAGATCGTTTGTATCAGTCATAAATAGCCGTAAAACTATCATTCCTCCTCCCATTGGCTCGTCCTTCTGCAATCTTCCTTGACTTCCGTCTTTCAGCCTTAACTTCTCTACCTGCCTCTTCCACCGACTCGGATCTGCCTTCCTTATTGCAGCATCCTCATCGCAGCTTTCCTTCCGCCTCTTTCTCCGTTGTGCGCATGTTTTTATCTTATCTGCATCGATTCCTTCTTATCCTGCTTTTCTCCTATCGCACATACACTTTTCATCATTTTGCTTGTGCATTCGCTTCTTCTTTGTGTACTTATTCTAGTCCAACAGGCCCTCAACACTCACATGTGGCTCGTCCCGAGCCACTAAGCAAAAAGGAACTCGTCCGCAAAAATGGCCTGCTGAAAACTTTTACTTTCCTTACAAAAT
This sequence comes from Pseudotsuga menziesii, assembly GCA_001517045.1. Taxonomy (NCBI): domain Eukaryota; kingdom Viridiplantae; phylum Streptophyta; class Pinopsida; order Pinales; family Pinaceae; genus Pseudotsuga; species Pseudotsuga menziesii. The sequence continues at coordinate 25,565 of LPNX010993800.1, forward strand.
CTATGCCTCTGGCACAGGCACAAGCTGCGCAGTGGGACCAAGCTTGTTCTGGAACTCTTTCACCATCTGTTGCACCTTCGCAACTTCCTCTGCTACCTCCTATGCCTGTGCGGCCAACTTCTCTACACGGTCGAAACTGATATGTTCTGACGTTTCTTCCTCTAACGACTACGCAACTTGCTAAAGTTTCTGTTGGATAGGCTGAAGAAGTCTTGTGAGCCGAGTTGCTTCTGATTGGTGTGTCTCGACCTCGGCTTCCCTAGTCCGCTCTTGATCTCAAAGGTCCTAGACTTCCTACTGCAATTTCTTTATCTCCGTCGTCTTAGTAACCTTTTCCTAAAGCGACGGTTTCTTCATTTATTCCTTTGGAGTGCTAATTTTCTCATCTTCCTATCGCGTGCTCTCCCTTATGTTTTCTACAATTTTATCTTCTCGCAGTGCTCCCCAGATTGTAGCGACGGCTTCAGCTGCATTTGTGTAGAGTTTTTCTCCTTCTCTAATTTTCTCAGCAGCCTCAGACACTGCTCTTCTTCTCTCCTCGAGGACCTATGGAGGTGTTCTTGGTACCTTCCTAGCCTATAGTTCCTCAACCTACTTCTTTAGTTCCTTCACGATGCGCAACATTCGGGAAACCTTAGCTTCTGAATATTCATCTTCATGGCCCACCTCTGGTGGGAACTCTGCAACCGTGCTCTTAATGGTTTCAACAAGTGAAACCCTACTATGCTAACGCGCGACAATTTCTTGCTCTTTATCGCTAAGGAGGGCCTTGCACACCTTCACCTCCCTTTGATGTTTTGCTGCTTGATAAGCAACAACTTTTTCCCTCAGCCATATTTCGGACACGGCTACCTACTGAAATTCATAGACTTCACTCAAAGCTAGCTTGGAGAAGTCTATCTGTAGACTGTTATGATCATCAACTTCACTTGTCTCTATTTCTGTCTCTAGTGAGCGCCTCTGAATCTTTACTTTGATCGGTGGCACTAACTCTGGTATGGTTAGTGGAACATTGGGATCAACACCATATGTCTCAACCTCCACAGTGGCTTTGACCTCATTAATGGCTTTTATCAACTTATTCAAGTGGTTCCCAACTTGGTCAGCAATGCTTACCTGATGTGTGTTCAGAGTGGCAAGGTTGTCTTGTGCGACTTTAGCAACAACATTTGCAAGCTCATGCACATCATCTTTAGTCAATGTGTTTGTGCGAGACGTCTTGTCTACTTTTCTCTTCTTGCACAGGTGCTCTGGTCTTTGTTGTTGTGTTTGCACTTGTGTTTGGATGTTTTCCTGATGATGTGCATGCTCGAAGTCAGGATGATACGAGCCATTCCTACCAGCATCATCAATTGTTTCTTCTTCTTCTTGTAGCTGATCTCTTTGATCATCGCCTCCCTTGTTTCCTTAGCCATTTTCATGGCCATCGTCTTGGTCCACTACTACATTTTGACCAAAAATCTGACGGCCGTCATGTCGGATTTTCGACACTTTGATTTTTTTTTAAGCGTCGGAAACTTGGCGTTGGTTTTCCGACACCTGATTACCCGTCGGTTAAGCGACACCTAAGTAACCGTCGGTTAAAAAATAAGCGTCGGTTAAGCGACAGCTTTTCTTCGACGGTAGTGAAATTTTTTTAAGAAAATCTCATTCTTGCCGTCGGATAAGCGACGGAGTTTAAGTCTAAGCGTCGAAAGAGCGACAGCAAGAAGCGTCGGAAAAGCGACGGAATTTAAGTCTAAGCGTTGAAAGAGCGACAGTGAGAAGCGTCGGAAAAGCGACGGAGTTTAAGCCTAAGCGTCGAAAGAGCGACAGCTATAAGCGTCGGAAAAGCGACGGATTGTAAGGCTAAGCGTCGAAAAAGCGACGCTTGTGACTGTTTTTTAAAAAATATATATAAAAGCATTTGCAGTGCAGTCTCGGTTCGGTGATGACTGATGTAATATCCACTGTTGGTGATCCACATGGAACGGAGTGTGCCGATCATCGTGCCTGACTACCAGAATTGGATATTCCAATAACCAAACAGTTATAAAAATATCACTTCAAGGTATCTTATTTGGAATTTTATAAATTCTGCTGAAAATCA
>LPNX010993811.1:0-78868 GCA_001517045.1 Pseudotsuga menziesii
TTGCACATGGTGGGACTCATGGACTAGGCAAATAAGACAAAATAAATGAAATAATGTCTAAGTGGGTAAATACTATGGGTTGATTATTCTAACACATTCTGATATCAGCGGTCTGATGCTTGTCACATCCATGATGGATCAAGGTATCTTCTTACTTTTATTGATGATTTTTCAAGGTACACATGGGTCTTCTTTCTCAAAAAGAAGTCTGAAGTATGTGAAAAATTTTTAAATTGAAGGCCTTGATCGAAAATGCCTCTGGGCTTAAGATCAAGATCTTGAGATCTGATAATGGAGGGGAGTATGTCAGTAATGATTTGCTGCACATATTCTCCCAAAGTGGTATTCAGGTCCAACATTCAATTCCCTACACTCCCCAGCAGAACAGAGTAGCGGAAAGGAAGAATCGGCCTCTCAAGGAGATGACCACCTGTATGTTGCAATCAAAGAAGTTGGTTGCAAATTTGTGGGCTGAAGCCATGTATGTTGTAGAATACATTCAAAACATGGTTACACACTCATCCTTGAAAGGTAATAATCATTTCAAATCATACTTTGGACACAAGTCGGATGTGTCAAACCTAAGGGTGTTTGGGTCCACTGCATGGGCCCAGATTCCGCTTGATAAAAGAAGAGATTTGCAACCGCAAAGCATAGAATGTATGTTTATTGGGTATCCTGATGAATATAAATGTTTCATGCTATTGGATATCAATACCAAATATATCATCATTGAGAGAAGTGTCAAGTTCAATGAGCCTCTTCAGGAGGTGGAACTAGTGAAGGAGAAAACTGTTGAATTTCCTTCCTATTCTACTGAATATTTGGATGATGAAAATGGGGGTGATGACCCTTATTTGGATCCTCTGATTTCTGATATTAGTGTGCAAAAATAATCAGATGCTGAATCAGAACCTGAAGTGCAAAATCATCTTCCTATATTGGCCCGACAGACACTCTCCTCCGCAGGAGACAACATTGGAAATCCGGATGATCCAAGGAGAACCCAGTCTGATTTCCAAAGAGTAGGTATTGTGCTCTCTTGTTATAATAATTTGCTGTCCGAAACTTACTATTTGATGATTAGATCAGATCCAAAATCCTACTATCATGCTCAGAAGGATCCGAGATGGCAAGTTTCCATAGATGAAGAGATGAATTCTCTTCAGAAAAACACTACTTGGGAGCTAGTTTCTCTTCCTCCGAGAAGGACATTGGTTCAATGCAAGTGGGTGTTTCAGACCAAGGTTGTTCCTAATGGAAGCACCTAAAAATATAAAGCAATTATAGTGGCAAAAGGTTTCTTTCAGGTCCAAGGTGTGGACTACCATGAGACCTTTGCACCGGTTGCAAAAATGGACTCCATCTGCCTTGTTTTAGCAATTTCAGCATCCAAGCACTGGGAAGTGCATCACATGGATATTAAGTCATCCTTTATGCATGGAGATATTCATGAGGAGATATACATGAAGCATCCCGAGGGATACATCACTGATCCATCTTTGGTTTGCAAGCTAAAGAAGCCACTATACAGGTTAAAACAGGCCCCAAGAGAGTGGTATTCCAAGATGGATTCCTTCCTTCTCTCGCAAAAATTTCAAAGGTGTAGATCAGATCCAAATGTGTATTTACAGCAGTATGATGGTCGTCTAATTATCATTTTTATATATTTTGATGAGTTACTAATCACAGGTAGCACAGTTTCCTCCATTTCAGCCATCAAAACTGCTCTCCACAATGCCTTTGAAATGAGTGATTTGGGGCTCCTAAAACAATTTTTGGGGCTCGAAATTAAGCAAAATTATGATGGGATTATGGTCACTCATTCCAAATACATTTCAGACATATTAATCAAGTTTAGCATGGCTGATTTTAGGCCTACACCATTCCCTTTCCTTTCAGGGATTAGCCTTGAAGAAGGAAAAATCACACCTCCCATGGACTGCACTATCTATCGACAGCTGACTGGTAGGTTGTTATACTTGACACATTCCCTGCCTGATATCTGTTATGTCATGAATGCTGTATCAAGATATATGTAGCAGCCTCATGATCTTCATTGGAAGGCAGCCAAGAGGATCCTCCAGTATATTCAAGGAATGAGGACCTACGGCATTCACTATGCTGCAAACTCCGAGCTAGAGCTGGTTGGATACACAGATTCCGATTGGGTGGGTGATTCTATTGATTAGAAGTATACTTCCATATATGTATTCATGTTTGGTGGTGGCCCCATTTTCTGGTCTAGCAAAAATCAGGCTGCCATAGCACTATCTTTAGCAGAGGCCGAGTATCGAGGAGCGGTGAATGCTTGCATCCAAGCAGTTTCATTGCAAGGCGTTCTTTCAGGTTTGATATTGGTAGTACTTTGTCCACTGTATTTTTTTGTGACAATCAAAGTGGTATTAATATTTCCAAAGATCCAGTTACCAGGCAAAGGACCAAGCATGTAGAGATCCACATGCACTACATCATGGAGCTAGTGCATGACAGGACCATCATTTTGCAATACTGCCCGACTGATGAGCAGATTGTAGACATCTTCACCAAGAGATTTTCAGAAAAGAAGTTCACTTACCTCCGTTCACTATTGGGGGTGAGTTCATCAGGGTGATTCAGACTACTTTCAGTGTTCAACTAGAGGGGGGGTTTTTTCCCACTGGGTTTTCCCTCTTTTCCTCACTTAATTTGTTTTTAGCATTGTTTCAGTTTCAGCATTGTATAGGGTGACCTATGGCCTTAGTTGCTGTGGCCCTAGCATTTTTATGCATTTTGTTTTCTAACTCCTCCTGAGTATAGCTTAAGGAGGGGGTGTTGGAGATATTTTCCACCATACACACTCATTTTGGTCAAATTAGCCTAATTAAACCACTATACTAAGTATTATTGACATTAATTGACATCAATGGAGCATTAAATGACATCATCAAGTCACACCCACGCCTACCTTTAGTTAAGGAGGCTAACTTAGCCTTCTCCTACATTCGGGGAGGCTAACTGGAGCACTTCGGCGGTGATATGAGTGATATTAATGCACCTAATTCCTAACTGATGGTTACAATCAGTTAAACAAGGTAGTGAAGGTACCTCCTTTCATTTAATTGATTATTTAATGATTAATTAATGAACTAGAGTCAACAGGGGTGCCTCCACCAACTTCTGATGTTCAGTTCAACTTCAGTTAACCTCATCGGGGTTCATTGGAGTCATTTAAGCACTAGCACTTGATGGTTGGCTTGCTGTGACATGTGTCTGATCTCTTTCAGTTGGGACTCAATCATTTATTGCACTTCGACTTCAGTTAGGGCTCAGTTGAGTCAATTACGGTTTTGATCAGTGGTTAACTGGAGTGTTGACTATGGCTTACATTCAGTTAAGCTAGACTCACTCATTCAATTCAAATGACCTCCTTGAGGATTCAAATTTCTCATTCATTCATGCTAGTAGCATGACATTATATTGTATTATCATTCTTTCATCTGATTATATAGAGCGGCTACTCATTCTGTAGACCGATTACACCATTTCATGAGTTATCTGTTGATTAATCTTTGATGAGACTGATGTATAGTCCCTAGATCAATGTGCAAGATTAATACGAGGGAGTTAGTGTCATCCATTTTGGGTGTTGTTTATCTATGTGGTAAATCCTTTTGTAGCATTAGGATTTTCTCTTTGCTCATCCCCCCACCCCCTTTGCTTGGCTTGTCTTTTGGCTTATGTTTCTGGTCAGCCTCTGTCAGTGATCTTTGTCTGAGTTCAGAAGCTTGTTGGTATTTGTTTCCTTCTTCTTTTGTTGGTTAACTTCACCATGCCTAAGTATTTGACTTGTCTCTTATGCAGGCCTTCCTTCCAAGTAGGGTTTATACTGACTTTAGGGCATTCTAGAGTCTGTTTGGTGATTGTATAGCAAAGTTCCTTTTTCTTTGTTCTTGTCATCTACATACTTTTGTCTATAGGTATTTTTTCTTTTGCATTTATAAAAGAAAAAGAAAAATAACATATAGTTGTTTAATATGCATGTATATTAGGGCTTTGTCTTTAATGCACTACATATCATTATTTTTGAAAAAATAAAAATAAATTGTTATTTTATGGCTTTCAAGTTTCTATTTGAAAAATAGAAAGAGAATAGTTTTATCTTTTTGCATTTCATTTCTCTTTGCTTAGTCATTTTGTTTAAACTTTGAGTCAAAACACCACATAAGTTTAACACCATTTTCCTCTGACTAAAAACAACCTATTAAAAGGAATGACATAATTAAAAATTATTGGTAAGTTTTCTTTTTTAGGCTCCTACACCAACTAGCTTAGGCTAGACTTGTGGATTAGGGAGTTTTAACTCTCCACTAGTATTTGATTTCAAACATAGTTGGCCAATTACTAGGTAAATCCTCCTCTATGTTGATTGTATCTAGGAAGCTCCTCTCAAACGAGAGTTAAGCACGAGGCTGCGTGAGGACCTGGACTGAGGATATAACCCTCTGATTCCTTGTTCGAGCATAGACCAAGATTTTTATGCATCTAGGGACTTCTGTCAATACCACCTCTTGGGCCCTGTGTGGTGGCGGTGTTGACAGGGTTTCGAGCTTTGCTACCCTTCCCATGCGTATGAATCAGACTTGCGATTGTCCCCCTAGACTCTCAGTATAGTTGCGGTAGCCTTTAGTCTCTTTGACTTTAGGGTTCATACACAGGTATACCGGAAGGCTATTTCTGGTCTACCTTGGACGGGCTTGGAAGGTAACCCTGGTAGAAGTTATGGGAGGGTGGTTGGGTGACTCCTTCGCTTGTGCCTAAGAACATCTACATGGATGTCAAGTAGTGAGTGCTGTGTGGTTTGTCTGTACTTAGTTTTCCTTCAGGTGTGTTCTTTGTAATTTTGGTTTCCTGTCGACCTCAGACTTTGTCTTATTGTTTGAAACTATGGCTAACACCCCTTTGAACACCAACCAAGATATCCCCTTACTAGGAACTCCTTATACTATTCCTCTCGCAAGGAATGTTAGTGTTCCTTTGATGACCAACCTGAATCTTCCTAGATTCACCCTAGGGCTACCAGTGTGGTTTTTTTCCACTCCAACTATCCTGAATGATCCTAATTCTTCTCAAGTAAGCTCCTTATATCAAGGGCATCAAAGAATTGCTTCCCTTTCACTTGTAGTTGTTTCTCATCCTCCTTCTACCTCATGTGGTGAAAGTACTGATACCAGTAACCAGAAGTCTAAAAGGAGTAAAAGAAGGAGGAATAGGAAGAAGACCCATAATAAAGGGGGCACCCATTCAACCTTTGTAGGTCAAGTTGAACATCACCACCTGGCCTCTGCATTTCATGCTGGGGGAACCTGTCCAACCTCTGCAAGTCATGTTGGATCTAAGCACTCAACCTATGCAATTCAAGTTGATCTTCACCATCCAACCTCTGTTGATCATTCTGGTGGGATCCTTCCAACCTTTCCAGGTCATGTTGGATCCAGTCACTCAGCCTCTTTAGTTCATGTTGAGGGCACCCGTTCAACCTCTGATGTTCAAGTTGAACCTCCCCATCCAACCTCTACAAGTCATGTTGGATCCATCCACCCAGCCTCTGAAGGTCATGCTAGGGGCACACACTCAACTGCTGCAAAGCATGTTGATCCTAACCATTCATCCTCTATTTTCTATGCTAGTGGTGCCAACCCAACATATGTAGGTCATGTTGGACCTAGTCTCTTAGCCTCTACAAGTCATGTTGGGGGCAGTCTCTCAGCCTCTATAGTTCATGCTAAAGACAATTCGTCAGCCACTGTGAGTCATTTTGACACTATTGAAAAGACTACCCATTCAAAACATAAGCCCAAGTTTCCTTGTAAGATTTGTAAGGGATACCACCTTACTTATAAATTCCCTTCCATCGCGGAGGTGTGAAGAGTTTGGTTCCAAGGTCATCCCATTTTTTAACATCCTAAATTTTTTCAACAACTAGCCTCTCTTAGTCAGGTTGGACCCAGTCACCCAGTCTCTAGTGGTCATGCTCGGGGAAAACTCTCAACCTCTGTATATCATGTTGAGAGAAAACAGTCAACCACTACTAGTCATGTTGACACAGTTGATAAAACTGGTCATTCGAAGTGCAAACTTAAGTTCCCTTGTAAGCTATGTGAGGGAGATCATCTTACTCACCAGTTCCTTGCTATCATAGGGGTATGAAGAGTGTAGTCCGAGACTCAAGAATTTCCTTCTCTTGAACAACCTATAGTTTCTCAACTGCCTACTCAATGTTTGGTTGATTAAGTGGTCGAACCAATCTTAGCTTTGGTCGATCCCACTCTTCTTTTGGAGAGTGATCCTAATGTGATTGAACCAATGTCATCTTTGGTCAATCCAACTATCCCTTCAGAGAGTGACTTTCACGAAGCAGTTGAATCAGTTCCCTCGTCGATCAATTCCACTTTTCCTTTGGAGAGTGAAGTGTCTGCTAGTCACATTTTCTTCACTGCCATTTTAGAACTTACTTAACAAGGGGGAATTGAACTCACTTCGGATGAACCCCCACCAAGCTCTCATATTGCTTCCTTTGATTGGGATATCCTAGTTGAGCCGCACCTTCCTTCTAAGGCACCTTTCCAGATAAAGGTCAAGTTTGAACCATACATGATTGCTCGTTGAATTTTTGATAAAGGAGCACCAGTTAGTATCTTGTCTGCTCATGCTTGGTGAGGCATGGGATATTCCAGCCTTGTGTCGACAGCTAGTCAATTACTGGCTTTTGATAGAATAACTAGTATATCCTTGGGGATTCTCACTCAAACGCCTGTTACTTTGGGTGGGAAGACTATCTTAGTTTACTTCATGGTGATAGAATACCCCTTGGACTTTAATATGCTCCTCGAACGTGATTATGTCTATGCCATGCAAGCTATGGTGTCAAAATTATTTCATGTGATGTACTTTAATCATTGTGAAGAAATTGTCGCTATCGATCAGTTGGATTTTCTTGATCCATCTCCTGACTGAGCTAGAGACCATTACTTTCCTTTATTGATTCCCAGTGTTTCTATAGACACTACCCTGCCACGGGTGAGCTATGTGGCCTCATGTCCTTCGCGTTCAATTGCTACTGAGAAGCAACCTCTGTTTTCATGCTTACCTTCTTAGGACTTGGTCCCAGTATTTGACCAGGTGAGTCATCCTACACAGACCGTGGAGCCTGCTCTCCACTATGTCAATCCATTTGAAAGTTTAGACATGTGTCATATCTTGGATGATCTCCTGCCTTCAGATGAAGTATTCCTATAGTATTTGATACAGTCTGACCTTATTTTGGATGTTGGTTCAGTTGTGGCTAAGTCAAACCCTGATTTTATTAGCAAGCCTAATATTCTTATGGATCAGTCTTCTTATGTCGGTATTTTTGAGTTTTTGGACTCTCCCTTTGAACAACAAGTCAGTGATCCTGATGAGTTTGATTTTTTATGAATTTTTCAACTCTTGTGATACTGATTTTGTTCTTGCAGACCCTATCTCCTCTATTGTTCTTTGCTTTTCTTCCGAGGTTTATCTTACTGATCATAAACCCTTGTATCTTGGCACTATAGAGTCCTCTTTCGTTGATTATGCCTTGACTATACCATTTATAGAAGATATCAAAATTGCATGTGCTTCTGCCAAAGTGACCTGCATCAGATCTTTTCTTCTGAATGTGATTTCGATGTTGTTGTTTCTTGGAGATGGTATTTTTAGTTGGATTCACAACTGTTTACTAGCCTCGCCTTATTGTTCAAGATGTAACTGCATTTGCATGTACCCTGCTCATGCTTATGAGCTTGATTCTAGCTTCCATGCTTTTAGCTCGTTGTATAAGCCCTCATCTTTGTTCTCATCATCACTCAACCTTGTATCATTTTTCCTTTGAAACTTGATGCCTTTTACCTTGAGGAGACATTCCCCGAGTGTCTTTATCTTGCCCTTGTTCCTTGTATTATGCATAGGTTTGTTCCTTGCGCTTGGAACTAGTTTCTCCAGCCTATGACACTCGTCTCCTCGCATTTAGAGAATTCTTTCTGCTCTCCTTCGAGCTTGTTAAAAACAGTAAGGAGGCCGCGAGTTGAATTTTTCAAACTCGTTAAAACTTCACGAGAAAGATATGGAGTTTCTTTAGGCCTAATTCTGACTCCTCAAAACAGACTTAACTGTCGAGTAAACTCGTCCATTCAGGCTCGTTAAGAATATGTGAACGGGCATCCACATTGGTGGTAGTTTATCATTTTTTCGGACCATGTGTAATAGTTACGAAAAAGGAACACTCTCTAGAGTATTCTCAGGCATAGGTTTATCACTTTTCTGGACCTGAGGGACTAAACTTACGAAAAACGAACACCCGGTATGAGCTTAGTTTTCTATTTTTCATTCTCTGGACCTAAACATGAAAAATATTTCAAGCATACTTTATGCCTTTGTCATGCTCCTTAAACACTAAAGAACAAAGCCTCGAGTTTACTATTGTAAGCCCCATTTCTCATAATCAAATGGATCTTTCCGAGTGATCTTGCCTTCCTTCACACTCGTAAAACTTAGGTTATATGTTTCTTTTGAAGGAGCGTTGGGTAGGTGGTAATTTAACCTTTTTTAGACCTCCCCAACTAAGTACAAAAATGGTGTGCCTTACTTCTTCGAAAGCTAAGAGAGTTCTTCTGTGGTTTGTTTTATACATTTCCGACCTCAGGAGACTAAATTGGACGAAAAATTCCCCCCCTGGAGTCTTCTTTGGAGTTTTCAAACTCTCTAAACTATGAAAACACCGTCGAGCATTCACTAATTTGGGCTCGTAAAATCCACGAATCAGTTCTTTATCAAGCATTCTTCTGCCTCTTCTTCAAGCTTGCCAAAAATGAAGGTCCTGAGTTGGCTTTCTTGGAATCATTAAACCTTTACAAGAAAGAGGGAAGGGAAGTTCATTCACATGTTTTTTACATCATGGTAGCAAGTCTTCTCTCCTTGAACAAAGCACCAGTTTTGAGTCTATCAACAATTGGGTCCTAGTATTTTGACCTTATCCCAATTTAGAGTTTCTTACTGCTCCAGTTGGCTCTTTTTCCATTTATATGGAGAATCTATCAATGTCTCCTACATTGCATATTTGTGTCGTTTGGTCTTTTTGTGTCAAAAGATTCCTAAGTCAATTTTGTGTCGTGCTCAATGTTCAAGGATTAAACCTTTGTCAGCCATTCTGCAGTTTCCTTGACCTTTTATGTCGGCCATTCCCTAGTATCAGTTCATTACATCATGTCTTCGGCGGTCCTTATCGTGAAATTATGTACCAATTCCAGATCCAATTAGTCTTTGACTTACCTCATGTTGGATGATGAAGGATGCCTTAATTCCTTCCTTCCAATGGATATATTCCTATCGACTGCAACACATCTTGCTCTGGGAATGAGATTTACAGTTTTATGACAGTACCTTGGGAATTGCAGTCATCAGTGGCAATTTTCCTCGCTATTGGGTAGTAGGAATACCTTATTGTCTCCTACTTGATGGATTCTTCAAGTGTTCGACTTCAAGTCCTTGTATTCACACTTGTTAGAATGTACTAGGTACCTTAGGGAACATTTTCATTAATGGTGGTTTCCCTCGCATTTGTTAACGGTTCTCATCATTGACCGATAATAAAACCTTTTCCTCCATGTTTGACTTCAGCTCCTTTATTCACATGGTTAGGATTCATACCTTTTGGGTGGTTTGGATTGAAGACCTTGGGCCGAAAGTAGCATCATAATTTTTTTCTATTGCCCGAGTTACGCAAGACCTTGTCACACTTCATATGGCATTTTTCTGATACATAGATCCACCTTGTATTCTTGTGCCTATGATCCACTGTTGAGCATGGATCCACCTTGTTCATTTGTGGCCATGACTCCTTTAGATTTGATATGGCACCTTTTTTGCATATTGAGCAACCATGATAGTTTCATCAATTATACATATGTTGGATCTGCATGTATCTTTATGGTGATGTTTTGTATATGGACTTGTATGTCCCAGAGATCATTTTTTCTAACATTTATCTCTCTTTCAAGTACCTTTGTTCGAGCCTTCTGATCTTGGATTCTCTTCTCTCTCCATACTCAACTGTTTCCTTTATAATTTATTTCGGCTATAGTCTTCCCCTATAACCTCATACATTAGGGGGAATCTTTTATAGCTCAAAATGACACATCTCTTCCTATGACCACTTTCCCATGATTCCGTCGCATGTCGACATTTCATGAAAGTCACTGAAAAAACACCTATATTGGAGGACCGATATATGGAGTTTTGTAACTTCATTTGACCTCTTTTTTGTATCATTGGAAATATATTTGAGTTAGATAAACTTTCTAGAAGACACCAAATTCTCAAAATGCCCAGAAGTACCCTAAAAATGATATTTTTTGATGTAAATGTGAGTTTCCTTAAGCAAACCCGCATGTTCCACTTTTTACACGTGACTTGTTCTATATAATACTCATGTGTTCCCTAAATACGTGACTATTTGCATTTAAACTCGCATGTCATACACGACTATTTTCATTACAACCCGTGTGTATCCCCTGAACACGCGACTGATGTCTCTGCAACCCATGTGTTCGTCCTGTAGATGTAAAAAAAAGAAGTTGCTCTAAGTTTGGGTAGTTTGGTTGGTTATGCAACTGACTCCTTCAATTGTAACTAATTTTTCTTCGACCCTACCTCTTTAGAATCATATAAATAGGGGTAGAGAGGTCCATGAGAGGAGACTTGAACTTTTGCATTGTCATGCTGGAGGATTTGGGACTCTCATTCCCCCCACCTTTTCCCTAGTGACCATCTCCTTGTGTTGCAAATCTTGGAGGCTGAGTTCCTTGGAGAAGAGAAGCAGCAGAACCAGGTCAAGGTTTCGTGAGGTTCCCAACTTGAAGAGAAGGTATAATTGTATTTCTTTTCGCGATTAATAAATATGTGATGTCCTTATTCTTCCCAAATCTTAGTTCAATGTGTGAATGAATATTTGTTTATGATCATATGCTTATGTTAATCATAATAGTTTCTTATATTGTTTTGATTATCATGACTTTATATGTGTTCATATTGGTTTGAGGAAGGTATAATTCGTTTTGCAGGTCTCTTGGAGTAAGAGGAGCAAGAAGAGGATTGAAGGGCTGCTTGGATCAACCTTCATTTGGATAAGGTATGAACCATTCTAATCTATGAAGTTGTTTATATGTACTTGCAGAACCATTTGCATCTCTCTTTCAACCCCAGTACATTGATGACCTCTTAAACCCTATCCATAGGAAGCTTTCCCCTACAACACCATGTATTTTCCTTCCACTCTTAGCTTGTGGAGACTAGATCTTAGATTTTGGTGGGTAATTCAATCACTAAATATTTCCCCTTTTAGATTACTTGTGTCTTGACTCATATCTTCCATTTGTGAAATTGGTGTTTAGATTAAGATACCATGTCTTTTATTGTGCTTGATTTATGTCTTCATGTTGTGGGCGAATAGTAGATTTAGTTTCTCTCCTACATTGTTTAAGGATGTTAATTTAAGTGTTAACAGATGCATTTCTTTCTCTTATATTTTTCTATGTAATCCCTATATATCTCCCATATTATGATTTGTTACATTACTTTTTTATTCCTTACTACGTATTATTTACTTCAATTGTCACTTGCCCAAAAATTTTCTTACTTGCTACATTTGAATATTTTCTTAAATTCTTTCTCTCACTTGAATCTATTTTGTGCAAATCCATGATACCATATAGGAGACATGATTATGAGTTTCCATGGATTGCACTTTCTTTCCCTAATTACATTTTTTGTGTTGTTAGGTCCCTTGTGCCTCTAGGACTACCATGTGTACCCACTATGACACTAATTTTCTCTATTTGTATTACTAATATTTTATGATTAATCATGAAAAATAAATATATTTAAAAAAAGAGAGATGGAGAAAAGAGTTCATATCTTTGATATTTAGTGAGTTTGTGGTAGCAATCCATCTCACCCTTAAACAAAGAACCCAACTTGAGTTTTTTACCTTGTCAGTTGAGTCTTCATAACTATACTTGAAGAAGTATACCTTGGTCATCGAGTTCACTATGAAAATCATCTGAATGGTTAAATCTTAAAATATTTAAATATTCATAGCTTAGTGCTCTTTGCATTAAAGGTTTATGTCCTTGGTACCTTTTGGTTACAATTTCTACCCTAGTAATTTGTTGTCTATGCTTTGATTTAAGGGAAGTCTTAATTTGAAAACCTTGTCATACATATATTTATCCATTTTTTATCCTATTTTTTACCATATAACTATGCTTGAATAAGTCTATCTTGGTCCTCGAGTTGACTATCAAAATACTATGAATGGTTAACTCTTAATTTATTTATATAGTTATAACTTGGAGCTCTTTTCATTAAAGGTTTATGTAACTATAGTTTGATCCTTGAATACTATGAATGGTTAACTCTTAATTTATTTGATCCTTGAGTTTGTTAGGATTAATTAATCCTCCTTTTTCAAATATAGTCTATTTGGTCATTTTTCCTAACTTAGGGAGTTATTATTACTATACTAGTGTATGGGGGACACACCTAGAGGTTGTGTGCCACTTACTGCATGCGCATGCATAAGTTTATGTGCCTCTAGGACCAATCCCTACATTATAGGAGCCCACTCCGAGTGCCACCAACAACCTCCATCAATTGGTTGTGGTAGGTAAGCAGTTATGTTGAGTTAACCTCTAGTTACAATCAGTTAGACCACTTTCATGTATCCTAGCACTAGTTTTGCATGCATGCAGGGAGAGTGGCACCTTTTTCACACCTACCTCATCAATTAACTAATTGTAGACTGATTTAGACATCCATAGTTAGACTAGTGAGCTCCAACAATGAGTTAGACACACTGAGTTATCTATTCAATCAGCTTGAGCTAGTAGATTCGAATCCCATCCATAGTATTCGAATTATATTTAATGTATAATCATTGTATTATTTATTAATGAATGAAGATTAATGTTGTGATTAACTAAGAAATTCTTGTCTGATTTAACTAAAATTTGTGTCATGAATTTCCTGTTCAGTGTACATTCTCTTTAATTATTCCACTGCATAATTCACTTCCTACATCTTTAATATTTTCCTGTAGATCAATGGTTCAAAAATTTAACATGGTATCAGATCCTTGTTCAAGCTATCAAAAAACCTTGGAAACCTCCAATGTGCACTAGAAGTAGCTGAGTTTCCACATAAATCTTGTAATCATTGCCTTGCTAACTCTGGATTCTGTCCAGAGAAGTCTCTATAGGTGTGATAGACTCTGAAAAAATGCACATGTCGAGGTGGAAAGGCTTGAACTAACATATAATTACGAATTGAATTGGTTTTGCAATGTTCTTCATACAATGAAATGGAGAATTCTTCATCTCTTGTACCTAGAATCCTTACACCCTTCAATTACATTTATTGGAGGGAAGATATGCAAGTAGCCTTGTGCAACAAAGGCCTATTTAGGATGACAATGGGAAGAGAAGCTGAGCCCAAGCAGTATGTTGAGAAGAACAAGCTTTTGAATTGGCTTGATAAATCCTTTGGCTTCATGTGCATCCACATATACAGGGATATTTTGTTCCACCTTGAGGGACTCAAGACTCCGAAGGAAGCTTAGGAAAAGATCGAATATTTGTTTGGAAAACAAGATGAGCTTCATGGGCATATTCTGGAGAATGAGCTCATTGCACTACAACCCAACAATTTCGATACTATTCATCAATTATTTTTTAAGTACAAAGCACTAGTACTACAATGCAAACAATGTGGGATAGAGAGGAAAGATGAGAAGCTTCTGTTTTCAGTGTTGAGCAAGCTTGGCTTAGAGTTCTTAGTCTTTGTCTCTACATTCCATTCTAGAAGAGTTTCCATTCCAAATTGGAAGATGCCTTCTCTAGATGCTTTTGTAGATTCTTTGATCGAGGAACAAGACAAATTGATTTAAATGGGAGTGCTTCAAACCTCCAAGAATATAACACTCTTATCTTGGGACTCTAGCAATGCGCAAGCAAGAGGGAATGGGAAGGAGACCAAAAACACAGATTCGAATCCAAAGGAGAATCAACAAACTTTCGGTGGAGCCTCAGCTTCCAAAAAAAAGAAGATATTCGAGAAGGATAAATGTCCCTACTGTATGAGAGGATTTCATACAGAGATTCAATGCATGAAGAAGAACATTGACCAGTTGAAAAAAATCCTTGAAAAGAACAATATTTTCCTTCCACAAGGTGCAGAGATGTCTGAAGCTAGAGAATATGATAGGTACTATGCTTTCAAAGAAGACTTCACTCAACCAAAGGCCTATCTGATTGATTCAGGAGCATCCAACCACATGGTTTCCTCCAAAGAATCCTTCATTACTCTAGATCTCTCAAGAGGAACTAACATTCATATGGGGGATAATTCAAAGATCCCAACTATTTGGAGAGGTTCTATTAAATTCTAGCATGGAGAGTTCAAGAATGTACTCTATGTGACCTCTATTGCAACAAATTTGTTATTTTTTAATTAGATGACACATACTGGCTCGCCAAAGCAAGTTGTATTTGTTCCTGACTCGGTGGAGATATCAGGTATCTCAACTAGAAATATTATACCGAAGGGTGTTGCAAACCGTTCCTTCAAGGCATATGGATTCTCACACTTTCTGCCATACTCAGCTTCAGTACAATCTCAACAACCATTCGAAAGGGAAGCTAAACAATCTCTTTCATCTCCATTTGTAGATAATGATATGTTGTCTAATATTTCAGTTTCAAAATATGAGGAACAAGATCATCATGATCTTGATACTGATATTGTACCTCAAGATAATCTAGATCCAGATCCAGCTCTGATTCCAAATCAGAAGCCTAAATGGGCTGAAAATACCATTAAAGCAACCTGGGAATGTTATTGGGGATCTAGATGATAGAAGAAGAACAAGGTCCCAGTATCAGAATAAACATGTTGCACTCTATCACACAACTTCGCTACCTATAGAGTGGTGCAAAAAACTTCCATAGAGATGCTACATGATGATGAAGATTGATCCACAATTTGTCCCACTAATGAACAAAATGGATCATTCCATTCCTCCTCCGAAAAGAAGAGGAAAAATAAACATTCGACAGATCGACAGAATATGGAAAGGTTCACTTGCATAGTCCTAGGATGTTGATGCACAAAAGAACCAAGATTATGCATTACTGCTCCACACTGTTGCATATTGTAGCAATATTTTTACAAGTTTTTGCTCAAACCGAAAGTTGTTTTTGCCCAGGTAATCAGGAAGCTTGTTTCCTGATTACCTGCTTGTTTTGAGGGGGGGGTTTCCATGAGGTTTTACTATTTTCCTTAATTTAGTTAGCAATATTTTATTTCATTTAGATTGTATGGGTGGCTTTTGGCCTAGTTTCCAGGGCCCAATTCGTCCAAAGTTAGGATTATGGGGGGGTGTTAGAATTAATATATAGTTTATTTCGTCATTTTTCCTAACTTGGGGAGTTATTATTATTGTACTAGAGTATGGGGGACACACCTAGAGGTTATATTCCACTTCCTAAATGTGCATGAATGAGTTTATGTGCCTCTGGGACCAATCCCTACATTATAGGAGCCCACTCTGAGTGCCACCAACATCCTCCATTAATTGGTTGTGGTAGGTAAGCAATTATGTTGAGTTAAACTCCAGTTACAATCAATTAGATCACTTTCATTTAGCCTAGCACTAGTTTTGCATGCATGCAGGGAGAGTGGTGCATTTTTCCCACCTACCTCATCAGTTAACTAATTGCAGACTGATTTAGACATCAAGTGTTAGACTAGTGAGTTACAAAAGTGATTTAGACACACTAGGATAGCCATTCAGTCAACTCGAGATGGTAGGTTCGAATCCTATCCACAATATTCAAATTCTATTTAATGTATAATCATTGTATTATTGATTAATGAATGAAGATTAATGTTGTGATTAATTGAGCAATTCTTGTCTGAATTATCTAAAATTTGTGTCATGAATATCTTGTTCAATGTACATTCTCTTTGATTATTCCATTGTATAATTCCATTCCTACAACTTTCATATTTTCCTGTAGATCAATGATTCACAAATTTAACCAAGTTCACTATCAAAATCCTCTCAATGGTTATAACTCTTAAAATATTCATACAGTAATCTCTTGGTTCTATTTGCATTGAACATTTATGTCCTTAGTCCCATTTGGTTACAATTACCACCAAGTAATTTGTTGTCTATGCTTGGATTTAAGGGAAGTCTTAATTTTAAAACATTCTCATCCATATACATATATCCCTTTTTTATCCTAGTTTTTAACATTGCTCATGTATCTGGACTTACATGTTGACCATTCCTTAAATAAAGTGTTCAAAGTTTATGATCTCACAAATCAATGGATGTACCTCATGTCAGTGGAAGAGACTCATCATTGATTTTATTTTGGAGGGTATTCCTCTACTTACTATAACACATTGCTTTGGATGTTAGACATGAAGTTTGTAGTACCATGGCACTTACTTTCATCATTGGATTATTCTTTTGTTGTTAGGAGTATATTTTCATCATTGATCTCCAACTGATTAGTTCCTCTTGGTTTCAACATAAACTCATTTATTATTCACATAATTGAGGATCATACTAGTACCTAGGGTCCAATTTACATCATCTATTAAGGATTTCATGTTTGGAAATGATTTACATTATTGGTGATTAACTAGGTAGGATTTATCTACATGGCTTGCATTTTGTGTAGTAGATAGTTATGTTATAATTTTGACTTCCAATCAATTATTTTAGACTTTCATTCATTTAGCATATCACATAATAATAATTACATGCATAAGGATCACTAAAAGAAATACGTTCAATAGTAGACACAAAGACACAAATATTTATTCCAGGAAAAACCTCTCATCGAAAAAAACCAACAGAACTTATTAGTATAGAATCATCAACCAAGTACAATGTCACAGTGTTAACAAGAAGCTTAGAGTTCTCTTACAGAAAGATAGAGGAACTATAGAAAAACTCTAGATCAAGAGATAGATGTCTTCCAAGTATTCTACAACCTGAAACATTCTTCTTCTTTGCTGGAGTAAACCTCTTCCTTGAACTTGCTTGTTGTGAGTGTAGTCTCAAATAAGGAGTGCACCCTCCTATTTTTTGGGGTTACTTTTCCTTATGGGGATGACTTGCCTTTTACAAATCCAATACATAAAATAATAATATCTTTTGGAGCTGACATTACAATACAATATAATGTTTTTTTTTAGGGTTTTACATGACAAATACAATCAGATAGATACAATAAGAATATCTTCCGAAGGTGCATCTTAATTCAAAACTCCCTCTTAGGAAAGAAGGAATTCTTCTAACACAATCTTCAACATTATTTCTGTTATCTTGTACTTGATTATTTACTTGTTGACCTTTTCATGAATCTATATTTCACTAGAATTTCTATACAAGAAATCCCTTTTCATCACATCATGCATCCAGGATCTCAACATAGCATCTCACTAGTGGGGAGTATCCTCATCGTCCTTTCGGACCTTTAAGATCTCATCATCCTTTTGGAATTTATGTTATCATGAGACTTCTATCTAATATATCTACCATCTCTGCAAGTAGTGCATGCCAACTCTAGAATTTGCACATATTCCATCTCTATGTAATATCCCAACTGATATTCCACCCTTGTAATGATGATATGTTTGCATTTTATGTGTTTCAAGTGTATTTTAGAAATAATTGATTTTGCATGCAAAATACGTTACATATCAAAAAACCTAAATATGATATATATGGAGATAAAATAGGAAATAGGACTCAGTAATATTTTAGTAACATACCAATATTTATAACCGTGAAGAGTCTTCAATATAAAAAATACATGCATGCCATGCAAGAGCTATAACCTCAAAAATGTGTTGCTGCTCCTAAGTGGTTCTCCCATGCAATAAAACGTCCCTTCTATGACTGATGATTATCTTGTAGCTGCTTCAATACTTGAAGGATGATGTTGATACTTTCCAGATATGGTAGTATGGTCTTCCTGAATATTTTGGTGGAAGCATGCAATAGTTTAACTCCCTTGTTGGAACACAGAAAATTGTTTTCCTTTGAATGGGTGACACCCTCCCTCTTCCATGTTTATGCTAGTATCTTCTCCGGATGTGCAAAAGGCGTCCTGATAATCACCCAATATAGTAATTTAACCCTTCCGAAGGGAATGATAGTGACATGCGGAAGAATTGATGAGTCTTTGGTCAAAGCGAATTGTTCTTGGTGTCTCCAGCTATTTCCTAGCAGCAAAACGTGACTCCTGTAATATTGTCCTTCTGTGTATGCTAGATCTCTGCAGAAGAATGATTGTTGTGAAGAGATAATGATATATCTGAGTGATCTATCTAGAAGTAATTAGGGAAAATAGATTTCACTATCGAAAACACCTGTTAGTTGATGGCTCACGCCCTAAACCCCAACTTGCTGCTATGACTACTATTGTTGCTGCTCATGAAACCAATATCAAAGATGAATAATAATAATAGATCCTTTTTTTCGACTTATCTTCTTATATATATTTTAGGTTTTGCATATAACTTTCAGGGTTTGCATGACTTTACTTTTGCATGCATGCAAAAACTAATTCATCATTGACTTATGTAATATGAAATAACGCCTACATGCTCTACATGCTTTTTGATATCTACTTTGATGGCCTTTTCTAATATACTGATGACCTGATAATACTGAAGAGATGTTCCTTTTTGTTCCCTGTATTAAATGTCCTCAATAAATTCCATTTTCTTGATACCCCCTCAAACCTATGGGAATTAAATAGGTTAATGGGTGTCTTAGATGCTTATTTAGAACAAGACATTACAGTCCTCCCCGCTTGAAATTGCTTGCCCTTAAGCAATTATAAACCAAGATGCTGAAATACCTATTCTCCATCCCATGTGGCATCTTCAATCGGAAATTCTTTCCATTGCACCAAGTATTCCCGAATTCCCATGTTTCTGAGTTTCCTTTTTCGAACCTGTAGAATATTTTTGGTAATCGGCAGTAGGAGTCCGTCATCATCTAATGGAGGTAACTCGGTGGATGGATCGATGTGTTGCCCCACTATTTTCTTGGGATTTTATTCATAAAATAAATTATGAATTTTACTTTCCTCTTGATGCTCCAATTCATAGACCACCTCCCCAACTTTTTTGACTACTTTGTAAGGACCATAGAAGCAAGGTTTCAGTTTCTCCGCTCATTTTTTCTTGAGCGAAGATTGTCTGTAAGGTTGTAGTCGTAAATATACTAAGTCTTCTACCTTAAAACTATGCTCAACCCTGTGTCTATCTGAGTACAATTTTTTTGGTTTTGAGCTATCTATAAATTCTCTTTTAGCACTTTAAGAATATCTTGATTGTCATGTACCTAATATTTTTCCTTAGGTGCTATGCTATCTCTGAAGACTAAATATACAAATTTTAGTGCCTCATAGACATATAAATCCTTGAAAGGAGTCATCCCAATATACATATGGTGGGTGGTATTATAGCAGTACTCACCCAAGTGTAGCCATTTAATCCATGTCCTTTGTTGCCCCACTACATATTTTCTTAAATACCCCTCAATCCATATGTTGACTATTTATGTCTATCCATCGCTCTGAGGATGATAACTTGTGCTAGTAGCTAATTTTGTCCCAGCTAATATGAAAATATCCTTCCAGAAGGAACTAGTGAATTTACTGTCTCGGTCACTAACAATAGTCTTAGGTAGTCCATGTGGTCTGAAAACTTCTCCAAAAAACAAGTCTCCTACCTATGATGTGGAATAATCAGAAGAAATGGAAAAGAAGTGAGCAAATTTTGTCAATTGATCTACTACCACGTATAAGAAATTTCTTCCTTGTACCTTTGGTAAACCTGTAATGAAGTCCATCGATATGATCTCCCATTTCTGCTCCGGTATAGGTAATGGTGGAAGTAACCCTGCTAGATGAGTGTGTCCAATTTTATTCTATTGGCACATACTGCACTCTTCGACATGTTGTATTACATATTCCTTGAGGACTTTCTAGGAGAACCTCTCTCTAATCCGTCAGTAAGTTTTCAAGAAACACTAATGCCCTGATAATGGTGAATCATGCGATGCATGTAAAACCTTTTTCTTTAAAGTTGACTCTGGAACTAGGTATATCCTATTCTTGTAGTAAATGATGTCATCGATCACCCTATACCTATCATCCTGTATTCATCCATCTAACAACTCACAATTAAATTTATTTTTTGAATATTCAACCAAAAGATAATACCTCCAGTTGGTAGATATACTCATGAGTGATAAAGAGGCTGGTTGTCTCGATAATGCATCTGCTACAACATTGTTTTTTCCCTTAACATATTATATTTCAAAGTCATATGCATGTACCTTGTTGATCCATTTTTGTTGTTGTTCATTCAACTCCTTTTGTTTTAAGAAGTATTTCAGGTTGTTGTGATTTGTCTTAGTTTTAAACTTACTTCCTACCAAATACTGCTTGAATTTTGTAAAGGCGTGTAAGATTGCTAGAATTTCATTGTCATTTATACAGTAGTGGCGTTCATAATATTTAAGTTTTTTTCTTTCAAAGGTGACCTGATGATGGTTATGTATCAATACCGCCCCTATTCCCTCCCCTGAAGCATAACACTCTACTACAAACGACTGAGTGAAGTCAAGCAATGCCAAAATGGGACATGAACTCATAATTGTTTTCATCTTTTCAAAGGTTTGTTGTGCCCCTCCCGTCCAGTTGAATGCCCTTTTCTTTATAATATCTGTGAGGGGTGCTATCAATTGAGAAAACCCTTAATCCACACTAATGCATCTTTTGTGTTGAGAATAGACGTCTTCTTGGCTTTGTGGTTTCCAAATATGGCATCCGGATCGATCCTTTGAAAATTACTACTATTTTGGCCTTTAACATACCTCCTATAATAAGTGCAAAGGCCCAAAAATCCCTTCAATTTTGTTAAATTTTTTGGTGTAGGCCAATCCAAGATAGCTCTATTTTTTGCATATGAACCTGTACTCCATATATGCTTATTACATGCCCTATATATAACATTTATTGCATACCAAACTCACATTTATAAATTTTTGCATGAAGGGATTGTTCTTCTTGAATTCCCAGTACCATATCTAGGTGTTTCAAATGTTCGTTCCAAGTTTTAGTGTAAATTAAAATCTCATCAAATAACACAAGTAAGAACTTTTGCAACTGAGCCTTGAAGATGTGGTTAATGCAAGATTGAGAAGTTGCTGGTGCATGGTGAGTCCAAAAGGAATGAATAAGAACTCATAATGAGAAAAGTGGCAATGAAAAGTTGTCTTTGCAATATCTTGATCCCTTACTCGGATCTAATGATAACCTAAATAGAATCAATTTTTGAGAAGTACTTTTCTCCCTGTAACTTATCCATTAACTCATAAATTATGGGAATGGGGTACCTAATTTTTATAGTTTTCTTGTTGAGGGTATGTAATCAATACACATCTATAAGGTTCCATCTTTATTTTTTACCAATACTACTGATGATGCAAATGGGATAGAACTTGGTCGTATGTAACCTAACTCCAACAATTCCTGAATTGTTTTTTCTATCTCATCTTTGTACCTTTAGGGGTGCTTGTATGGAGTGGTGATGACTACCCGTGTCCCCTCCTCTAACTCAATAATGTGCTCGAATTCTTTGTCTAGTGGTAGACCTGCTGAAATATATCTTAATACTCTCTCATGTTTTTGTAGCAATGCTTGTATATTTGTTGGATGTTGGGTGTTGTTATCTGGAGGTTCTTGAAAAGTGAAAAAACATTTGGCTGACCACTCTATATCTCCCTGTATGATTTCATCCTCCATCCATTGTGATAATATTGGCTTGGGGGGATAAGTGTTCATGCCCCTCAAGACCACCCTTTTTCCATCTTTTCCCTGGAATTCCATTTCAATTTTCCTATAGTCCATAGTATACTTACCTATATAATAGAGCCATTGAACCCCTAATACTACATTTGTATCTGCTACATTTACCACATAAAATGATTCGGTCACATTATAGTTTTTTAGTGTGACATTTAGTTTGGGAATCCAATGGTTACATTCCATGTTGTTATTTCCTACTACTGCTACTGTGAACCCTTCAAATTCCTCTATCTAAATACCCCGCCTACCCACCGGCACAACATCTATAAAATTGTGGGTTTCCACACCATCAATTAAAGCACCTACCATGTTCCCATGTACTACTCGCCTAACTCGAGGAGTATGAAATATGGGTACCCAAGATAATATAGCAATAAATCCACCCTGTGATTCTCCTTGAAGTGACTCCTCCTATGTTGTTCTGAGCTCCTCGGGTGTTCCCTATTCAGGCTCATCCTTTCCTCTTCACTATCTGAGTAGACTTCTATATAGTGAGCTTTCACTTTCCCTGCACACCTATGACCTATAATCCATGGTTCCTGACAAGTGAAGCACAATTTATTCCTTATAAGCTCCTTCCTAGTGTCATCATCCACCCAATTTTTCTTCAGTCATTCTTGCTGGAAGGGTTTCTTGTATTTGTATTTAATTGGGAAATTTGTCTTAACCTGGAACTCGTTCTTGGGAAATGAATCTTGTAGGTTTCGAGTTCTACTGATGGAATCCTATAAATTGGATGGATTGAAGGATTTCACTCACCCACGTAAAGGATCATCCAAATATTTTGTAAATAACATAACCAACCTGCTCTCGGATACATCCGTCACCATAGCTGCCACTCTTTGAAACTCTCAGATATGAAGGCCTCGATACTACCAATCTATTTTAGTTGTGCTAGCTATCTAAAATGTATCTTTGGGTCTCTCTTATCAAACTACTCCATGAGCCTCTTTGTGAAATCATTGTATGAAGTGATGGTGTTGTGACTTAGTGTCACTAACCCATGATACCACCATTCATGAGCCTCATCGTCCAGATGTAAGGTATCCAATTTAATGGAATCGGTGTCATTCATAGGGTTTAGTTGGAACCAAGTATCCAACTTCTTGACCCATATTCTCGTTGAACAACCATGAGATCCATCAAAATTAGGAATGCTCAACTTGCCTACGGATTTCTATAATTCATAGTTCTGGGTAAACCCTCTGTTAAAGTTCCTCGGTCATTTCCTTCTTTTCATATTGCATAAGTATTAGAATGACATAGATGAATGGAACTCATCTCCCAAATCCCTGTATTCCTATAGATAAGCCCCAAATGGTTCACTAGGTTCAGTTGGCATGATTGGTCCTGCGATGGCATTTTCCAGAAATTGAGGCATAGTAGGTCGGGAAGGTTTATTGTATATGTGAGGAGTGTTCTGCATATGAGTGTACATATGTTTCCCGCTACTACTATTGGATTCTCTATCTCCCAGTGAAATTAGTAGATTGTTTTGACCCTATCCTGGCTTAAGAAAAATCTTGTTTATAGCATGTAACACCTCTTTCTATCCCTTAACTAAGTCATTTAACGCTCTAACCAAGCTATGGAATGTCATTATGTATTCATCTTCCCCTATTCCCTTTCCTCTATTAGAGTGTATCCATGTTGGGTCCATGTTTGAATCTGTGTCTTCCAATTTAATCTATTCAAATTCCAGATCCATTGTGTACATGCCCTTCCATCTTCTATAAGTCACAAAATCAATTTCTTCTAGATTCATTTACTGTTCATGTTCAATCCCACAACTGGGGAGGAACATGGTCTAATACCATTGTAATATCCCAACTGATAGTATACCCTTGTAATGATGATATGTTTGTATTTTATGTAGAGTCGGGTGTGTTTGAGAAATAATTGATTTTGCATGCAAAATAGGACACATGCCAAAAAACCATTAGTATGATAGATATGGAGATAAAATAGGAAATAAGACTCAGTAAGATTTTAGTAACATAACAATATTTATAGCTGTGAATATTCTTTAGTTAAAAAATACATGCATGCCATGCAAGAGTTATAACCTCAAAAACATGTTGTTGCTCCGAGGTGGTTCACCGATGTAAGAAAACATCCCTTCTCTGACTTATGACTATCTTGTAGCTACTTCAATACTTGACAGATGATGTTGAGACTTTCTAGATATGGTAGTATGGTCTTCCTGAAGATTATGGTGGACACATGCAACAATTTAACTCCCTTCTTGGAAGCTAGCAAATTGTTTTTCTCTGAATGGGTGACGCCCTCCCTCTTCCACATTTCTGCTAGTATCTTCTCTAGATGTGAAAATGATGTCTTCTTATACAACTTTTAGGGTTTGCATGACTTTAATTTTTCATGCATGCAAAACCTAATTGCTCATTGACTTATGTAATATGAAATAAGACATGCATGCTCCACATGCTTTTTTATATCTGATCTAATGGAATTTTCTAATATACTAATGACCTAATAATACTGAAGAGATGTTCCTTTTTGTTCCTTGTATTAAATGTCCTCAACAATTCCCTTTTCTTGATACCCTCTCTAACCTATGGGAATTAAATAGGTTAATGGGTGTTTGATATGCTTTTTTAGAAGAGGACATTAAACTCTATAAGTTACACATTGTTAGTTCAAATACTATGCATGCCAACTCTATAAGTTGTGCATCTACCACTCTGAAGACTGTGCACGGAAACTCCAGTTGCACATCTTCCAGTCTCGAAGAATATACATTGCTCCCATGAATTACTACCCATTGCTACCACACTCAGTGTGCTACTACCTCTTGAAATCACATATGTAACTCATTACTCCCTCTCACTAGGGAAGTCCTTCTAGACCACTCTAAGTTTGTCCCTGTAGTACTCAAAATTTACCCTTAACAGAGCATTGATAAACACATCAGCTATATTATCGTTTGTTGCAACATACTGGAGCTTCATAGCTCCTCTTTGTACCATATCACAAATGTAATGGTACATGATCTCGACGTTCTTAGACTTGTCATGAAACACAAAGTTCTTTGACAACTTTATGCAACTCTGGTTATCACAATAGATACAAGTCACCTCTAACTCAACATCAAACAGTCCTACATGCAATTTTTGAAGCCATGCATTTTCAACATTGGATATATAGGTTTTTATATACTATGCCTCAGTCGTATTGAGAGCCACACTATTGTGCTTCCTACTGAGCCACAAAACCATATCTGACCCCATACTGAAGAAACATCCTGAAGTGTTCTTCCTGTCGACAAAAATACTGTCCCAATCTAAATCAACATAGCCATGTAGGCTGATCTCACAATCTGAAACATATCTAAGTCCATAGCCAGTTGTACCCTTCAGGTACCTCATCACATGCTTTGTAGAAATCAAGTGAACATGTCTCGACTCAACCATATACTGACTCAACGTGTTCACAACAAAACATATATATGGTCTCGTGTTCATCAGGTACATCAACAAATAGATCATTTGTCTCTACATGGTGGCATCCACTATCTCTGATGAAGTATCACTCAATAAATTAAGGTTTGTCACCATCGGTGTAGGCATGGAACATGCACACATACTAGACAACCAAATATCTTCAAGTTGATAACCTCTGGATTTTCTCTTGTAAACATATCTTATGGTGTCTTATTCCCAAGTGCACTGTGAGAAATTATATCGTGTACATATACAACAGTCCTAGCTTCTTCTTCCCATAGGTGCATAGATAAGTCTTGATCATGTATCTTGGAATTTACTTCTTTCATTATTCCTCGGTTCTTTCTTTCTGCTACACCATTTTGTTGCATATTGTAGGGAGTAGGTAGTTCCCTCTTAATCCCATGTTCTCTACATAAGGATTTGAAATATTCTGATGTAAACTCTCCTCCATAATATATTCTGCAACATATGAAATAAATGTCTACAAGGATTAACCATAACTAATTTAAACAGTTATGTTTTTATCAATGGATCAATAATTTAAATCAAGCAAATGAAAAGTATAAGATACTTATCTTTGATTGTTTGGTTGACTCCCTCTTGATATTTACCTCCTTCCATAAATTATTGGAGTCTTTGGAAGCGTACTCTACTCCGTCGTTTGATTATGAAGGCCTATGTCCATATTTATCACGATTGAAAATGATTTATAATTCAAATGAGCAAGTATTTTGTTCCATAACTCACTTGGATTCATGGTATTGTATACTAGTATTGAATCTAAGTGTCCCTTCAATTTGTATAGTCCTCCTTCTTCAACACCAATCATGAATACATCAACAATGGTCTTTCATTTTGGCCATATGAGAACTTCTCCATCAACAAAGACAAATCTAAATACCTTCTTATGCAATGCTCAAATGGATATGAGGTTATTCTTCAAACCGAGTACATATAACATGTCCTTCATCTTCATGGGATTTCTGGAATCCAACTTGTAGGAGGCTTATGTTACCCATTTAATTGGACATTGATAATCATATCCAACCTTCACTTTGTGAGGAGAATATTTCTAAATCAAACTTGAGAAAGAACCCTTGGAACCAGTTATAGGCTTAGAAGCACCACTATCAACAAGCCATGTGTCACTTCCATGAGTGATAGTCCTTGTAATCCTAGATGATATCAACACATATTCTTCTTCACTTGGATCATCTTCTATTTCTTCCTTCTGAGTAGGTTCATCATCTTCTACAACATGAGCATGATTTCTTTTATTCCTTCCTTTTCTGATTTGATATTTTATTTGAGGACAATATATTGCAATATGTCCCATCTTCTAGCAGCTATAGCATCTGATGTTTGAGTAATCCATTTGAGTACTTTATGACTTCTAAAACTTTGGAGACTTCTTTGAAGGATGAAATTATTTTCTATTCTTTTCTGTCTTTGTATGATTTTCTAGCGCTCTATCTTCATCATTACCCAAATTTTCTTCTCTTGTTACCAATCTAGCTTCTTCTTGAGTGCATTCTTCCTGTAACATGCTAAACTTTGTTAGTTTCCTTCTAGAAAGCATTCCTTGAATAAATGTCTCCCGTGAACTTGGGAGACCATTTACTGTAGTCATCACTTCAGATTCTTCAATTGTATCTTCAATGGATTCAAGTTGTTCTTTGATTTGAGATACGCTTGTGAAGTAGGACTACATCGTTTCCTAGTTTTGAATCTTCACATTCTTGAGTTGAGTTATTAGTGTCATCTTCTAATTGATATTCTTACCTTCGTACAACTTTGTAAATGCATTAATCATTTTCTTTGGAGTCTTGGAAGATGAGATATGTGGGATCAAATTATCCATGATAGAATCTGCAATGATTCTCTTTGCCCTAACCATGTTCTCTTTTTTTTCCCTTATCTTCATCTCCCTCTAGAGCTACAACCTCTTCTTCAATATACTTTTCCAACTAATTTTATTCTAGGGTTAGGATAATCCTATTCTTCCATGCTCTGAAGTTATCATCCCCTTTAATCTTCTCATCAACCTTAGTGTTGTTTGTCATCTTTGTTAAATCTGGTTCTGGAAACCCTAGCAGGAGGACGGTCAAAATTGAAAGTTCTTCAATGGAGAAAATGATCCATTGGAAAGATGCACCCTCCCAAGGAGAGTTGAGAAAACCCTATTTTCACTAAAATATGTGGATAAAATTGGAAAAAACCGAAAACCCTAGTTTCCAGATACGGTAGTAAATAGGTCAAAAATGAAAATTCTCGAATCTAAACTCTCCCTCCATAGGAATATGCACCCTCCTAGGGTTGAAGATGTGCCATCCTAGGGAAATTTCAATGATTCTAAGATTGATCTTGATGTGTGGAGAAAGGCTAGAAACATGGAGCCCTAATCTCTGGTAGTTGTAGTTGTTACGGTTGTTGCAATGAATTATTTCCACATTGCTCTGATACCATGTTAGAATTTTGACTTAAAAGCAATTATGTTAGAATTTCATTCATTTATGATATCATATCATAATAATTGCATGCATAAGGATCACTGGAAAAAAAGACATTCAACAATAAACACAAAGACACAAATATTTATCCTAGGAAAATCATCTCACGGGAAAAAACCCATAAGAACTTCTCAGTATAGAATCATCAACCAAGTACAATGTCACAGTGTTAACAATTAGCTTAAAGTTCTCTTAAAGAAAGATAGACAAACTCTAGAACAAGATATAGATGTCTTTCAAGTCTTCTACAACCCAAAATAGTCTTCTTCTTAGCTAGAGAGAAACTCTTCCTTGAACTTTTGTGTTGTGAGTGCATGTCTCAAATGAGGCATGCATCCTCATATTTATACTCGTTTTCTAGGTAACTTTTCCTTATAGGGACAACTTGTCTTTTACAAGTACAATACATAAAATAATAATATATTTTGGAGAAAACATTAAAATACAGTATAACATTGTTCATTTTAGGGTTTTACATGACAAATACAATAAGATAAATACAACAATAATACCTTCTAAAGTTTCATTTTAATTCAATAATTTATACATATTGCATTTTTTTCCAAATTGTTCCAAGGATTCACCTAAAACACCATCATTTCACCTTGTGTTGGATGATGGGATTCATTATTTCCTTTTCTCGGCGAGTTTATTATTATCAACTCTAACACATTTAGAAATGCAACTTAGAGGCCCCTATGTACCTCAATTCCTAGATTCATTTGTGCCATGTTTACATACGATAGTGAATTTACATCAATAACCCCTTACTAGACGATTATTTCAATGTCCAAACTCAACAAATTTATTCACATTGTGAAGGAATGTACTTCTTACCTTTTTTTACATGTCATTATCGGTGGGATACCTCATGGATGGAATAAATTTTCATCATTGATTGTTCACTTGGTAGTTTCTCCCATATTTTGTTTTGATACATTTACACATGGTGTAGGTTCATACACAATAGCACATTTTTTAATACCTTGGGCACTCATTGCATCTTCCTTTTGATTCCATTGCCCTACTATTGATATACTAGATCCAATTTAGCATTTATTGTTTTTAGATCATGGGATGACATCGTATTCCTCTTCAAATATCCATTACTATATGGAGACCAAGATATCTACACTTGTTCTTTTTTCTTTGATCTAAGTCGACATAAATCCACTATGTTTGTTTTCATGGCCATGATCACTTTATTACATAAATGGATCCACTATGTATTTTTCATGGCTGTTATTTTATTCTTATATAGCCCATGGATTAACATTGTACTTTATTTGGTGATCATGCTTATTTGTAACCTGAGCATGGTTATGCTTTCCTTAGGGTTAGAATGGTGATGTTTCTCTAGTTGCAGCATTGGGTAGACATTCTGTCATGGATAGCCATGCAGATTTGGCTAGGGAGGTCATGTATATTTGGATAGTAACGAATTATACATTCACATTTTATACGTGAATGCCCTAGGCATGTGTAGTGATTCTCTCATTCATATGGTGTTAAGATGGACCCCGAGGATTCTCTCACATTGTATGCTCCTATAATTTAAAGATCTATTCTATATTAGAGTCTTTGTTTTGTTTATTTTATTAAGGGATTTCATCCCCTTGTGAAATCTACAAGTCTGGCCCAGTGTTGAATTTGGCATGATCACTAAGAAGTTACCAGGACTTCTTAGTGTGGGTTAGATCAACATTAGGTATCTATGTAGTGAATAAACGTGCATGTGACATAGAAGTATAACATAATCACAATGGACAAGATTTCCTAATAAGAAAAATATTCCAATACTAAATTGTCAATAAATGAATAACAATTTAAGTGGAAAAAATAGCAAGTCGACCCTAACAGAAAGAGAAGTTGGCACCGCTAGTGGAAATCAAGAATTGATGAACATAAATAGTGTTATAGCTCCTCATTTGAACACACACACACACAACACACCTTCTCTCTATGGTTCACAAGTATAGTAGAGAAAAGTAAAGGTCAAAGAAGAAGCATCTTGAAGACCTCGTATCTCTTTATCATATATTTCTTGGGTTCTCTCTCTCTCTCTCTCTCTCTCTCTCTCTCTCTCTCTCTCTAGAAGTGTGATTGGGTAACACGTGATTTTTGCCAAACCCTTGTGAATTAGGGTTCTTATATTGTTGTTGTTGTACTTTTATTATTGGAAATATTCTTCTTAAGAAAGGTTGTTGGGTTTTCTCACTATTGGGTTTTCTAAGGTAAAATATTTGTGTCTTTTGCGCATCATTATATTTCGGTGATCCTTGTTTATTTTGAAAGTAAATGTTCATTATGAAATGAAATTGTGCAATGAAATAAATGTTTGAAGAATCATTGTGATCATAATTGTAAAGGATTTGAAAATTGGATTAAAATTCAACATGGTATCAGAGGAGTTCTAAATAGATGTCATTTCCATAGAATGTTTCTACCCTAATATGGAAACTAGGGATTCCAATTTTGGACGCTTCTATCCATAGATAAGACTTGAAAAGACCATTGTGGAAATCCCCCTAGGAGGGCGTACTTATATATGGAAGCAATCTCAGTTTTTTGAAGTTTCAATTTTGACCTAATTTGTGTTGGGATCAAGGAACTAGGGATTCCAGTTTTTTACCCTTCTGCCCAGACATTGGGTTTAGTCTTAGATATTTGGATCTATCCCTGGGAGGGTACATCTATATATGGAGGAAATTTTCAGCTTTACCAAACTTCAATTTTGACCTAGATCCTATTACGCTTTTTGAATCAGATTTCAACTTTTATAAAGATGATGACCAATCACAAAATTGAAGAACTTTAGAAATAATTTTATTTTTTCAGCTCTCATAGGAACTATTACAATTAATAGAAACACTTGATTGGTATACAGTGGTTCCTCTAGGAACATGACAAGTTACAAAGATACTCTTCAATATTTGATAGAAAGGAACTCATCTCTACAAATAGAACTTGGAGACAATTCCAAATATGTAGTTAAAGGAATTGAATCAACCTCACTATAATTAGAATCGAGAGATTCTTTACATATGAAAGATGTATTGCTTGTACCCAAATTGAATAAGAATCTCTTCTCCATATCAACCTTGGAGGATAAAGGGTTTAGAGTTTCTTTTGTATATGGAAAAGTACTTATATGGGATAAGGGGCTCAAGCATAGACTCGACAAAAGAGATCGATGTTTGACAGGGAGACTTATGCAAGCTACCAGGACAAACCTCTCAATATCTAGTACTTGAGAACATTAGTTTATGTGAGCTATGACATCGAATATTTTCTCATCTACATTACAAATATTTTCCAGCATTATGAAATATGGTTACAATATTCTAGAGTTTCATACAGATCATGATGGGGTTTACAAAGGTTGCACACTTGGAAAAATTTCCAAGGGATCTTTTACAAATAGTGACAGTAGATACAAAGGGATATTAGATCTAGTAAATTATGGTGTATGTGGACTAGTGATTGTTTCATCCTTGGGCCTATTTCTATATTACGCAACACTCATTGATGAATTCTTTCAAAAGACATATATCTACTTCATTAAGACCAAAGATGAAGCTTTAAGCAAGTTCCAAGAATTTAAAGCTCGGATAGAAAATTTGACGAGGAAGAAGATCAATATTTTGAGATCAGATAATGGAGAAGAGTATTCTTCCAATGAATTCAAATATTTCTACAAGGACGCAGGGATTAAGAGGTTGTTGACAGTTCCCTACAATCCCCAACAACATGGTCTTGCAGAAAGAAAGAAAAGGTCCATTGTAGAAGCTATGAAGGAAATGATTCACGATCAAAATCTACCAATATGGTATAAGGAAACCAACACACCAATATATGTTTAGAATAAGAGTCCTCACCAGATGTTGGGGGACAAAATTCATGAAGAGGCATTCATAGGAGTGAAGCTAGAATTCAATTAGTTGAGTATCTTTGGTTTCCCTATATACATCCATGTACCAAAGGAAAAAGGGACAAAAATAGAATCTTCTAGAATAAAGGGTTCCTTTGTGGGATACAACGAAACCTTGAAGGCCTAAAAAATATACATCTCAAGTTGAAATATAAAGGTTATTAAATATGTTACCTTTGATGAGGAAGTAGCCTTCAGGAGGTCCAGAGATTCTCACATAGAGACTGAAGGTGAGGATCAAGAGGATACAAGAGATGGAGGAACAAATCCCTCCATTCCAATTGATCATTGCCCATATTACTAGGAGGAGTCTATAGAACCAACATAACCATTGGAACCACCTAAATATATTGCAGTGACCACGAATAGGCCAACATCGCTTCCTCATACACTGCATGATGCAGAAAAACATGTAGCTTCTAGTGGCTCCCTCAGGGAGATAAAAAGGCCTTGAATATTCTCAAGTTACATGGAATTAATGAGTAACATCATTGATTCCTAGACTAAGTTCTTGTTATTATGGAAGAATATCAATCCATCATGAAAAATTATGTGCGGGAGATTGTACCAAGAACTGAAGAGAAGTCAATGGTGACTTCCAAATGGATCTACAATAATAAGCATGAAATAGACAACAACATCGACAAGTTCAAATTGAGTTTCATGGTGAGAGTATTCTCCCATAAAGAGGGAGAATATTATGAAGGTACCTTTTTCTCCAGTCGCCAAGTACACCTCCATCAAAGCCATCATTTCTCTTGCTTCCATTATGGGATGGAAAATACATCATATGGATTTAAAGACGATGTTTCTCAATGGATTAATCGAAGGATTTGAGATACATGTGAAGGAGTCTCATGTTTTCAGACTTAAGAAGGCCTTGCATTAGAGAAAATTTGGGATCTAAAATGGTCCTTACAAGAAACGATCCATCTCGTAAGAAAGCAATCCATTGAATTCAAGAACCAATAGAATTTCAAGAAAAGAGTCAACCAAAATGGTTGATATGGCATATTTGACATTAAAAAAACTACCTTTTGAATTCATATTTTCAACATATCTCCCTATCGTTTTACTCAAATTTCGAGCAGGATCACTCATTGGATGTGGAATTAAATTCTGTATCCAGCGAGTGATCCCACTTAAAATTTGAGTAAAACAACAGGGATATATGTTGAAAATACGAACATCAAAAGTAGTTTTTTCTCTTTCCCTCAAAATTTTATAAATATTATTTTATTCTTTTAATTATTATGTTGTTATTTTCCTTAGGAGGCCTATTTTAGAACTCAAATTTTCTCTAATGTATGGACTCAAGCAAGCACCTAGGGCTTGGTATGCCAAAATCGATAGATACTTGATGAGCTTAGGATTCACCAAGAGTGATGTCGATTCCAAAATTGATAAGGTTGTTGATGGTGATATTTTGATCTTAGTACTATATGTTGATTCTCTATTCCTTACAGGATCAAAGAATCTCATTGTCAAGTGGAAGAGGGAGTTGGCCTCAGAGTTCAAAATGAAGGATCTTTGACTAATGCATTGCTTCTTAGGATTATAGGTATGGACGAGACCATAAGATATCTTCCTGAGTCAAGGGAAGTACATGATCAATATCTTGAATAGATTTGGTATGATGGACTACAAGTCCATGGCTACACCAATGGAGGTAAATTTGAATAAGTTGAGTGATTCTACTTCATATTCAAATTTGGTGGATCCCATGATGTACATACAACCGATTGATTCCTTGATGTACTTGGTTAAAACTAGGCCAAACATTTATTTTTCAATAAACACCCTGAGCCAATAGATGGTTGAGCCAAGGTAGGTACATTGGGTTGGAACAAAACATGTGTTCAGGTTCCTAACGATACAGTTGGATATGTCTCAAACGATGAACTAAGGCTGCAAGGTTATGCAAATTTTGACTGGGAAGGAAGTGCAATGGATAGAAATAACACCTCAGGGTGTTTCTTTACCTTGGGATCAACCATGATATCTTGGTTTAGCAGGAAGTAGGCTTATGTTGTACTCAATACAATAGAAGCAAAGTATTATGCACCCATTACCGCAAGTCATGAAGCAATGTGGCTTCAGAAACATTATTTGATCATTAGATAGAGAAGATCACGATACACTGTGACAATCAAAAGATGTGTCAAGCTTTAGAAAAATACAGTGTTTCATGACAAGTCAAAGCATATTGAGATCAAATACCAATTCATATGAGATATGGTGAAGACATGAGAAATGAAGATCTAATACATATCCATTGATGTGTAGATAGAAAGCATTCTCACCAAGCCTCTATCTAAGGAAAAGTTTGTATACTTCAAAGACAAGCTTGGCATGATGGAGAATTCCTCCCTCGGTAAGAAGGATTGATGATGGTTAGAGAAATGAGAAGCATACATTCATGAGAGGTGAATGGCCTCGATACCAAGATGGTAGTACATATGCAGTTGCAATAAATATTTAGTATAGATGCAATTGTAGTACAAATATAGTTGCATTATAGATGCAGTATGGATGCAGATGCAATACAGATGCAGTACAAATGAGTAGAATTGGGGAGACATTCTCCACAAGAATCGATGGTGATGGATGATTATACATTGGCTCATAGAAGTAGCCAATTTGGTTAAAGGTGAATGCCCCAAGTGTAGTATTAACATAATCAAGATGCATATTGTGTACATTATCACCAAGTATGAAACTTGGTGTGATGCAGAATGTCTCCCTCATTGAGAGCGATTGTTGATGTCTCTATAGGTGCATCATCGAGAAGACATTCACTCATGGATATCCATTCAAATTTTTCTTGTGAGGCCATGCATATTTTCCTAGTAATGAATGATACATTCATATTCTATAGGAGAATGGACCAGGTAAGAGTAGTGCTTCTCCCAATCATATGGTGGATACAAACCCCAAGGAAGCTCTCACAATTTCTTCTTTTGTAATGGAGTGACCTATTCTATATTACAGTGTTTGACTTGTTTATTTTATCAAGGGATTTCATCCCCTTGTGAAATCTACAAGTCTAGACTAATGTTGAATTTGACATGAGCACTAAGAAGTGGGCCAAGACTTCTTAGTGTGGGTCGAATCAACATTAGGGATATATGTGGTGAAAATACATGCATGTTTCAAAGAAGCATAACATGATTACAATGGAAAACCTTTCCTAAGAAGGCGAAAGGTTCCAATAATAAATGGACAAAATGAATAACAATTGAAGTGGAAAAAATAGCAAGTTAACCCTAACAGAAAGAGTAGCAACCCCACTAATGAAAATCAAGTGAATTGATGAATATCAATAAAGTGTTATAGCTCCTAATTTGAACACACACTTACACAACACATATTCTCTTTGTGGTGCACAAGTATACCAAGGCAAAGTAAAGGTTAAAGAAGAAGCATCTTGAAGACCTCTTATCTCTCTGTCATATTTTTATTGGTTTCTCTCTCTCTCTCTCTCTCTTCAGCAGTGTGATTGGGTAGTAAATGATGTTTTCCAAACCCTTGTGAAATAGGGTTATTCTATTGTTGTTGTTGTACTCTTATTATTGGAAATATTCTTCTTAAGAAACTTTGTTGGGTTTTATCCAAAAGGGGTTTCCCAGGGTAAAATCTTTGTGTGTCTTGTGCATGGTTATCTTTCAGTGATCCTTATTTCTTTTGCAAGAAAATGTTGATTATGCAAGGAAATTATAGGATGAAATAAATGTTTGAAGAATCATTGTGATGATTATTGTCAAGAATTTGAGAATTGAATTAAAATTCAACATAGAAAGATATTTCCAACTTGTTGTAATCTAAGGAATTACATGGAACATAAATATAGAAGAGAATGCATTCAAATCATTATACACCAGAAGATACCAAAGTAAAGGGAACAACAACAACACTCATATTATATTGGAGCTATAATATATACAAAAGTAATGGAACTTTGTCAGAATCACGACTCACCATCCTATATATATTATTTACATGTACTTATTTAGTTACAAAATTAATTATGTCGGATTAACCGACTGACTGTGACTAAAGGACCAACCGATGATGGTCATTCAAAGGACCTACCCGGTCATTCGACTACTCCAACATCTCCCCCACCAACAAAACATTTCTCCATCCTAAAGAGAATAAGGAGATGACTAATGAATATTGGATCAAAAGAATGTATTGTTGTTGATTATCGTTGTTGACTGGTTGATTTAGTTGATGCATGTTTCTGTAGTAGATGGAGTTGAGAGAGAAAGTTGGTGTTTGAATTCCTGACATGTGGGTGAAGTTGTTTGCATGTCCACACTCAAAGTCATGAGATCAAAGAGCCGATTGATTTTTTCAATAATAGAAAGATGCTTGATATTGTGTAGGCCAGGTATTAAAAGCAGGTTCTAATTATTGGAAACAGGGAATAGGCAGTCGATCTAGGATATAATTGGGTTGACTTGTATTTGTAGACTCGGCCTAGGTAGCTCACTGTTCTTGTTTATTTTGAAGGTCGCTTAAGTGGTTCTGCTCCATTTGTATTTGCTGCTCCAGAGTTTGAAGGGTGGAAGGATCTGTGGTATCCTTTTTTTGGAAAATTTGTGCCAAGGTAATCTGAACTTTTCCCATATCAATGAAAATTTGTCTGCAAAAAGTGTACCATGTATTGAGAACTAACTTGGACTATTTTTCTTTTACACCGTATTCTTTTAACTGATTGTGTCAGTCCATGAAGAGATAGTACTGATTTGTGAGGAGTACAAACATCTACTTAACATCATCATGATCCTTCTCATGGATTTCCTCCTGGTACAATGAAGCAAGGGACCCAAATAAGCTAGTAATTTGATCTAACATATTCTTGGTCAAGGGTCCCTAGAGGGTCGACGCAATTTCATAGAGTGTTTCCTAAAAAAATTGTAATTCCTTGGTGTGCTCTTCGTTGATCCTATAGACTTTATGCTTGTCATCCATCCATATTATATTATTTTCTTTCTGAATTGTGTATAGGAGAGCATCAAGTTCATGAACTTTTGGTATTAAGGGATCAAACATAAGTAGTCCATCTACCGAGCCTTTTGTGAGCTTGAGAGATACCTTTGATGACTTATTTTTGTCATTTTTATTTTTCTTATTTTAGAAAGCATCAATTGGAGTTACTACGATTGAAGAAGTAATATGAGGTTTTAATGGTGTGGTGGATGGAGGAGCAGTGATGTAGAAGGAACAATCGATACTAGCATAGTGGTCGATGTTGAAGGAGAGGTCAATACCAGAGGAACAATTGACACCATGGGAACAATCAATACCAAAGGAACAGTCGGTTATAGAGGGACAGTTGACACCATAGGGACATTCGACGCCACAACAATGGTCAACCTGGAGGGAGAGTTGAAATAGGGGATGCCCTAATAGGAGTAGTAGTAGAACTGGTAGAATGAGTGATCATCGAGGTATTCGGAATATTTGGTACATTAAATAGAATAAGATTACACAAGCTTGCACTCTATAGAATGTTTCAGATATATAATAGAATAAAATAACCTTCCTCGCGACTTTTCCGTTTTTTTTTCTTCTTCCCCGTGGGAAACCCCAACCTTCCCCGCGACTTTGCTTTTTTTTTTCATTGACAAATAGTTTGATAGAAGAGAAGGGGTGGGAGTGTGAAATAAAGAATGGTCGATATGTCGACTCCAGGTGGTGGTAAGACTGGGATTTATAAGGGTACAATGGCCTCCTAAACCCTTCTCATTGTAACGTTTGTACTTCAATTCGGGAAGATATTCGATAGGTTAGTGACGAATTGATGGAATTCAAGGTCTTATAGGATCTCAGAGATAGATGGTAGTTTCTCTTAAACGAGTCTTGAGGAGAGACGTGGTGATATAGATGGTAGTTTCTCTTAAACGAGTCTTGAGGAGAGAGGTGGTGAGTTATCATGGACAGTTACAGGGTTGTCCACTTGTGATTGTATGAAAATTTTCACTTTCTTTGATGGGGTCGACTTTACCTATACAACGACTTCTCCACTGGAGAGTACTTTGTCAATTTGCTCATCTACAGAGATGAGGCTTGAAAATGCATCCTTAATAATTTGCTCGGCTTCTTGGTGCAGCTCCTGGATTTCATTTCTCGTGGGTTCTTAGAGTATAATTTTTCATTTAGAGGAGCCTTTTGCTTTGAAGGTTTGTTGCTTGGTAAATATATACGCTGCTACGATATCCGATTTTTCTTTTGACAGGTCGGGTTCCAATTGTTGGTCATCTTGAATTCGTCGTCCTCTGTGGTCTCCCCAGTCAATTCTTCCACTTCCTCTGTTTTAGTAAGTTTTGGCGCAAGTATGGTAGCAAGAGGATTTTCTTCTTCTTGAGGATGACCAAATATTTATAAGTACAATCTGGCTTCATATACTTCCTCTCTTTCTCCGTCGGTCAGGGCTCTTGTATTTCTTTGAGTTATCTCCAAGCAGAGTTAAAAATTGGATACACAGTTTGTTATTGGACGTTGATATCTAATAACATGGATTAAATGGACAAATAAAAGGTGAGCTTTGTTGCATTGTTGATGACTCCTTGCATATACCAAAATTTAGTGCAGTTGAGTTCCAACTGTATTTGGACAGTTGGAGGTAGAATCCGACAAACTTGTTAATGGGCCTTGATCTTGAAAATGTGGTTTTAAGGACTTGAAACTAGTTTTCAAGCCACATTTTTGCAACTACAGGGCCTTTGGGGCATCCCTGAGTCTGGAATACTTTGAAATTATACATGGTTGTGAAATATTTTGTGGTGAAGGGGGGGCGTCGAAGGGTCTGATCCAGTACATCGCTACCCAAAATAAGGAGAGTCAGGTAGAGAGTTTTTGAGTCGGTCTCATAGCACTTTTCATAGAAACCAAACTATCCTAGCCAAATAGTCTGCCCAGTTGAATAATTTTCCCTCGGTGGCAACGAATTTACTTCTTACAACATGTCGAGTTGTATGTCTGATGGTCAGCATGTGCTGGTTAAACATATAGAAATTATGATAACAACGTATTTTTAATCGGTATACTAGATTTTACTTATGACTAGTCTTTTGGAGTTCTTCCCTTACATCGACTCAGCAAATTCTTCAACTAGTTTTGGATTAGGTCTGACCAGTACACCAGTACAACAGGACCATTTCTTGGTAAAGATGTCATGGATGAAATTACTTCAGCATTAATGTCTAATGGTTGATCCAAACACAATTTTCCCTCACAATGAATTGGGCGATCAAGTGTTTTAGGCCATCGAAGTTGTCCAACAGGGGGCACTCAAGCAGTGGCGAATTTTTTTAGCAGCGAATTTCTCCAAGGAATCAGACCATTTATCATTATGAAAACACCATTCTCTCAATTCTTTCCAGTACCTCCTCCATTGATTCTCTTCTATGTGTGCTACTTTCATTGGCCTAGTTGTAGTTGTTCCTATCTTTGGAGTCATGGTGTGCAAGGATTCACGTGAATAAGAAGAATTAATATCTTTCAATGGAGTTGGATCCAAGTTCACTGACTTGATTTTGCGACAGAAGTGTTCCCAATTTTTCTCAAGTTCTGTATTTATAGATGAACAGGCTAACAGTCGATTATGGTGTGTAGGTGAATGCATTCATTATGGATTTGATGGTTTTTGGATTCCTTGCACATGCAAAGTGTCTTCTTCATAAATATTTTTCAAATGGTCTTCGTGGATTCGTCGATACAACTGGTCATAATATTTTGCTACAGTAAAGGTTTTCTTTAGTAGTAGGCTTGTTCGATGATGTTCCAACTAGTTGGTTATAGGTCGACCAATCGATCCTCCTCGGTTAGACCTAGGTGAAGTTTGATAGGAGCTACACATACTTTTATCTTTCTCTTCTTTCCACTCTACAATCATTTTGTTACAATATTTTTCCATCAACCATTTCTAAGAGTACCTTTTTATAGTGGTAGAAGACGTTATTTAACCTTTTTTTTTCAAAACTAACAACTTATT
Source organism: Pseudotsuga menziesii (assembly GCA_001517045.1). Lineage (NCBI taxonomy): Eukaryota > Viridiplantae > Streptophyta > Pinopsida > Pinales > Pinaceae > Pseudotsuga > Pseudotsuga menziesii. The sequence goes on from LPNX010993811.1 coordinate 39,930, forward strand.
TACAATTAAACACGAGTCATGCGCAAATCTGGGGATGTGACGTTCGACCAAATAGTGGTACGACTATCAATAGGCGTTGCACCCATTATATAATTTGTATCTTTTTAGTCAAACACCATTGACAAGTTGGATAAAACTCATCCTTATAGAGTCCTTAGTCAAACCGACCCATTATTGTTCATCTCTTCAATGATATATGGACCCAACCAAGCATTGTTCACTTTTTTTGTTTCCCTTTTATCTGATTATTGTATAATAATGAAAGTTCATCGACTAGGAAATCCTTCCTTCATATATGTTGGTCATGCCAGGGTTTTTGTTGTTACTTTTGGACTTCTTGATGGTGAATTTCCATTTGTTGATGTTCTTCAATTTTGTTAATTCAAAATTTCTATTATGTCTTGCTCTAAAACTGTTCAAGTGGAGAACGTCTATTATAACTATTTTTGTTGCTTGAAATGCAGGGGCATGACTACGTCTTGTCCATAGACTAGCTTGAAAGGTATCTACCCCATCGACCTATTATACATTGTCTGATAGCCCATAGAATGGCAGAGATTTTTTTCATCCCAATCGTCTTTCTCAGTACTACAAATTTTCATCAGTCCCTTAGTCAAAGTTTTGTTAAACGCTTTAATCGCTCCATTTGACTACAAGTGATAAGTCGTTCTCAATTGATGGTCCATAATAAGTTCATTTACTAGAACTTTTATAGTTTTGTTGATGAAGTGTGTTCCTTGGTTGCTTATTAAAGAGAGGGGGCATCCAAATCTTGTGACGATGTTTTCATAAATGAATTTAGTTGCTGCTTCACTTGAGCATGTTTTTATTGGTTCATCTTCATCCCATTTAGTGACATATTCGATGGTTGTGATGATGTATCATGCTCATCTACGATGACCAAGGATAGGGAAAGGACCGATAAAATTGATAGCCCAAATTTCAAAACTGAGAGTCAGACTGACAGATAGTAAGGGCATTTAATTCCTAGGAAATTCTCATCCCATCCTTTGACATTTGTTGCATTTGCCTACATGTGTCCGACAATCATTTTTTAGCGTCGACCACCATAATCCTGATTACATAATTTTTCTTGTGGTCGTGTCATCCTGCGGGTATACTATTTTCTTCATCGATGATATCTTTCCACTCATGTTCTAACACACATCTTCAAAAAATATCATATGGTCCCAACTTGTATAAGAATCCATTTATTAAAGTATAGGGCGCAAATTTGATTGCTTAGACCTTCATTTTCTTTCCAACATACCTTCTGGTGCTCGACCCTCTTGTAGATACTATGTGATGTCGTCCAGTTCCTTCGGCACTTATTCGACTCAAAATAAGTGGGTGTCGGGTAGATCATCGTCGATCTCGTTGGGTTCTTCTCCTGTTTTTATTCTAGATAGGTGGTCGAGACCAACGTTTGTCTTTCCTAATCAAACAATTATTTCGAATTCAAACTCTTGGAACAAAAGAAGCCATCAACATATCCGACCATGGTGGAGCGGTTTATTCACTAAATACCTCATAACTTAATGGTTGGTGTATAATATGAATGGATTATCCAATAAATAGTGCCTATACTTTTGAAATGTAAAGGTCATGCCGAGGACCTCTCGCTATGTTGTTCAATAATTCATTTCCTCTTTGTTAGTATTTTTTCTAGCATATGCATTGGGGTAATTCATTCCATCATATTCAAGTTAATTAAGGATTGCAACAACTGCTACACTAGCTGCATCGATATGGACATGCAATTTTATCAACCAATATGGAAACCGGATAATGGGAGCTTCGACTAATTTTCTCTTCAAGAGTTAAAATGATGCCTTGCATTATTGAGACCATTGGAATTCTTGATTTTATTTCAACAATTCTTCCGAGGGGTATGTGGTATTAGAATAATGTCTAATAATTTTTCAATAGTATCTTGTATGTCCCTAAAGTATTTGTACCTTCTTTGGATTCACTAGAGGCTTCAAGTGAAGAATAACTTTGATCTTTTCAAAATCAACTTTTATTCCTTCTTTGTAAACGACAAGACCTAGGAGGATTCCCATTGGTGTTGCAAATTTGCACTTTTTAATGTTCAATGAGAGTTATATATGTCAGCATCATTCTAACACGAGTTCAAGGAAATGAATATGGTCGCAGAGTAAGGAATGTGTTGTCTAGATGTCAAAATAGGAAGCCATCGTTATATATATATATATATATATATATATATATANTTATCGAAAAAACTATTGGTACATTCTTTAACCCAAAAGGCATGGTTTTATACGCGAACGAACCGAACTCGCAGACAAATGTTGTTTTATGTTGATCTTCCTTGGAAATAGGGACTTGATTATACCCAGAAAATCACTTTGTGAAAGAGTATCATTGATTTCTAGCGTCTTCATTAATGATTTCTTCTACAAAATGCGTAGGAAAGGGTTCGATCAAAGTAACTTTAATCAATCCTCTAAAGTTGACGAAAATATGCAATTTCATCGGATTGTGTTTCTTTGGGATGAACGACCATAGGTCTAGCCCATGAATGATCCATAGGATAGATGATTTTGGATTCCAACATGTTCTCTATTTCTTTCTGGACTATATCTTTGTATTTGTGTGCCAATTTATACATGTTTTTTTCATTGGCTTAGCATCTAGCCTGATGTTGATTTTCATTTCTCCTATTTCTTGCCGCTAATCCATTCAAATATTTATAGTCTCTTGCAAAAATATCTCGATATTCCTTCAATAGAATAGTTATATTGTTTTTTGTTGTTTAGTCCAATAATCCCCATTTTTTCCATTTTGGTCGGTCATTGTTTGCGAAATTGAATTCTTTGATCTTGATTTGTGCATCCATCCACACCAGTTCCCTTGCTTCATTGATTGGTTGATATCCTTCTTTAAAATGCGTAAAGGGAACAAAGCCTTTTTTCGGTAAATATTTTTGAATCAATTTTCTCTTCTATGGACACTTTCATTATAGATTTTATAGGTTTTCTTGCCAACGAGTGGGTTGATTTGAAGAGGAAGCTTTTGCCGACAGTTGTATCATTTTCCAATTATACTCGTGTTGAGAACTGAACTATTTTACTTGAAAATCTTATTACATGTTGACTCAAATCGGATGCCTTTGGTCGATGTGTTATTATTCGCCGACTCTATGAGGTTCTTGATTTCTTCAATTGCCTCATTAACACACTCTTTTGTTCTTATAAAATTTTATTTTAGTTCTTTCCAAGTAAAATTTCCACCCCTTGCTTCCTCCATTTGATAACATTTTTCCAGGAGATATTATAATGTACTAGGGAGAAAACGTGGTCAGTACTTCTCATCTTCATAGCCCAGTCTCCTCCATTATTTTTTAATTTGTTGATGTGAATATACAGGTCCATGCCTTGTATAAAATTTGGAATATGAGTATATTATCATCTTTTTCCCTTTAAATCTTTCAATTAAGTAAGCCGAAGCAGTCGTCCATGTGTGCATTTATGACTGGTGTGTCTCCCACCATTGAGTTGCTTTCCTAGTGAAGGATACAAATAAACTTTGCAATATGATAGACGGTATGTTGGTTATGCTTGGTATTCAGGTTTTTAATACAATTGGTTGTGATGTGGTGGGTGTTTCAACAAATTCCATGCCATTTTAGTTTGACCGCATCAGTGTTGTATGGGAATTCAGTTGTTGTATGCGGCTCAAATATTTCACAGATATCACATAAGTATAATGTCTGAGCAGGTCTGAAGTTTTTGGGCTGCCTTTCTTCAAGAAACAGTCGAGGTTCTTCCTACAGGTATCTTCTTTCTTCTGTAAAATATCCTCTATTGTCATAGGGAGTTCGTCGGATGTATCAACAAGAATCTTTCGTGTGGCCTTCAATCGAGTAGTTGGTGCACATGGCCAGTTGTTGAAGCGACTATTGCATATGTCCAAGTTTTTATTTGACTCATTGATCAAATGGCCTGCCAAAGTGGTTATTGCTTGATTCAACATTTTGCGCTTTATTTAAATCGTCATCTTATACATTGAATTCGTACATGGTCAACGTCGTTCGGATTCATGGTAGTAGGCCAACTACAAACCATTCAACGAGGATGGATTCTTCCATATTAGATGGAATTTGATTGAGGAGATCTTTGAATATTGTGGCATATTCACGAATAGTTTCTCAACTCTTTGTGCTATAGCTTTAATATTTTTTGCAGCCATATGTCTATTGTCTTGCATTCGAAAGAATTCCAAGAACTTCTTAATTTCTTGTTTTGGATCTTTGCTCCATTTTCAATAAAATGCATGTACCAACTTAATGCTCTATCCCATAGACCTCCTATAAACATTTATATTTGTCTACTTTGATCTGCAACAATATTAGATTCCCATACTACTTCACATACAAACCAATGTTTTAGGGGATCTCAATCCCCATCATATATAGGACAATTTTATTTGAATTGTGTAATCCATATTAACAAAATTAATATTTTTACCTTGACTATTACTTGGAATGTTTCTTGATGATCTCAATGGTAACGATGATGTTGATGACCTACTGGATGAAGACTGAGTTACTATTTGGAGTGAGTGTGACTCCCATGACAACTTAACTTCTTCTACAGACTCTTCACCAACAGGTCAGGTTTCTGACTGGTCATATGCTTGAATCAATAGTATTGTTGGTAGGAGGTACCTCCACACATTCAGAGTAGAAGAGATTGAAAAAATGGTGGTTATATTATGTTGTAAAAGTGATCAAATCCCCACGTTTAGGCCTTGAGACCATCATTTGGTCCAAAAATTGTCCAAATTCGTTGAGACAACTATAAATGATACTAGAACCTAGACCAAGCCCCAAGTCACGTTCGACAATTTATCTAACACTGGGTCCATTTGATATAAGCCTCAGTATAGTATACATAAGATTCACTATGTTAGGGATTGAAATCTTCAACTGCAAGGTCAACTCTGTTGACCGAGGACCCCCTACCAATGTCGAATCCTCACCTTCTCCATTCTCTAGTCGACTTTCCCTCGACTCAGGAAGGTCTTTTGAAATCTCAACTTTTCTTTCCGGTTTCTTCATAATTATTTTCCCCTTTAGTGGACTCCTAATATATCTAATTTCTTCTTTCTCTTGAATATTTTCTCTCCTTTGATCTTTTGAATGTCTGCAGACAACTTATAACTAGCTATAGTTATATTTCTTTGAGACGAACTGGTCTTCTTAGCAAGCTTCATCTTTTTATTTCTTGTCGTCGACTATAGTCATCTCTCTATCTACTCATTTACATATGGTCGGCGACCCCTCCATTGTCGACCCAACTACTGTTGGATGATGACGACAGTTTCAATTAGTCAGCTAATTTACTGAGGAAGTACTCCCATTGACGTTTTTGAATAAAATGTTCCTATTCTTTCTGCTTTTGTTCCCAATGTGAAGTTATTCCAGGCTCCAACAGTGGTCGTGCTTTGACTATGTGGCCAACTTTGTGTTCGATAAAAAAATTAAATAACAATTTCAGTATGGTAAAGAAGAACGATTCTTGAATATAGTCGTAAAATATTTGCTTGACGTCATCGAGAGAAGTTCTTTCTCAATAGCTTGTTCTTCGCGGAATTCTTCACATATGTTTTCTAGCCACTCATATAGACTGGTTCGTCCATCATTATTGAGTTTGTGCATTAACAGTCTTTCGTTGGATGTGTCTGTTTTTTTCAATAATGTGTTCGATCGACTTTTTTAATTCATGTGGGATGGCTTCGATAAACTTCTAGTGTGTTTCGATAAAGAAACTTTCTAGGGCTTGCACTATCAACAATTTATTTCTTCTAGCATAGTTATGGATGTAATTTGTTACTTTTCGCTTCCACCATTCTTTGATATCTTATTCACTTACCATTTATATAGGCGCCCTCATCTTCTAATCACCAATAGCACAACCGGCAACGAAACCAATATTGTAATCTAAGGGATTACATGGAATATAAATATAAAAGATACTCCATTCAGGCATTATACATAAGAAGACACCAAAGTAAAGAGAACAACAACACTTATATTATATCAAAGCCAGAATAACTACAAAAGTAATGGAACTATATTAGAATCACAAGTCACCAACCTATATATACTATTTTACATATAGTTATTTAGTTACAAAAGTAGTTATGTCGGCTTAACCGATCGACTGTGACTACGGGACTGACCCAACGATGGTCTTTCGAAGGACCTAGTCGACCAGTCGACTAGGGTCCTCCAACACAACCTTTCCTTATGTTTTTGTTTATTTTCTTCCAAATTCATAATTGCAATAAATTAATGCATGACCTACATAAATGCTCATTTTTAATACTAATTGGATAATGCATTTTGGCTATTCATTTCCCTACTAACCTCGCACATTAGGGGTGTCTCTTATGATGCAAATTTGGTTGTCTTATACTAGGCTGGGTGTTTGGCCATTTGCACCAATTTCTCCTAATATAATCAACATGCCTAGATATTATTTTTTCTCTTTTCTCCAGGTAAGTTGTTTGCAAAACCTGTTTTGCCCTAAAAAAATCATGTTTTCCACTTGATCATGAGTTCCCTTCCTTCTACTCGTAGGTAGGAAGTTGATCACACCTTTTGGCCTAAAATCCACAATCAACCTTAATTTTTGGGAAATATTATATAAAACTATGTGGTTTTTTAGTTTAAAGTAGGGTGAATATGATTAGGCCACTTGTACGACTATCATTCAATTGCTGGAAAGAAAATTCCTCGCTTCCCAAATTTCTTTCTCCTAAATAAATTGGAGGTGTGGGGAAGAGAGTAAACAAGACTTAATCCTAAGTAAGATTATGCTTCAAGTTTTCATTCCTTAAAAACTTTAAGAGTTTTCTAGGGTGACTATCCATATTTCTCAATCATTTATAAACAGATGCAATCTTATGAGGATTGAAGACTAACGAAAGTTAGTACAATAGGAAATCCTTTATTAGACAAGGAGGTCATCATCAATCATGTGGAAGGTATATATTTGTGTCATTTTTTTTATAGAATATTGAAGATATCTACTCTCCCTCTCCTCCATATTATGTGTTTATTATATGAAAAATGAATTTGCATTGAGATTAGTGATGTAACATTTTTTTAATCATTGTAGATTCAATTTGCATGAATGAGTTGATATTTAGCTTGTTGTTAGTATGTAGTTATTTTATTACAAAAAATATATTTAATTTTCTAATTGGAATTGAGAAAGGTATTTTATGTTTATGTCTGAAGACTCTTTGGAACTTGGAGCAATTGAACCATTCCTCTTCCAAAGTGCCTAATTATCAATTCAAAGGAAGGACTCTGAGCATCATCACAAGCATTATTTTCTTGCTCTTCATCACCACCTACATTTTGCATTTGAGAATTGGCTAAAGGAAGGAAATTGAGTAGTTTAGATCTTAGATACAAGCTTCGTTGATTTTATTGATCAAGATTGTGCTTCATTGATTTTGTTGATACCATCACATAGAAATATGGCAAACCTTCAGCTAGCTCTAGAAAATGCTCCCCAAAGCATCAATCAAAATCAGAAAATTTGGTTTGTTTCAAAATTGGGGTTGATATGCCTCCTAAAATTGTTTCTAAGATCGTTTCCCATATTTGAATTCATATCCATGAAATCATATATGTGGGTCAACCATTGAGTTTTATGAAAAAATTGTCTGCGAATCGCTTATAAACACCTATTAATACTGAAATTCACCTCATTTTTGTCTGGATGCATACACATGGAATATTGGAGGGTGAAACATATGTGTTTGGCTCTAGAATTGTCATTCTCTATTACAAATTTGCTCCCATTTTTAAACCTTTTTGTTGTCCTCCATATTCATTTTTAGTCTCTTATTATTCATATTGAGGCATTTTACTCTTCCCTTATTTCAAGTCATTTTAATGAATTATGTTAGTGTATTAGGGAATTGTATTTCTTTTGCACTTACTCATGAAATCAGTGTGTCTAGTTGCTTCTCTAGTATTATCATGACACAGTTATTCTCTTTCTATAGAGCCGCAACTCCAAATATATCGTAATGTTGCAACTCGAGTTGTATCATGATGTTGCAAATCCAATTATATCATGATACTGCAACTCCAGTTGTGTCATGAAGTTGTTACTTTTCACTACTGTGAAACACAACTATCCCCTTTTTGTTGTGGATCCGAACATGCCAATTTCTATTCCCTTGTTCTCTTTTGCTGCAGATCCAAACATAGCCAATTTCTATTGCTTCAAATCTAGTTGGATATGGTGGCATTGTTTAAGTACAAGGTTGACCACCATTGATCTTATGCCATGATTTGAGGAGATCTGAGTTATATTATGTAGAAAGGATGAAATATATTGTGAGGCGGTTTCCCTACAAACATCTAAATATGGACAAGGTCATGTTGATGTATCTATTTTTTATATGGCTATTGGTGACTTATCCTTTTGTTAGTTGTTAGTTAGAACAACTTGAGAATTGATAAGATTCTCCAACATGTTCTTAGCATTGTCCTTAAAAGAAAATTTGCTATTGAGATTGTATAAAACAGATTCTCTTCTCTTAGCATGGGAGAGATGATATTATGTTGCATTATTTTGTGTTGAAGTGATGAATGAAATTAAGTTGATTTTGCAATCTAGAATTTGGGTGTATGCATTGAGCAAGTAAATCCTTAGTTCCTAAATTCGTCTTACAACACTCTATTCCAAGGAGGCAAGGCCCACTCCTCAAAACAAGAGTTGATTCTTTTACTTTAGATAGATTTATGATTGTTGGTGTGCAGTGAATTTACAGTTATGGTGTGTTCAATTTGATGATTTATTATTCGTGTATTTTTGTTGATTAAGCATTTGAATGTGTTTCTGTAACTTAATAATATACATAACCTTTGGTTAACTCTTTAACATGGCATATAACTAAGATTTGATCCTTTGTTGAACTACTTATTGCTTTACTACACCATGATAGGTACACCAATACCAAAAAAGAAACAATAGCCTACATATACATCAAACAATAACTTGTAAAAGTATCGAGCCCCGGATTGATGATATAATGAGCAAACAGTTTGATTGCTTTTAAAAGGGTAGTTAAAAATACCATCAATATGGGCTCTTTTACTTGGTTTGGTTGAGGCCATTGATTTTAACCAAAGGAGTCACGATGCACATCATATATGAAAATCTACTCTTAATCTCACTCCACTACTATGGCAATTAAACCTCATTAATTTGCAATGGAATTTGTCTATTTAAGTAATCTGAAAGGACACCGAGTTAAAAGTATTTATACCTCCTCTACCATAGATGGCCCAATTTGTATCTATCTATGGTTCAATTATGTCATTGTTGTCATTGTGGTGTGGAAATGCATTTGCCTTCCCCCTCATGCTCTAAGTTTTGTGATTTGAGCTCAGTTGTTTGTGTCGGTTCAAAAAGGGAATATGAGGTAAAGAAAACTGCATAATCACTTAACGATGTTGGCACTCTAGTGAGATGATTTTATGTATGAGATTTTCTTTCATTGAGGTGGAAATGATGCACTATGGAAATGAATGCCACATTCCATGTGAACTAGAAATGAATGCTACATTATGTGTGAACTAAGCAAAGTCATAAGTAAAATGAAGTAGTGCAAATATGGAATTAAAGAAATACAAAAGTTTTCAACTCTCCAATGGAGTCGCTAGCAAGAGGTATGGGAAGATAAATTAATGGTGGAAGTTTATAGGCAAGACATGTCTGTTGTTGATATTGCCCCTCAGCTAAGGATGTTGTGGAATATGGAACAAGAGTTCAAAGCATTCATGTAGATACAAAGGAGAGAAAATCTAGAACTATATCTAAAATCAAGATTAGTAATCTAGTCGATAGCTTCCAACAATTGTTTACTCAACTTCCCATCGAGGTACTCTAGTCCTCGCCTCCCAATAACTTCTGTGGAGAATCCTCTTCCCATGGTTCATCAAGGCCAAAGAATGACGAGGAGGAGGTTCGATACCCTCTCAATTTGAATATGGAAGATATTACAAAAGGAGGATTCCTTGCAAACAAACTAGATGAGGACAAAGAGCAACAAGGATCCATCCAAGGAGATAAAAGTGACAAAATATGTCCTTCATAGAGAAACATTCTATGTTCTTTGCTAATAGTTGAAATGTTTTATCTAGTGTCGTTATTGGGTTAATTTGTTTAGTAGTATACCTACAATGTTAGTCAATGTGGAACTTGGGTAGGAAACTATGAGGTGTTTTCAAACACGAATTGTACAATTTTGTTAATGAGATGTGGACAACACCTATTCTATTTGAATTAGAATTTTGTTCAATTCAGCCACAACTTTTTTCTAATGCAATGATAACTATGTTACACAATTTGATTTCAAGTTATTGGGTTCATTTATTAAATAGCAAACATTTTTGCTTGTCTTGACCTTTGAATATCTAGATTACCTCACTCTTTACTAATCAAAATATTTGTTTATTTGTATATTTTTGCATCTTCCACAAGAATACATCTTTATGTCTATACTGTCTAGATAAACACGCCCTTCAATTATAGAATTTTGTGTTAAATGTTCTTGCTCTAGTAAAACTTAGTTCACACTTAATTTATTGAAAATCCTTACAATGATTGGTGAAAGAAAGCTTCAAAAAAATCCTTTTACTTTAAGGGATACCACCTTTAGTTGTTGGTGTCTTCCATCCATACTTAGTGAAATCTAAAACATCGAATAGATTACTAGCATAGTTCTTCCGAAAAGGAAAAGCTCAAGGTACAACAAAACCAACAATAACTAATGTTTTGTTATCTTGGTTTAATAATCTTTATGTCTATATTGTCTAGATAAATATGCCCTTCAATTATAGAATTTTGGGTTAAATGTTCTTGCTCTAGTAAAACTTAGTTCACACTTAATTTATTGAAAATCCTTACAATTGGTGAAAGAAAGCTTCAAAAAATAATCCTTTTACTTGGGATACCACCTTTAGTTGTTGGTGTCTTCCATCCATACTTATTGAAATGTAAAACCTCGAATAGATAACTAGCATAGTTCTTCCCAAAAGGAAAAAATCAAGGTACAACAAAACCAACAATAACTAAAGTTTTGTTATCTTGGTTTAATAATCTAGATTTTGAAAAATATAAAAAAAAATATTTGGTTTTAAAATTTTTTTAAAGTCAAAAAAATTAATTCAGTTAATTTGACTAAGATATAATACTTTTGTTCATATATCTAGATTTAATAATCGAATTTTTGAAAGAAAAAAAAATTGTTTGGTTTTAAAATATTTTTAAAGTCAAAAAACTTAATTCAGTTAATTTAGCTAAGATATAATGCTTTTTGTTGATGATATGAACAATGTTCATAGGACAAAATTTTGGCCCCTCTCAATATATAATATGTACCCTAAGAGAACTAATAATATATAATTAAAAAACACAAACTTTTCTCAACCCAAAAATATTAAAAGAATGTGTACTCCAAAAAAAAATCAGCCTCTGTTATTTTAATAGAAAATATTAACCTCATTTAGTCCTTTCTCAAATAAAATAAAATAATATTTGTTAATGTTAAAATCTTATGTTACACAATTTGATTTTAAGTTGTTGGGTTCATTTACTAAATGCCTAACACTTTTGATTATCTTAACCTCTGAATATCTAATATTACCTCACTCTTTGCTATTCAAAATATTTGTTAAGCTTTATATCTTTTGTATCCTCCATAAGAACTCATCTTTATGTCTAAATTGTCTAGATAAAAATGCCTTTTGATTATAGAATACTATGTTTAATGCTCTTGCTCTAGTAAAAGTTAGTTCTTGCTTTCTTTACTGAAACTCTTTGGTGCAATTGGTGATAACAAGCTACAAAGGAAAATCTTCTTACACTGAGGGATACCAACTTCGGCTGTTGAAATCTTCCATCCAAACCTAGAGTGAAATGTAAAACCTTTAGTAAATGCCTAGTATAGTTCCTCTCAAAAGGAAATTCTTAAGGAACAAGAAAACAAGCAAAGACTAAAACTCTGTTCTCTTGGTGATAATCTAGCTTTGGAAACTTTTTGAAGCAACTGGTGTAACAAGCTACAAAGGAAGATCTTCTTACATTAAGGGATACCAACTTCGGCTGTTGAAATCTTCCATCCAAACATAGAGTATCTCTAGTAGATGCCTAGCATAGTTCCTTTCAAAAGGAAATTCTTAAGGAACAAGAAAACAAACAAAAACTAAAGCTCTGTTCTCCTGGTGATAATCTAGTTTTTGGAAACTATACATAGCTTTTGTGTGGTTTAAAAATGTTTTTTTAGACAAGACTTTCATTTAGCTTAAGATATAGTATCCATGTTGATGAAATGAGCAATGTCCATAGAATAGTGAAAAAAAAATTCTCAATATATTATATGTACCTAGGAGTTCATAGATAATTATAACCAAAAATATAAAAAACCATTTTTAAGCCTAAAAATGATTATTGGAAAAGAGTGTGTAGTCCAAAATCCTTTATTTCGACCTGAATTAAAAGCATTTTCCTCACTCAACTAATGGATTACTTTATGAAAACATTTAAATAATACAAGAAAGTCGCAATGTTTTATTCATCTCACCTTCATCAAAACACAGAATGTTATAATCCGTTGTAAATCCATTTTAAATCAAAATTCATAATGTTACAGTCCGTTGTAAATCCATTTTAAATTGCTAGGTTGATGAAAACAATCATAACAGTTTTTTAAATTACAGTAACAAAAAAAATTACTTCATTATCATTCAAATCTTTCTAAGAACAAAATTAATGGTTCAAATAACGTTTTTATATCAAAAATTCAATGGATATAGAACTTGAATAAAAAATAAAAAATCTAAAAAATAAAATTTAAATCAAAGATACTGCACAAAATAAAAATACAGCATGATGATATAAATGATGGAATCTGATGGCCTCTTCTGCCCCCAAAATAAATGCAGTTTTATCCTAAATAATGCCCCACACACTGATGTAGAATAAACTACATATATATTTGTAAAGTCTGTTTTGAATATTATATGTTATTCTCGAATCTCAAGTAATGGTTGTACTGATAGAATATTAAAGTTATTAACCAAAGTGAACTGTAGGAATATTGATTGTATATTGTGTCACCACACAAACAACATTACAAAGTAAATCCAATACGCATCCATACAATTAACTGAATGATCAGGATGCCAAGTGCTTTTCATGCACATGCAAAAAGGAACACTAAAACATTAGGATCAAATGAAATGCTATGCAAAACCATTATAATCTATCTTTAACAAAAATATTAATGAAAACAGTTTCATGGTGTACCATTGTTCGTGTTTAACGCTTCCGAAATAAAGGGTTTGCAACACCTCAAGGAACAATACTCCCAAGTTGAGCGCCATGTCTTTTAACAATTCTGGCTATTTCTAATAGAATCTCCTGTTCGGTTGACAAGAATTCGACTTTGCTCTGCATTCATGAGACACGAGTGAACTGTAAGAATCAAAGAAAATTAACATTGGCCTTGTCTATCATCAGCTAGAAAATTAACATTGGCTTTGTCTATCATCAGCTAAAGACAATATCCCTAGACTAAGCGCTTCAAGCCTGTGTTAACTGATAGTAATTCAGAATCCACAAAATATTCACTTGCAATTGGCATGCAAAGGAAGACCACATATTTGCAAAGTGATCATATGAAGACTAAGTATTAAATAAGATCAAACTAATCATTTGTCTGGTAAGTATACAAAATGAAAATTTCTTCTGGCGCCCTAGCATGGAATGATCTTTGCACTAAAAATTTGAGCACTACAACCCCAGGTTGGGGTGGTCTTTTTGTAATTAATATAATTTAGAAAAACTGACCTATTATATTTCAAGTTTAAACAACAATAAATAAAAAAATTAGTTATTAAGAGAAATTTGAGGTCAAAAATAGGCCTTATAATAGATATAATAAAATATTATGAACTAGGCATTTTATGGAGAAGGTATACTTAACAACTCATATTTCCACTACATTAAATATACAATTTAGATAACCATGGTTGAGTTACATACTAGAAACAAAAATAATAATAAAATGTTATATTGAAGTGACTAAAAACTAATTTTTATTCCCAAAAAATATGTATTAATATAAACATAATAAAAATACAATCAAATATGTTTTAATAATAAAATATAGACACAATAATGAAAAGACAATCAAATCATACAAAATGAAAAAACATCAAAATTTTCAAATTTAAAATAAAAAGATATATATATTTTCTTATTTTTTTATTATAACTTATGCTATTTTGTTTCTTTATATAATTTATGTATTTTTATGATATAATTAATTTACTGTTTGAAAATTAAAATTTAAGATAACATGTATAGTTTTAATTTTTTATTATAACTTATCTTTTTTAGGTGCTTAATAAAATTTACATCTAATATGCTTAACCCATTATTCGAAAATTAAAATTTAAAATATTAAATATATATGTATTTTTTTAGTTTAAATTGCTTATTTTATTTTTAAACCAATTTATGTGTTTTTATAATAAAATTAATTTAGTTAAATTCTCATAAAATAGGATGTTTATGATTTGTATAAAAAATCATTAAACCAATTTATGTTTTTTTCTATATTGATAAATTAATCACCTATTATTACTTTTAAAACAAAATCTACATTTTAAAATATATAGAAATATTTTAATATATTCACTATATATTCTAAATTTAATATTTAATTATATATATGTGTGTGTGTTAAAGGAATCAACAACGACGTCAGTTTTGTACTCGCGTGATACGGAGTTGATTTCAACAGCTCCAATGTAACCCCTAGGCACGACCAACTATGGGCTCAACCTTCGTACACATTTTGTCGAGACTCGAACCGCTGAGTTGCTTAACATCCTGTATACCTTAACATAACATGCAGTTGCTAATCGACCTACATCCCTGACCCTTATTAATATATTTATTATACATTCTAAATTTTAAAAATTTAAATTTTGATTTTAATAATTTTTTATTTTAATATAAGTTAGCACATATATTCTATACTTTAATCTAATCTTTAAAATTTGATTTTAATAATTTAAAATGTGAGTCTTTCTTAGCTTTTAATTAATTAATTGTAATATCGTTTTGTAAAATATTGCATTTTAATATAATTATATAAGTTAATATTTAATATTTTAAACTTTGACTTTAATATTTTGTATAAGGTAATGTTTTGTATTTTTAATTAATTGTACTATAATATGATAAAATATTACATTTTAATTTTAATATAATGTTTTGTTAAGAATTTAGTTTTTTAAAGTTAGTTTTTAAATTGGGCGTTTTTATAAATATATTATTTTGTAATGTATTGTATTGTAAATTTTTTTATACAAATCTAGTAATAAATATTTTAAAAGTATTAGAAAAATTAATAATATTTTTTAAAAATAACAAAATAAAATAAAGTTTAATTAAAAATATATAATTATATGATATTTTTCAGATTAAGAAAAATTGATGAATATATTATATATTCATAAGTAAAAAAGTGTAAATAAAATATCATATATTCATAAGTAAATAAATGTCAATAAAATATATTTTTAACATTAAGAAAAAAATTGATAAATATAACATATATTGAAAATTGTGTAAAGACATGTATATTAAGTGAAAAGACATATATTGTTTTTTTTTAAATATATGAAGAGACAATAATATGTTTTATTGAAAAAATGTGAAAAAACATTAGTACTTTACTCTGTGTGTAAAAGTACTAGTAAACTACCATGGTTAACCATAGATTTTGATCAACTTTTTAGAATATGACAAATAAGCAACATTAACTCAAGTAATGCCAACTCAACTATTATAAATGATGTCATTCTCTAGATTGTTATTGGTTCTTAAAATATTGATTTTAATAGAACTTCTTTTGTTTGGAGGCCCATTTTTTACCTCAAAATTCCCCTATTGATAGATTCATCTTAACCTTGGATTTAATATGCGTGGAGAAGGATCATAAAAGGCAAGGTGCAAACCTCAATGTTAATTAAATAAAATTTCAGGGTGCAAAAACATTGAGGTTTACACAAAAAAATGTATCCCTCGGTGATTAATAGATCTCAGGTTAACATGGATCTATACTAGTATACTTTCTAATGCAAAACAAGATGCCTAATGGGAATGCATAGCAATGATTTACATGTTTTATAAAACTTATCATTGTTGAAGTCTTAGGAATGATTTCCATCTTTTACTCTATTTCTTAAGCGATCAATCAATGATCTTTGCTCCTGAAAAGCAGTGCAATATAACCACTGAATATTGCATTTCTTAATATAATGGATCAAGCAGAATGGTTGTTCAATTTTATTCGATTTGGCTTAAAAATTGGAACAACAGATTTTGAATATATATTTTACAGTTTGACTATTGTTTATTAAAAGAGAGTTTATTTATGAGAAACAATGATACCAAGCTGCAAGCTTGACTGGGCAGGCAGGCTTCTCTTTCATTTTCAGAGAATATTGATTGGAATGATAATGACTAGCACTAGCTCATCACATCTTTGGATCTTCTGGAGACAATTAGTTGAAAGGCTACAGTCGACTAGTTGGGCAGTGAACTGAAAGCTCCACGGAGTGGTCGATTGATCAGTTGATTGAATGGTCGACAAAGCAGTGGTCAACTCGACTTAAGCAGCCAACTAATCAACGGGATGTTGTAGTCTTTCAGAAAACGGTTAGAACAAACAACCCTTGTTTGTGGACCAGATTACTCTCACTTCAAGGAAATTTGTTAGATATGGAGACTATAAAAGAACGACCCTCTGGATTGTTTGATATGGAAAAATTATGATTGTGATAATGCATTGTGATGTTTTGATCATAATGTTATGTGCTTAAGTGTTGTCACCAGTGTCTTTTGACACCGCCTCTCTTCTTGGAATATCTTTATCATTTCTGCTATTTTTTTGTTTCTGTCCAGTTGTTCGAAGGGATTTCCCAACATTGTATCAGAGCTGTTGATTTTGACTTAGCCTATTGTTTATGAATCGTGTCAAGTCGAATCTAGGGTTGATCAACTCTGGGATGAAAATTTGTCGACTGGTACCTTAGGACTTGAATAAGATCTGTAAGATATTAGAAGGATGGCTTCCAAGATAGAACCTGTTATTTTGAATTGCCATAACCATAGAATCTAGGCAACAGATATGGAAACATTGCTAAAGAGCAAGGGACTCTGGCAATATACCAAAACTCTTATTCCAGATCTGATTGATGATCAAGCTAAGTTTGGCATCAACGAAAAGATGAATGAGGTTGTTGGGATCCTTACAACATACATTTCAAGGGAGATTCGCTTTCATACAAGTGGGATCGACTATCCTCATGTTGTCTGAAATAAGTTGAAGTCATTGTTCGACAAGGTTAATGAAAGTCAAGTGATGCAAATAGAGAAAGAGTTGATCTTTCTAGAACCCCATTCCTTTGAAAGGATTGAGGACTATTTGGCTCGTATCAAGGACCTACAGTTGAAATTGGGTAAATATGGAAAAAGTTTTCCAAAGAAGGATGAACAACTCATTGAACTGGTCCTAATGAATCTAAAGACACCTTATGATTATTTATGTTCCTCTTTTCGCAACTGTTGGATATCACACAAGGACGGTAAGGAATTTTTCTTTGATAGTTTTAATGATTTAATGATCAAGGATCAACAAAAGCTGCTTCATGAAGAGAACCCTGGTAGCAAACACTAGGCTCACTTGCTCAAAGGAAAAATCAAGCAAAATTATAAAGAACGGGGTCGACAAACACCCTGAATAAACGACAGTAGTATATCAACCAACCCATTAAAGGAAAAACCGATGAGTCATCTTCAACTAAGAAGAATCGAAAGAAGCAAGCCTATCACTACTATGGAAAGGTGGAACATGTGGAGAAAACATGTTGAGAGAAGACAAAAGATTTGGAAGAAAAGGCAAAGCATCTTAAAGAAGACATGTCAGCTGGTCACTCAATCAACCGACTTGCATATAATTTTACCCTTTCTATCGACACTTGCCATGCATTGCATGCCCATACCACTCAAACTAAGTGGATCGTCCATGGATGCTTCTATGGTCTTTTCCTTAAGTGGAGCCACTTAACAAAAAATTTATGTAGTTGATGTTTATGCCCTCATAGTCGCAGGAAGTGGAGATGTTGAATGTCGACATGGTAAAATTTCCAATGTTTATCGTGTGCCTAGCATAAGTGCAAATTTGTTGTCAGTTGCTCGACTCACTCACACTGGCAAGTGTAATATACCTAAATTAATTATTAGTTAGATGTTAATATTAATGGTAATACGACATGTCCATTAGTGAAGAGTTATGATCTTTCACTATCGACCATATATAAACATTGGACAATTATCTCTATAATCATATTGTGAAATTATAATAATATTGAAATATATCGAATATATATATATATATATATATATTTGATATCACATCCAATTGGTATCAGAGCTAGGTTTGGGATCGTGAAGAACACCGCTCATGGATCATGAGACAAGTTGCTCTTGTTCTGCATCTCCCGTGCACCTTCCTTCCTCTCTCAAAACTCTTGTGCAACCCTCCATCTCAGCCTCCTTCCCACGCAATTCCTTCTACAAACTCCATCTTTCTACACTCCACCTTTCTACCTTGTGCCCTCCACACTCTCCCTTCCATGCTCACACTCACACCACACATCTTATTTGCTTCCTCACACTCCACACTTATGCGACTCACTCTCATGCTCCACACTTCCCTTCATACGCCATGCTGTGGGACTGCGACACGCGCTTCTTTTCCCTACTCGCAATTCCTACTTGCCAATTCCTTCCTGCAAGCAATTCCTACTTGCCACTCCTTCCACACTCCCAACACATTCAATGCCCCATGCCTTCTCTTCTCTACGTACTCGACCTTCCATTATGTCGCTTCCACTCTCCCACAGGGCGCAACATGTCCTCTCCTCCAACTCAGCCATCCTCTGCAATCGTCCACTGTGCCACTTGCTCCCTTCCCTTCAACTCCGATGCAAATATGTTGCCACAAATCTCCACACAAAACTCGTTGCTTGCAATCTCTACTCTACTCTCTAGCCCATGCTACACCTTCCACCCCCTGCTCCCTTCTCCCCTTTTGTTTCCCATAAGCTAGGCCACAACTTCCCCACACCATTTCAAACAAATATATTATTATTATTATTATTATTATTATTATTAAAAATAATAGTTATTATTATTATATTTTAAGCCCTAAATACTATTAAAAATATATACATATATAATAATATTATTATTTTTTAAAATAATAGTTATTATTATTTTTTAATAGTTATTTAGCCACAATCTCAAAAAAAAAAATTAATCATCAATCCAAGAAACATGGAGAGGAAATCTAGCAGACCTCCTGAAGGTAATGAATCAAAATAAAAGGCAGACACTGAGCTTGATAGCACAATTACAAAGAGTGTTCAAAGTGTATTGCCAAGTATACTACAAGAAGTCAACAAAAAATACGATGAAAGATATGAAGAAATTATCGCATTCAAGGATGAACTCAAATCATTAAAAAATGGAAGTAAAGGAATGAGTAGCCCTGACTCATCCTCACAACCTTATTATTCAGCAAATACTGGTTTAATAACATTATACACAAAGTAAAAATAGATATACCAAAATTCGATGGCAACAATAGTAAACAAGGCACCAAATGGAATAATAAAATTGAGAACTATCTCACTATGCATCGTATAGATGATGGCAATGACAAATCAACATTGCATCAATGTACCTAGAGAAGACAATTTGAGACTAGTTCATGTGGTGGAACTCTAAATGTCGAGGAGGATTGGTGAGGGATTAGGATAACTTTAAGAATATTTTTTTCAAACAATAATACAATAAAGAAGAAGACAAACACTTCACCAAACTCACACACTTACAACAAACATGGACAATAAATGAATTTTTTAATGAGCTCCATCTATTAGCCACCCATGTCGATAACATATCTGATAAACGCCTTCTACATGTTGCCATTACCAGGTTGAAACCAAGCATACATAATGAAGTATGCTCTGATCCCAAAGTATATTAGATCCCAAAGATGTTGAATCTGTGTGTCAAAAGGCCAAACTCATTGAAGCAAGGAAGATGTTTTGAAAACAAACTCCTTATCTTCAATTGGAAAAATCAAGCTTGAGGTATATTCCTCCTCACCAATGGATCTCATCATCGGATGCAAAGAAGGATAAGAATCCATGTTTTAAATGTAATGCTCCAAATTGGACTCGAAGTCATAGATGTAAGGAAACCAATATCTACCTATGTGAGAAAAATAATAATAATGACAATGATAATGATGAGGCAACTAGGAATGTCCCTTCTGATATGAAAACAAACTCCGACGAATCCAACACCCAAAAGAACAACGATGCTCCAACACTTTCTAGAGCCACAATGACGGGTATTTGTCAACCTCAAACTCTTAAAATCCTTGGCTACATCAAGAATACCAAGGCAAATGTGCTTATAGATAGCAACAATTCACATAATCTATAGACACAAGGATCTCAAAACAATTAAACATGTTTATCTACCATATTTCTTACTTTCAATTCGCCATTCCGGGGAATAAAACTACTCCATGTGACGGGAAATGCCATAAGGTAGAGTTAGCTCTTGATGACAACAAATTAAAATCTCCAATGTATGCTATGGAGATGTAGATGTGGTCTTGAAAATTTTCCTTTAATATTCAAACTAGGGCTAAATAGTGTATTCAAAATTTCTACTCATACCCACACATGAATATCTTTTACAAGTATGCAGCGGAATATAAAGTACTGAGAAAAAAATCACAATATTGACACTATTATTTTGGGTACGGAAGTCCCCGGAAAAACCCAAGATGGGAAAACCGATGGAGCAGTCAGATATGGATTTTATTGTAGAGAAAATATGAAACTTTTACAATCACTGCTAATCACCCAAACCTGGCAAAGCAGTACTGGGCAAAATCACAGGACAACCCAAAACCTAGCACACCTCTACTCGGTTGTATGGCCAGCAGTACGGCCTCCCACACGTGTTGTACGGATTCGTACAGCTATACGTCTATTGTACGAAATCAATATAGTCTGTACAACAGTTGTACGAAATTTCATACGGTAGTACGACCTCCTCTGCGGTTGCTTCCTATGCCGTCTATGCGGTCTTCTTCCTGACTGGAAGTTCGGTCACCCTATCTATTAGCTCCTTCGTCTTCTCAGCGAAATCCTTCGTATGACTTTCTCTCTCTGTCTGTATCATGTTTCTGTCGGAATACAAGTGCGTGTCCTCTCCACCAATTGACCTTTCTTTTATAACTTTAGGTAAAGCGAAAACCCTAATTTCACTTTCACTTAAAGTCAATAAATAATTAGATAACTTTAATTTACTTTCCAAAGTAAACATAGGAAAAGTAAATTAAATACAATTGGTTTCCTAATTTAAGTTTTTGCATGCAAGGACACATGCATGCAGAAAGACCTTCCTTGGTGCTGCTATTTTAACACTTCCTCTCAACGAGGAAGGGATTCGGTAGCAACCCCAACTTCTCCCTGAACTTCACAAAACTGTGTCTACAAAGTGCCTTCGTGAAAATGTCTGCCACCTGCTCATATGTCTGTATGTACTCCAACCGAATGGTTCCTCTCTAAACACAATCTCTCAAGAAGTGGTACCTGGTGTTTATGTGTTTGCTCTGGTCATGGAAAACTAGATTTTTAGATAGCCTGATACCACTCTGATTGTCACAGTGAACTACGGTAGCCTCTAGCTTAAACTCAAAGAACCCTGAAAGTAACTTCCTCAACCACATACCCTCACAAGCAACCATGTTGGTTGCCATGTACTCAGCCTCTGTCGAGCTCAATGCAACTAACTTCTGCTTCCTACTGAACCAAAACACAACCCTGATCCAATGTTGAAACAACAACCTGAAGTACTCTTCCTGTCCTCTACACATCATGCCCAGTCAACATCCGTGAATACTACTAATTGTACAATCCCCCTGCACTACTAAACCAATCCATACTCCATTGTACCTCTGATGTAGCGAAGTATGTGCTTCGCAGCCGTCCAATGCACTCTCTGAGGGTACACCATGAACTGACTCAAAGAGTTGACTGCAAAACTGATGTTTGGTCGTGTGTTGACCAAATACATAAGCGATCTGATAAGCTGACGATACAAAGTAAGATCAAATCCGTCTGATCTTGATGCATCAATCTTCCTCCAATTGGAAACTAGAGGTATGGCCATAAGCTTGCAGTCCTCCATCCTGAATCTCTTCAAGATCTCTACTATATGCTTCCCCTATCCAATGAAGAAGCAGCCATCTCTCTGCCAAACCTCCAAGCCTAGAAAGTAATGCATCAACCCAAGGTCTTTCATCTCAAACTCCACTGCAAGGTTGGACTTGCAGTCTCCAATCAACCTCTCATCTCCTGTAAGAAAGAGATCATCCACATATAGAACCAGTACGAGAGGCACCTCACCTGTCAAGAACTATAGGTTGTAATCATCCTCACTCCGCTGAAATCCCATCTCCAGTAGATAGTTGTCAATCCTCGAGTACCATGCTCGAGGTACCTTCCTGATCCCATAAAGAGCTCGATGCAGTCTGCATACATATGTCTCTTTGTTCTCCATATCAAACCCCTATGGCTGCTCAATATATACCTCCTCCTCCTCTATCACTCTGTTGAGGAAGGAAGTCTTGACGTCCATCTGATGGACTCGCCAACCCATCTCAGCTGCTAGTGAGATAATGGTTTGAATGGAAGAATACCTGGCAACAAGGGCGAAGGTCTCCTCATAGTCAATACCCTCCTTCTGTGAAAACCCCTTTGCCACAAAGAGTGCCTTGTACTTCTCTACGCTTTCGTCTGATGCATGCTTCACCTTATAGATCCACCTGGATCCCACCACCTTCTTACCTTCAGGTCTTGGCACGGCCTCCCATACCTGGTTTTTCTTAATGGAGTCATACTCCTCAACCATAGCCTCTTGCCACACATCATGTTGTGTAGCATCCTCAAAGCTGAAAGGTTCAAAGTTAATCAACTCTGTCATCAGTGCCATATAACTGAGTCTCACAGGTGGTTTGCTCTGCCTCAAGGAGCTGTGTGGAGGATCCACCTGCCTAGAATCCTAAACTGTGGACCTGAACCACTTAGGCATTGGCCTAATGTCAACCTGTTGCGGCTGCTGGATATCCGTCTCCTGCTGCAGGGCATCCCCCAAGTCAATGACTTAGGAATCTTGTCCACCTAACTCCCTCTGACTACCAGAACTTGTGCCCTGTGTATGTACCTATACATGTACATCTGGCTCCTCCAACTTGACCCCTGAATCCTCTATTGGTTGTTGCTCTGCTGGTAAGTCCAGACTCCATAGATCTACGCAAGGCCTTGTCCTCATCGAACCAGACATCCCTGCTCACAATTATCCTCTTGCGAGCAGGAATGTAAACTCTATATGCCTTCGAAATCTCGCTATAACCAACAAGTAACCCCTTCTCTCTAGAAGGGTCCAACTTCTTCCTAGTGTCAGCATGAACATGACAATAGCAGACACTGTCGAATATGCGAATGCGACTCACATCTGGCCTAGTTCCTGTGAAGACTTCCTCGAGTGTCTTCCTCCCCAAAGCTGTGTGGGGACACTTGTTTTGAATGTACATTGTGGTCCTGTATGCCTCAGTCCAAAGGAATAGTGGTAATCCCTGATCAAATAGCATGGCCTTGGCTACAACTACCATAGTCTTGTTCTTCTACTCTGCCACTCCATTCTGTTGTGGGGTATGAGGCATAGTGTGCTCCTTCTTGATCCCCTCTGCTGAAGAATACTCCATGAACTCATTGGAGGTGTACTCACACCCGTTGTCTCTCCTCGACACCTGAATCTTCTTTCTTGTTTGGTTCTCCACGAGAGTTTTGAACTCTCGGAACCTCTCAAAGACCTCTGACCTGGCCTTCAGGAAATAGATCCAGGACTTCCTGGAATAGTCAGCAATGAAGGTTACGCAGTAACTATAACCACTGAAAGAATGGACACTCATAGGTCCGCATACATTCAAATGCACCAAGTCCAAGGGCTCCTTAGACTTGTGCTCACTCTGTGGGGAATCCTTCCTGATGTTCTTCCCCAAAGCACAACCCTTGCAGTGGTTATGCTTCTCCTCCTGTACCTGAGGAACTCCACTGATAGCCTGTCTCAAGTGCCTCACTGCTCCATGGTGTAAGTGTGCCATCCTCATATGCCACAACACACCATGACTGCTGCTACTGCTGACTAGAGCCTTTGCAGGCTCAAAGTGTAGTCTATACACTTTCTTGTTCCCGATGCCAATCACCCTATCCAGGCTCCTATCCGACCCCTTGGGCCTGATATACACTCTATGGTCTCGAAACTTCACTTGATATCCCTTGTCCTCCAGAGTGGAGATTGATATGAGGTTCTCGGCTAATCCTGGAACATATAACACATCAGCAAAACTAAGGGGTTTGCCAGACTCTCTCTGAAATGAAACAGTGCCAACTCCCTCCACCTGATACCACGCATCATCACCCAACTCAACGTGGATCCCTGTTCCACCCTCTTGCAAGTCTCTGAAGACTCTCTTATGTCCAGTCATATGACTAGATGCTCCACTATCGATGTACCATATACTGCTCCCTGCGGTGCTCTTCATGCAAGTTATCAAGCAAAACTCCTCATCGAAGTTCCTGCTGAACTCATCCACCTCTACAGATCCATCCATCTGAGTGTTACTCTTCTTCTTCTTGTCTGGGCACTGAGAGGCAAAGTGTCCCTGCTTATGGGAGATAAAACACTTGACCTTTGATACGTCAAGGTTCTTCTTACCATCCTTCTTCCTCTTTGCCTTACCCTTGCTCTTCCCTGTAAGGGCTAGAGCCTCCTCATCCACAATCTGTGGGCCACTTCTGAATGACCCTGATCCTTGACCCATGTGGGTCTCCTCCTGCACAAAGTCATCCCACAATCTATGTCGATCAGGGAGCTTCTCCCTAGCCACCACATATTTGACAAAGGTGTCCCATGGCTTAGAGAATCCATTGAGGGCTATCCGAACTAGCTCCTCATCTACATTCTTAGAGCCAACAGCTCCAAGCTCATCCCTGATCTGTGTGAGCCTTATGAGATACGGCACCACTCCTTCTCCCTTGGACATCTTGGTGTTACGCATCCTCTCTTGCAACACCATCTTCTGGTTCTCGTACTTGCTTCGGTATAGACTCTCCAAAGCCGTCCACATCTATGTTGCGGTCTTCTTCCCGAAAAGGTGAGGAACTATATGGTCCTTCACTCCATCCATGATAATCAACATGGCTCTAGAATCAATCTTCTTCCAAGCTATCAAATCTGTCGGACCTGTGGGTGCAACTTTTGTGGAGTCAATGTGCTCCACTGCATCGCTGACATCCAGGATCTTTGTGATCCTTTCTTTCCATGTAGGAAATTTCTGAAACCCCTGGAGTCTACCCTCAACTCTCAATTGTACGACCATTCCAAAGAGTACCTGTCAAACCCTAGATCTACAATCTAGGTTTGTGTCTTCAATAGATCTGCCCCTGATCTATCACTGTTGTTGCAAATCTCTCAACTTTAGCTCACCAAAGCTCTGATACCATGTAAATTTTCCTTTAATATTCAAACTAGGGCTAAACAGTGAATTCAAAATTTCTACTGATAACCACGCATGAATATCTTTTACAAGTATGCAGCAGAATATAAAGTACTAAGAAATAAATCACAACATCACATCACAATATTGACACTATTATTTTGGGTATGGAAACCCCAGGAAAAACCCAAGATGGAAAAACCGGTGTAGCAGCCAGATATGGATTTTATTATAGAGAAAATATGGAACTTTTACAATCTTTGCAAATCACCCAAACCTGGCGAAGCAGTACCCTGCAGAATCACTTGACAACCCTAGCTAAAACCCAGCACACCTCTACTCGATTGTACGACCAGCAATACGGCCTCCCACACGTGTTGTACAGATCTGTACAATTGTATGGTTGTTGTAAGAAATTTGTACGGCATGTACGACAGTTGTACGGAATTCCATATGGTAGTACGACCTCCTCTGCAGTTGCTTCTTGTACGGTCTTCTTCCTGCCTGGAAGCTCGATCACCCTGTCTGTTAGCTCCTCCGTCTGACTTTCTCTCTCTATCTGTATCCTGTCTATGTCGGAATACAAGTGTGTGTCCTCTCCACCAATTGACCTTTCTTTTATAACTTTAGGTAGAGTGAAAACCCTAATTTCACTTTCACTTAAAGTCAATAAATAATTAGACCACTTTAATTTATTTTCCAAAGTAAACTTAGGAAAAGTAAATTAAATACAACTGGTTTCCTGATTTAAGTCTTATGCATGCAAGGACACATGCATGCAGGAAGACCTTCCTTGTCATTGCTATTTTAACAGGTCTTAGGAGCCCAGCAGTTGACCATGCTTGATACAGTGGGGTAAAGTTTACAAAAACAATTTATAAGATCTTTTGAGATTAGAAGTACAAGTTGCAAGGAATCATTTTCCCTTGTGCCTAGGTATTATCGTCCGATAGAATAGAGAGGATAAATAAGAACAAAGGCATCAAGGCATCAACATTTCAAACCCCAAATAAAATCAAATACACATCTTTTTTAGACTTCTTTCCCAAATTATTGGAAGAATAAATTTCCCATTTCAGTGTATTACTTCACCTCCTGCACACTTCAAAGCTCAATGCACAAAAACTATTCTCCATTCATCAAATGCATTGAGTTAAGTTCTATTTATATGGTTCAACTTCACATTTTGGGGGCCAACCTTTCAATTTTAACATGTGGCTTTTATCTTACTGGGTCAACTTGGGGCCTTAGAATTTGTTGGGTTGAGTTATCTATAAACAATGTGATGCTTTGCCTTTGTTGAGTTGGTGTTTTAAGCTTTGGGGCTTTTGAGCTGACTTCTCCTATTTAACATGGGCTTTTAGATTGATTGAGCAAACTTATATTATGGACAACATGGTACTTTGTTGTAGCTAAGTCAACTTGTTCATTAATTACTAGGCTAACTATTTCGTGGACTGTAGATGCCAAAAGAAGAGCTTGAAGTCATATATAATGAGCTAAAGATGATTTCATGACCATTGGCATGAAATCCAACTTTACTCCTTCATTGTTGATCTGGAGAGGCAAGGCAAATCAGATTACAATAAAAATATTGCTACAAAAATTGTTGGTTAATTTCAGGTAATTGCTAGTTACAAGAATTTGTTGTTTGCGCATAAAACACTTGACCTTTGACATGTCAAGGTTCTTCTTACCACCCTTCTTTTTCTTTTCCGTACCCTTACTCTTCCTTGTTAGGGCTAAAGCCTCCTCATCCACAATATGTGGCACACTACCGGATGAGCCTGATCCTTGACCCATGTGAGTCTCCTCCTGCAAAAAGTCATCCCACAATCTCTGCCAATCAAGGAGCTTCTCCCTAGCCACAACACCTTTGACAAAGGTGTCCCATGGCTTAGAAAAGCCATTGAGGGCTATTTGAACTAGATCCTCATCCTCAATCTTAGAGCCAACAGCTCCAAGCTCGTCTTTGATCTGTTTGAGCCTTGTGAAATAAGGCACCATCCTGGTATTGCACATCCTCTCTTGCAACACCATCTTCCAGTTTTTGTTCTTGCTCTGGTACAGACTTTCCAAGGCCTTCCACATCTCTAATACGGTCTTCTTCCCATAAAGGTGAGGGACAATGTGGTCCTTCACTCCATCCAAGATGATCAACATGGCTCTGGAATCTATCTTCTTCCAAGCTACCAACTCTGCTGAATCTGTGGGCGCAACCTTCGTGGAGTCAATGTGCTCCTCTACATCATTGACATCCAAGATCCTTGTGATCCTTTCTCTCCATGTAGGAAAGATCTGAGCCCCCTGGAATCTATCCTCGACTCTCAACTGCATGGCCATACTAAAGTGTACCTGTCAAACCCTAGATCTGAACTCTAGGTTTGTGTTTCAATATATCTACCCCTGATCTATCAATGTTGTTGCTAATCTATCATATTTAGCTCAACTGAGCTCTGATACCATATAAATTTTCCTTTGAAATCCAAACTAGGGCTTAACAGTATATTTAATTTGTTATTGGAAACCAAACATGAACTTCATTTACTAGTATTGCAGCATAAATAAAATATTGAGAAACATTCACAACATCACATATATATGGACACAGTAATTTGGGTATGGAAACCCCCGGATAAAACCCAAGATGGGAAAATCAGTGCAGCAGTGAGATATAGAATTTATATGATGAAGATATGGAACTTTTACAACCAGTAGATAAATACACCCAACCTAGAGTATGCAAACCTCTGCTAAATCACTGAACAACCCAGCGACAAGGTATGACCACCCTGCGCAACTGTACAGCCCCTGCGTCAACAGTACGGCCCAGATGTATAGAATCCGTACGGTGCTGACGTCAGAGTACGGCAGCTGTACGACCCTGCTGCTATGTACGGTGTTGCTCCTCTGCGTGATCTGTACAGTCCCTACTCAGCCTGGTACCTCGGTGAATCTATCGGGTAGGTGCTCCTCCATCTTTTCTGTAAACTCCTCTTTCTGACTTCTCTTTGTCTGTATCTCACCTATGTGTGTGTCCTCTCCACCAAATCTCCTTTTAACTTAATGGCTATGCGAAAACCCTAACCCTCACTATAGATTAATGGATGTGATCCTCCAGTGAGATCAATGGCCAAGATTAGATTACCCATCACTTACGTTTATTTCACTTTTCACTTTATAAAAGTGATTCCATTAAGTCAAAATCAAATTAGAATTATTAATGTATTTTCCTAAGTCTAAACTTAGGAAAAAAACACATTAAACACATTTGGTTTCCTGTTTAATATCTTCCTAGCATGCAAGGACACATGCAATGCTAGAAGACCTTGTTGCCACTTTCTAACAGGCACTTTTATAAAGTTCAAGTAAAAAATAATTTAAGTGATGGCTAATCTAATCTTGGCCATTCATCTCACAAAAGGATCTCATCCATTGATCCATAGTGAGAGATAGGGTTTTCGCTTGGCCATTGAGTTAAAAAGATATTGATTTGGTGGATAGGAAACACAACACAGTTGCTTTGTCACACTCATTGTCAGAGAGAGATTTCTTTCTCATAGCTTTCAGTCACAGAATGAGAGAGAAAGTTTGCAGAAGAATTTTACAAAGAGTGAGATTAAAGGACATTTTCCGGAGATTGACAGGGCAGCTCAGGCAAATTGCAGAGGGGTCGTACAAGCTGATGCAAGAGACCGTACGATCTTACGCAGGGTTTGTACATTGTTGACGTAGGTGGCAGTACACGCTGATGCAAGAGTCGTACGCTGATGCAGAGGGGTCGTATTCTAACCTAGAGGGTTGTACACACTATCATAGAACCGTACTTGTTAACGCAGGGTCGTACATGGTGACGCAGGGGCCGTACGATCTTGTTGAAGTTTCTCAGTGTGTTTCGGTTGTACGATTTTGCCAAGTTGGGTAAAATCAATTTCTGGATTGTATTGTTCTATATCTTGTTGATAAAAATATTTCTCAGACTGTTGCATCAGTTTTCCCATCTTGGGTTTTTTTGGTGGTTTTTATACCCAAAAATATTGGTGTCTCTATTGATGTGATTGTTGTTCTATTTTTCTCAGTATATATTTTCCGCTACAATATTTGTGAAGAAACTCATTTGTGGTTATCAGTGATAAATTAAAAAATATATATATACTGGGTAACTCAAGATTGGGTTTTAAGGAAATTTACATTTTGGACCTTAGAGTACGATTTTGCCAAGTTGGGTAAAATCAATTTCTGGATTGTATTGTTCTATATCTTGTTGATAAAAATATTTTCTCAGACCATTGCATCAGTTTTCCCATCTTGGGTTTTTTCGGTGGTTTTTATATCCAAAAATATTGGTGTCTCTATTGATGTGATTGTTGTTCTATTTTTCTCAGTATATATTTTCCGCTACAATATTTGTGAAGAAACTCATTTGTGGTTATCAGTGATAAATTAAAAAATATATATATACTAGGTAACTCAAGATTGGGTTTTAAGGAAATTTACATTTTGGAACTTAGAGATACTAGATATCTCAGGTTTTGGATAATGTAAATATCACCTGATTTCATGAACAGTTTATATACCGTGAAACAGGACACGTCCCTTAGGGGTTGTGTCCGTATTTCACGTGTTGGATACAGATACGCTAGGACACGTGTCCAAATGTGTCCTAGATGTGTCCCACTCTAAAAATCATTTTTCATTGTGTTTCCTCACTTTTAGTTATAGGGAAAGAGATGTCGCACTGTCTCATTGCACAAGTGAAGGGTACAATCGAGAGTTGAAGGGATTCCAAGTGTTTTGTAAATGTGCTAGTTTCTTAAAAAAATGGATCTTTATGTCAATATTTCATATATATATATAACCATGTCCCCGTGTCGGATAATTGTATTTCCTGTTTCTGGGGTCGTCATGTCCCATGTCAAATACTTGTATTTCCATGTCCTGTGTCCTCATGTCAGGTGACCTAGGTTATATATGAAATACCTTTTTTCTGGCAAAAAAAAGGATGTACTTTTTAGTAAAACTCTCTCTCTTTGTAATTTCCATAACAACTGGGAGAAAAGATGGTTGGTGGAGGCAATGTTAAAGGATCAAGAAATGTCAATCCAATTCCTTTTCCCCTTCTATATTACACTCTTAAACAAGCTCAATTCCTTTGAATCTTCAATTAACTTTTAAAGACCACAAAAACTAAAATAAGTATATTTAACTGAATATCCTGAGTTTATTTTTTCTTTTAATTGTTACAGCTTTAAAACTTAGTGTTAAATTCCTAACAGTGGTGGTTTTTCCATTGTATTATGATAGAATTTCTTTGCTTTCCTCACATCGAACTTGGTTCCCTTCACATTGGCTAGAATGGTGTCAAACTCAGTTTCCTTAACGACATTTGCAAAGGTAACAATATTTTCTTTTCACAATGGTGATTTCCTAGAAGATAGTAACATTCTTCCCTCTCCTTTTCAATTGATCTTCAATATGATAATTGAGAAGGACTTTGAATGAGATGAGTTTTGGACTTGATAAACATGAAAATGCATTTTGTCTAGTTTTAGCAGCCTTTTAGAACTAAGTAACTTTTAGTTCTCCTCATGTTAGCAAACTTATGTATAACAAGATAATTTCATTTAAGATTGTTTTATAAAACCTGAGATCTATTTTTGTGTTCATTGTCCATTTTTGTCATATGCAATGAGTAATGCAGAGGCACAACATTCCAAGGAGAAATTCCTTCACTCTCGTTTCACAGTGCTCACAGCAGAATTGATATTGAATTTTTAAACCAGCACGACACTCATGATGATACATCAGGATAGTGCCAGAAATTACTTTAATATAATTTTTTGTTTTCTTCAAATCTAGGTAATTTTGAGTTAGTAAACTTAGAAGATAGGATCACTTACTTGTTTTTGTATCACTGCAGCAACTATGGGGGTCATATGTCATAGTTGTGAACTAGGTGCAACTGTATGCCCATTCATAAATGACATATCGAAATGCATGCTAGCAATCAAAAAAGTTGACATAGGAATGTCAGTGGTCCTAAGTCCTCAGCAACGAGGTCAACATATGGTAAGGTAATTACCAATACATGGTAATTCAGAGAATGGTGATAGAGTCTATTATAGATCCTGTGAATTTATTTTCTTTTCTTTCCCAGTCTGAGACACAACGTAATACAGATTAAGTTTCTGAGCTTAGTATGTCAGAGAATAGAATGTTATTATTGAAAATAATAATATTTTGAGTCATGTTAACACCCACCAAGATCAAATAAATATCATGTAAAAAGCTTCCAAAAAACAAAGCATTCATGAAAAAGTAAAAAACTGAAAATTTGCAAAGGAATACAATGCCCTACCATAGGTTGGATATTGCAGCTGACAGTTATCTCCCAAAATGGTGTTCCAATCTGTGAGACAAAACAATGAGGACTTTCTCGCTCCAAGAAAACCTTGGGATTATTCTTTAGCATCCCTCTGATAGCTTCTGTAATCTGGGGTATCTCTTCAAAGTCGTCAAGTTTAACTGGTACTTTAGCAACCATGCCACGCCATGTAGCTCGTGACTTGTTCACAATTACCTGCACAGGAAAATCTGCATTAGGAATGTTGAAGAAAACGTTAGACCATATAAGCTACTTGCAGAAAGAATAGTTTGTTAGCTTCACATCAAAAAAGGTGTTCCATTTTGAATAGTAATATGTAATTTGATTCCTTCTAGTTTCTAGCTTGTTCTTAGATCTTAATATCTAATTCTGCTTTTAGCATAGATCTAGGAGATGCTTTTGCACTCCCACTTTTTACTTGCAATGAATGTACTATCTCGTCCTATTGACCTACCTTCCGTGGTCATTTGTTGGATTTCATAAAATAATCTTTATCTACATTATGTCAGCATCACAAAGGAGCAACTAAATGGACATTGAGTAGAAGGAAAAGTTTCAAACTAGAAAGCATGAGATAGTTCATAGCAGCAAAAACTTCAAACTTCAAACAGAGGTTGTCACTGCTGCATCCTGCACTCTCCAGATTGTGTAGAACATCACATTGTGGGGAACAAAGAACAGATATTATTATGTTCCATGCTGTTGCATACAAATAATTAATAGTTCAGTGCTGTTGTTTACTCTGAGTTTATTGCTGCCTTAGTTGCTCTCAGGAAGAGGATATAATTCTCCATTGTAAAACCCTTTCATTTTTCACTTTGGTTTTCCTTTTTTCAGCTACTATATAAATTTTCTGTAATATAGGATGTATTTTGCAAATATATATATATATATATATATATACAGATTATTATGTTCAACATCCTCCAGGAGCATTGGCTTCAAAAGCACTGTTTTGAGTTGCACGGCAGAGTCAAAGTTCAAAGTCAAATGCTAATTTGTATACCAAGAAAAGTTTTAAATTGCTTTAAATTTTAAGATTAGTCTATTTTTCCTCTGCAAATAACCAATATATAGTATAATTTGAATAGTAAGCTTAGGTTTTGCCACAAATTGTATTGTTAGCACCCAAAATTACACCCTTTGTAATCTTGGTGGGCCCTTCAACATCGACACTTGCATCCATCAGTTCGCAGATGTGAGGATTACTTCGAGGGGTTATTGTGATGCATCAGTTCAACGCATAATTCCAGGGACCAGTTTCATTAGTTTATCATCACATAACTTCCAATAACAATGTGGTCATATGCATCTGATGGGCCTAGGTGTCCTAGGTGTCATACAAATCTGATGGGCCTATTTTCAGTGACATGCATGAGGTTTTTCCATGGTGTTATTTTTAGCAGGTGTGGTTATATTGCTTGCACGTTGGATCCGATAGCATATTCTTATTCCTTGGTGTCATATGACTCTAGTGAATCGTGATATATTTTCAGTGCGTGCACGAGGCTTTCTGAAATTTTTTATTTTAGAAGTTGCATCAAATGACATTAGGCCATCAGGAGTATCAGGGTCATGTAACATGTTTTGGATTGCATGTAATTTCTGATGCATGAAGACCTATTTTCAGGAATTTTCTAATATTAGTGGCTCCCAGTTTTAGACGTGACAATATTTAAAAATTGAATAAATTTCAGTATTTTGAGCTCAATTGCTGAACATACTATTTAAGTAAGTTTC
This sequence comes from Pseudotsuga menziesii, assembly GCA_001517045.1. Taxonomy (NCBI): domain Eukaryota; kingdom Viridiplantae; phylum Streptophyta; class Pinopsida; order Pinales; family Pinaceae; genus Pseudotsuga; species Pseudotsuga menziesii. The sequence continues at coordinate 73,840 of LPNX010993811.1, forward strand.
TATTTTAGCATGTATTATTCTGAGCACACATATGAGCTAGCAAGGATAATGCAGGTATCTAGTTGTGATGGTGAAGCTTCATTTTTTCTTTCCTACTTTTTGGAGATTACAACTATTTTGGCACTTCCTATTTTTAGTAGTGCAGTGATGCATGTGATCCCTGGTATGGTCATATTCATTTAATTTCATCCTTGGCATCTTGGGTTGACAATTGACTACTTGGTGAGTCAGTGTTTTCTCATAGATCTCCAATTCATCTTTGAGGCTATTTTTAGAAAGTGACATGTGGCAGATGTGCGTGGTGACATGACACATCTTAAGTTTGTCATTGTTCAATAGCTTGGAAAGCTTAAGTTGGAGTGCACCCACCTTGGAGAGGATTTTTGGCATATGTGTCATGCCATGATAATGAGTTTCCCAGTCAATTGTTTTAGTTTATTATTGAATTTATTATTTACATGACATATTGATGCATTCTTATGATGGCACATGGCAATGGGCGCTTGACTGATGTGTGATGACTGAATAATCTTAGAAGATTATTATTCTATGATTCTTTTTGATAGACCATTTCATTCCGCCATGTGTCATCCATATTTTTATCGAAGTGTCAAGAATGGCAGGGTAACTAGAAGAATGTAATATGCCTTCTTACTGCTAATGTGCTTTTCTGTAGCCAATCTAATTTTCTTGTGTTATACTGACTCGGTTTAAGATTCATTGCTTCTTGGTTTCATAAGGATTGCATGCAATTACATAAAATGGGCACAAATACAAATCTGATATAGATAGTGTAATCACAATGCAAGGGAGAATAACATAATCAGCTAATAGATATATTATGAAATCTGAATTAAGGTAGCTTTAAATACATGTCTGGCAACACATGATAGCAGATCTGAAATATAAAGATGCTCCAACGCATGAGATAAAAGATCCTTGTTGTAAGATGTTCATTAATGGTGTCCCTTGCTGATATGGAACATGTATAAAGCTTGATGCACTAACAGAAGTCTTCCAAACTAATTTGGGGCTGTCCTGAAGGTATATGCCCTATCCAGATTCCAAACATATCATGCAACACCACTTGATTCCCGAATGATCATGCATGCCAAATAATGAGGCTACGCTGCTCCAAAGTGACCAGTGTTCAGCAGAGAAGGAATGCGCTCCTCCTTCAAGATTACTGCCTTCAAAAATTGGATTTTACCCTTCTAGGAAAGGGGCGTCTTCATACACTGTTGAAATATCCAACTCTAAATGTCCTTCCTCGTATTTTTGGTGTGTTTGTAATGGGGGGGACAAAGTCTTTTGTTGCTTGTGTTTTATTTATGTACCAAGTGACCTTACGTAAATAAAAGAAAAGTTTTGTACTTTATTTAAGTTGTGGGTCCCATTTAAGTTGTGCATATAATTATTAGCTTTTATTGATAAAAAGGGCATTTAATATGAACCCTAGATCTAGTGAATTAATCCTAGCCATTGAAATGGTAGTTAGGGAGTTAGCTACTAGAAATGAAGTATAAAATGAAGTGAAGGGACAAAGGAAAAGATGCACCAGCAGAAGAGGAGAGCAAGAGAGAGAACTGAAGGAGAAGGATAGATTTTTCATCAAGGAGAGAAAGGGCACGATTCCCAAGACAAGGAGTGGCTCGATTTCCAAGACTGCTAGGGCAGATTCCTGGCACAATTTCCAAGAAAGAGTGACTGCAATGTCCAGACCGTACATCATTAAATGCTGTTACACTGGCATGATTTCCAAGGCAGGACTGTCAGTACCGTACAATATTTATTTCTGGTACGTGTGAATGAAGTTTGCTGCAGAAAGGGCACGAATTTCGAGGTTTCTGAGCATTTATTACAGTGATTTGGACCGTACAGCAGCTGTCAGTTTGGCACGTGTGGTGGGGCAGTCCAGCTGTGCAGAAATCGAGGTTTATTACTGTTAAAAAAAAGGTACAGCAGCATATTAAGTCTGGTCTGTTTATCTTGCCATTCTCTCAGAAACAAAAGAAAAGTGAAATTGTAATTACTTTCAGTGCTCTTAATAAAATTCTCTATAGGGTTTTCCCAAGTTTTGGGTTTTTCCTCGGTCAAGGTTGACCAAATATTAACTGTCTTCAATGCGAATATTCAGATTCGATGTGTTTGAACAATTTGGCATGGTGTTTTAAATCAGTGTTGAAAAAATTGCCGAGAAATCGGATAAAATCGGAAAAATCGCGATTTTTTCCTCAGGCCGATTTTTCGGCGAGGAAAAATCGCGATTTTTTAAAAAAATTTGGAAGCGCGATTTTTTCTGAAAAAAAAGCGCTCTTTTAGAAAAAAGCGCGGGTCGACTGAAAAAAGCGCCCAGGCAAGCAACCCGCGGCTTAGAAAAGGGAAAACTTGGTTTTTTTTTTCTCATTTGGCAAATGAGCTTGTTGGAAGTGGAGGAGAAGGGCTTGAGGAGACCACCAACACCTTTGGAGGCTTTCAAACACCATTTAGCATCTCAACCAAGGATTTTTGTGGAGCAAGTGTTGAAGGTATGTGTATTTTATCCATTGTTTTTCTATCTTTTGCCATGGACTGTTTGAAAGATTTTTTGCATATTTGTTTTACTATTTTGCCATTGATTTCCATGCCCCAAAAAATGAAAAACAGTCCCAATGTAAATGGGGGTTTTAAAAAATTAAAATGGAAAATAGCATGCTTGTTTTTTTACTTCTTAGCCACCCTCTTCTTCTTATCTTTCATGGCTTAAAATCTAAATTTAGAGGTATGATTTTTTAAGCTAGATTGTTGCTATTATTTTCCAATGGAGTTTAATGTAATTTTTTTTTTTTGTGCCCTAGGGTTGCATTTGAGTTGAAGGCTTGAAGCATTCCAAATTTCCAATTACAAAAATGCCAAAGACATTGGACCCATTTTGGCAGTATGGTGAGCCCGAGGATGGCAACAATAGGCAGAATTTGAGTTGCAAATTATGTGAGTGTCACATGGCGGGAGGGGTTAACAGGTTGAAATACCACTTAGCCAAACTACCTGGCCATGATGTTAGCCTTTGTACTGCAGTGACCCCAGAAATCATGAGAATTGCCCATGATGCCATCCATGAAAAAATGAGAAAGAAGGATGAGATCGCTGCAAACAAAGCTGAGCTTGCAGCTTTTGGCCAAGCAAGAAGTGTAGGTGCATCTATATCTACCACTATCAGTGAGGGTAGTGGGAGGGGCTCCATAGCTTCACCTCGTGGGAGGGGGGGGCACACATCCCATTATGTTGGACCAGGCTCACAACCTTCTATCAAGTCAGTTGTAAAGAAATCAGAAAAGGTAGAAGCGGACAAGGTAATGGGAAGGTGTCTTTACTGGAGTCACATACCTCTTAGCATTGTTAAAAACAATCCATTTTGGCAGCTGATGTGTGATGCCATTGCAGTAGTTGGGCCAGGTTATAAAAGTGCCACCTTTGAGGAGTTGCGGGGCCCAATCCTTCAAGCAGAAAAGATGGACATCGGTGCTAGGTTGGCAGAGTTCAAGCAGTCATGGGAGAGCACTGGATGCACAGTCATGTCAGATGGGTGGACAGATGGTAAGGGTAGAAGCCTTATCAACTTCTTGGTACATTATCCTAGAGGTACCATGTTGGTGAAATCAGTTGATGCGTCGGCACATGTAAAAGATGCGGCACTTTTATGTGAGTTGATGGATGGGTTCATACAGGATATTGGGGTGCACAATGTTGTGCAAGTTATTTCAGATAATGCAGCTAATTATGTGGCTGCTGGCAGAATGCTTATGGATAGGTATCCCTCTTTGTTTTGGACTCCATGCGCTGCTCATTGCATTGATTTGATGTTGGAGGATATGGGGAAAATTCCCTTTATCAAAGTGGTGATTGATCAAGCTAGGGCCATCCCTAAGTTCATTTACAACCATGGTTTTGTTCTTAGTCTCATGAGGAGGCACACCAAAAACAAGGAGTTGAAGCGTCCTGCAATCACGCATTTTGCCACCACATTTATTACTCTTCAGTCTTTGCTTCAATGTCAGTTTGAGTTGAAGCAAATGTTTGTTTGTGATGAGTGGCATGATTGTGCTTACAGCAGGAGAGAGGATGGGAAAACCATTGCCAAGCTGGTGTACACTGATGCCTTCTGGGAAGGAATGGAGGAAGTGTGCTCGGTTAGTGAACCTTTAGTGAGGGCTCTGCGACTTGTTGATGGTGATAAGCCCGCAATGGGCTATTTATATGAGGCCATGGATAGGGCCAAAGAGACCATTCGGAATTTCTATGTGGGAAAGGGTACCCCACGGCATGACAGCCACATGTTGTTATGGGAGTTGATTGATACTCGATGGACTGGGATGCTTCATCGACCCATTCATGCAGCAGGACTCTTCCTCAACCCCGCATTTGCCTACAAATGCAATTTTGATTTTGATGGTGAGGTTTTGGAGGGGCTTCTCACTTGTATTCAGACGATGATACCTGACTATGACACTCGCAATGCACTCAATTGCAAGATAGAGGTGTATCGGGATGGTACTGGAGTATTTGGCTTTGCTGATGCTATTCGTGATAGGACCGTATTCATGCCAGGTAAATTATTAACTTATTAGACCATTTTAACTTTTAACTTTTAAGTTTTCACCTTTATTTGAAAGATGAATTATGATTTATTTATATTTATTTCTTGTTTGAACTTTGGTGACATGTAGCCACTTGGTGGCGAACCTATGGTGTGAGGACACCGAATTTACGGAAATTTGCCATCAGAATCCTTAGCCAAACCTGTACAGCTTCGGGATGTGAGTGAAATTGGAGTGTATTTGAAAAAATACATGCAAAGAGACGGAGAAGGTTAGAAACTTAGAACTTAGAATTTGAATTTTGAACAAAGCAATTGCATTTAAATGTTTAATGAAATTTATGAAGCTACGATCCTCTAGACTCTAAATTTTTTTTATTACCCTCTTACAGGTTGGAGTTCACACATCTTAATGACTTGGTGTATGTTCATTACAACCTTCGCTTGTGGATG
>LPNX010993811.1:79100-153834 GCA_001517045.1 Pseudotsuga menziesii
GTTTTAAATTCTTAAAGTCTGGATGCTAATCTATTAATTTAAAACCCAGTTGCTAAATGTTTGACAAAATGCCTGAAAGAGAAAGTTTATGATTTTGTCTTTTTTCTTCATACGCAGTCCCACAACTTCAACAGTGCCGGATCTCAGCTATATGGCTACCCACAAGAAATTCACGCCCTCCACAAATCTCAAGCGACCTCTACAAATGATGACAAAAAATTTTGAAGGGAGATCATTATTATATAAGTGGATCTATCCAATAGATCATGATCACGCCCTTCTCCAACAAGAATCGCTGCCCACACCTGAAGCGCCCAACTTTAGAGTTCTTCTTTTGTGCAATACTTACTTGGATCGAGATCTTGGCCAGCCCGTAGATGACAAGACCAGCAGTATGAAAGCATCCTCTTGTACTCAGACTTCCAAGAGAGATGTGTTTATTTCATAGAAAGAGATCCTTCCCAGAGCCAACTACAGAAAGGAGAACACACCCAGCTGTAAACAAACTCGATCTTTGCTCACAATCTAATTGATCTTTTTATGAGATGAAGCACAATGGTAGATCTAGATGATCTACCCTTTGGATTGGCTAGGATGGATAGATTTCACCATCGAAACCAATGCTTGCCGAGGGTTTTCGTCCTCAACACTCCTAAAAAGCTCAGAGAGCTCCCAAATCAATTTCTCAAAATGAATAATAATGAATGAGTACCCTTTTCTCCTTTTTCCTCTTTTACTTCTCCATTAACCCTTTTCTCGTCTTTTAATTATTTTCGCCACTTTTAATAAAGTATTTCACTTTATAATAATTAAGTGACCCCCATTTTACTAATGACTTAATATCACCACTTATGATGTGTTTTTTATCCAAGGTGACATTAGACATGAATTAATTCCCTTTCTAATTATCGCCCGCTCGAACCTATGAGAATTGGATAGGTTAGCGGGTTGATCCCTGGTGCTTAAGCGAAAGCGGACATTACAATCCTACCTGCTAGAAATTGCTTGTCCTCAAGCAATCGTGAGCTTGGATGCTGAAGTACATGTTTCCCTTCTTATGTGGCATCTTCAACTAGGAATTCCTTCCAAGTTCCTTCTAACGAGGTACTCTCGAATTACCTTGTTTCTCAATTTCCTTTCCCAAACATGTAAAATTTCCTATGGAATCAATATGAGTTGTCCCTCCTCATCTAGTTGGGGTATCTCAAATGATGTCGTGGCATGTTGACCCACAACTTTCGTTAGGCAAGATACATGGAATATATTATGATTTTGCTCCCCTTCGAAAGCTCAAGCTTGTAAGCCACTTCTACCACTTTCCTGGTAATCCTATAAGGACCATAGAAGCAAGGCTTCAATTTTTTTGCTCCTTTCTTCTTGGAAAGATTGTATTTAAGGTTGTAGTTTCAAATACACCAAATCTTCCACTTCAAAACTGGGTTCGACCCTGCACCTATCTACATAAAAATTTTGTTGATTTTGAGTTGCCTACAAGAATGCAAGTTGTATTTGGGGGCTTTAATAGTGTCCTAGATTTTATGAATCCAATCCTTGGCTTTGGGTGCTATGTTGTCTCCAAATACTAGGTCTACAAAAGTTGGGGCATCATAACCATTTAGTGCTCACAAATGAATCATATCGATAGACATGTGGCACGTAGGGTTATAACAATGTTCTCCTAGATTAAGCCATTTGATCCAAGTCCTTTGTTGACCCTCTACATAACTCCTCAAACATCCCTCAAGCAATATGTTTACTATTTTGTTTGCCCATCAGTCGAAGGGTGGTAACTAGTACTAGTAGTCAAATCAGCCCCAACCAACCTAAAGAGCTCTTGCCAAAAGGCACCGATGAATCTATTATCTGTATCACTAACAATGGTTTTAGGTATCCCGTGCAATCTAAATACCTCCCAAAATAGTAATTCCACTACCTGTGTCGTTATATAATACGAGGGGATAGCAAAGAAATGAGCAAAGTTGGTTAACTTGTCAACCAACACATATATGCAGACTCTACCATGCACCTTCAACAACCCTACAGTAAAATACATGGAAATACTCTCCCATTTATGCACCAAGATTGGCAATGGCTAAAGCAAACCTGTCGGATGGGTGTGTTCGGATTTATCTTGTTGGTAGGTGTTACACTCCCTCACATGTTTTAGTATATCATCCTTAAGGCCCTTCCATGAGAACCTCTCTCAAATCTGCCTGCAAATCCTTGATGTCCTGCCAATGGTGAATAGTGTGAAGTCTGCATGATCTTCTTCTTAAGAGTTCCTTCTGGAACCACATAGATCTTGCCCTTGTAGTAGATGATATTGTCTACTACCCTGTACTTGTCATCCTATACCTATCCATCCAGTAATTCACAAGCCAACTTATTTTTTTAGTACTCCACCAAAAGGTGGGACTTCCAATCTGCAGAAATCTCCATAAGAGAGAGTGTAGTTGGCCTTCTAGAGAGGGCATTAGCTACAATGTTGTTTTTACCCTTCACATACTCGATCTCAAAGTCATATGCTTGTACCTTATTGACCCATTTTCGTTGCCTCTCATTTAACTCCTTCTGTTCTAAGAAGTATCTCAAGCTGTTAGGATCTGTTTTAATTTTGAATTTGCCACCCATCAAGTATTGCCTGAATTTGGTCAAGGCATGTAAGACTGCAAGCATCTCCTTATCATATATAAAATAGCAATGCTCGTACTCTTTGAGCTTCTTGCTCTCAAAGGCTATAGAGTGATGATTTTGCATTAGCACTGCTCCTATACCTTCACTTGATGCATCACACTCTAGTACAAATGACTGAGTAAATCGAGCAATGCTAGAATTAGGCATGGTCTCATCACTTTCTTAACTCTCTCAAAGATTTTTTGTGCCTCCTCTGACCAACTGAAAGCCCCTTTTTTGTGCCTCCTAATAAGTAAGACTGTCATCATTGTCATACTATGCCAAATTTCTTACAAATACATCAGTCCTTGGGAAATAATTGATTGAATACATATTTACATTGGATGATTTACGTTTACATGGCTAATGCTTATTATTGATAAATGATCTTTGCCACTACTTTCATTGGATACATTTACACTAGCATCTACAAGCACTAAGTCTAAGTAGTATGTCTTATTCATTCATAGAATCATATTGATTAAAGGCACTGGTCTTTAACTTGGTATTCTAGAAGACATAGTATCTTTCTATACTTAGTGTTTGCAGAGAATCAAAGGGCGCTCCCATTGGAGGTTACGACACTCCAAAGCAGCTGTAGGTGTGACTAAGGTGACAATGGCCACTCCTTCCCTACATTTGTTCATCAGAGACTAGCCCTACTAATTCATCCGATAACATTTTTGGCATCGTTGCCATGGACCTCAAGATCATTGAGGTAATTAATCTGAGCAAGAACGACACTGGGTAAGTCTTGAGGTAAGTTCTTATCAATATTAATGCATATATTTTCTTGTAAGGGCTAATCTACAAGCTTATTTGGCGACTCCACTAAGAACTCAACCCATTATATCAGGTACACCCTTGCTTTGGTACTTTGGTGAGATTTGTTGAGTTAACTTGGAATGTCTCTCCTGGCAACTCCAACTAAAGAAAGATAACAGAAGTACTCTATAAGGACAAGGAAGCCAGATGATATGGCATCTTCTTACAAATTGTCGATGGATATAGTGGATTTTTCACACATTCTGGGCTATCCACATCAGTATGCTTTGAAGACGATGGGACAACACTTTTTCCATTATTTCATGAATATAAGTATCAGGCAGCAACACATATTTGGACATTCATGCAATTTCTCCAAGGAAACAATATCATACATGAGGGTATCAAAATGAAGTTTTTTTTGCTCTCTCTCAACTTAGAGGACAATTGGGATGTAAACTCTTTAAAACACTTTAGAACTTACATTGGCTACTCCAAAGTGATTGGCTATGTTCCCCATTTAGCAGTAAAAAAAATATTCTATCTCAGCGGGATTGCCTTGGTATAAGAGGAAAGTGGGTATCAACGATCTAGGAATATGACTTAGAAATTAAACCCACTAAGTTGATTAAAGGTCAAGGACTTGCTAAGATGATGGCAGAAGGTAACGAGCAGGCATTGGGCATGATTTGTCAGAACAGTTCATCAAGATCATCCATTTCTACAAAGCTTCAAGTCCTCAACAACAGCAGTGGTATTCAAACATCATATTCTACGTCATCAACCTAACATGTTTGGATCATCTAATTGGCCACAAGAGAACGTCATTAAGATTACAAGACACCAAGTATTGTCTTACCCAAGATGGATTGGGTTGGAAAAACCAAGATGGTCTCATACTAAGTTGTGTTGATGAAGTAGAGTCTAAAAGACTCAGAAGAATTCCATTCAGGATTTTGTGGTGGCCATTTTGTAGCTAAAACAACAGCCCACCAGATTCTTAAAGCAGGATACTATTGGCCCACCTTATTCACAAATGTGCACAAGTCTGTTAGGAATTGCCAAAAAAGTCAACTTTTTACAGGAAAACAAAAACTTGCAGAATTACCTTTAAAGTCGGTAGTGGTCCAAGCCCCTTTCCAGCAGTGGGGGCTTGATTTCATAGGTAAATTTAAGGATAATTCAAGGAATGGTTACACTTGGATTTTAACAGCAACAGACTATTTTACCAAGTGAGTAGAGGCCATACCCACCAAAGCAGCAACCGATAAAGTGGTTATGGATTCCTTGAAGACAAAATCATCACTAGATTTGGCAAGCCTACTAAGACAACCACTGATAATGCCAAAGCTTTCAATTCAGTAGCAATGTCCTCATTTTGTTTCAAATATGGCATTATCCTATCTCATTCCTCAAATTACTATCCCCAGGGAAATGGTCTTGCTGAATCAAGCAACAAAAACTTGATGACCATTTTATAAATATTATTGGTGATAACAAGAAGGCTTGGGATATGTAAAATCAAGTTTGCAATATGGGCAGATAGGATCACCAAGAAAAGTGCAACGGGGAAGTCTCCTTTCGAGTTGGTATATGGCATGGATGTAACTTTACAAATTCATCTCAAATTACCAATGTATCAAGCTCTTCAAGATTCAAGTTCAAACCAAGATGACTTTCAAAGCAAAATTAACGAATTCGTAGAATTGGATGAAGTCAGAAGAAAAGTAGTTGATCAGAGTATCAAGTGTCAAGACAAGGTCAAGAGAGATTTTGACAAGTCATCCAAATTCCAAACCAAGAACTTTTTAGAAGGGAGACACGGTGTTACTTTTGGACAAACAGAGGGAGAAGCCTAGCAAGCACGTAAAGTTTGACAGCTTATGGACGGGTCCTTACATCATCCATGATGTAGCTAGGGACATCCCGTTTTATCTCAATGACCTAGATGGAGAAAAGTAAACTCTGCCAGTAAATGGGCAGATTCTGAAGCTATTTTTCAGCGACAACGTCTGAAGCTCATGGGGGAATCTTTGTACCATGGATTTCTAACCTTTCCTTGCATTTTATTTCTTAACTTAGTTTTTTCTTTTGTACATTAGTTTTCTAACCTTTCTAAGCTCATGGGGGAATCTTTGTACCATGGATTTCTAACCTTTCCTTGCATTTTATTTCTTAACTTAGTTTTTTCTTTTGTACATTAGTTTTGTATATTAGTTTCATTTTTGTATATTATTGATGTATTATAATGTTGCAACTTATTGTTTCATTCGGTCATTTATATACATGTGATTGACTTATCTCAGTTTTGTGCAGGAACCAGAGATTCTAGGTTTCTCGTATGATTGATTTCCGCAGAGGTCAAATCAATCACACATCCCACAGTTGCAACCAAATGTTACCAACTAGGTTGCACATAGTTGGACTTCAAGTGAGCTGCCAAAGATGAACAAATACTTGTTCAAATTCCAAGTTCAAAAGTCCATACAGGCCTGTTATCACCAACCTTGTAGTTGCCTATGTGAGATGGATCCAGGATGGACGATAGAGGGACAAGCAACTATGGAGGTGGAACCAAGATTGCCTCGACTCTCAAATGGATGGTTATCACGCCAATCGAGGCAGTCTTCACTTTATGTTATCTTAGCCCAAGACAACAATGGGGGAGACCCAGATCTACTCCCGACAGGAGGGATCAGACCTAGACACCAGATCAGATCAAATGGACTTGATGTACGTAAGGTGTAAGGAGATGGAAACCCTAGATCTATGGATGACGTCACCAGGTGAACCACGGCTTTGGATCAAGGTTTAGGAGATATGAGATTTGATCCAAGCTGGGACATAGATGACCTATGAGGTAAAATACTAGATCTGGGGTTAAGGTAATAGCAAGAGGTGAAGATATCCACTACCTTGGGAAACGTGACCAATGCAGGGAGGTCAAGAACAGAAATGGGGCTACCTAGTACCAATGGATAGACTAGAAGGAAGATATAACAATGTCAAAGCACCCGAGCCACCAGGAAAAGGTCAAAACGCCAGAGAAAGAGGCAAAAGAGGGGTAGCGCTAGGGTTTGGAGAAAATAACAAATATGCCCGATAGATGTGGGCCCATCCAGGGGATGCAACTGTTGGAGTGGAAGACATCACACTCATCATCAGAACTCATCCCATGCCAATTCCTTGCCTCAATAGCCCAAATCAAATTCTTCAGTAGCCATTTTAATTATTTTTTATCTGCCTCAGGAAACGTGATATGCCAGAAACTGCCTCCTAGGGTGCCTGCGTTATCCAACTGACCCCACCAGGCTCTCTGGGAGGGGGGTTATATGGTACAATTAAGTGTCTGGACACCCCCTTCCTCATACAACGCCTTAGGAGATCTAAGAAGATCATCTCCCTGCTCAAACAGGCCATCCAGTATAGTAAAACTGCACCAGAAGGGTAAACTGAGCCTAATCATCTCTGCAACTGCCCGAAACTGAAAACAAGCTGTCTCACTGGACGCAGAGAGTCCAAATCCATCTAAGGTGTATACTCATACCCCCTCCAGGTCTCTGCATGATCATCTACAATATCCAGATAGACAAAATAATATATGTGAGTGACCATATAACCATAAATATAACTCAGGCTAGCATCCATATGTTGCAAGTGTTTAAAGGCTAAGATATGCTCTACAAATCATTTAAGTAACAATTATAACAAGTAGCAATCACTTCACTGGGGGTCTATCAACCAAATATATAGGGTTTCATTTATTAATCATAACTCGGACCAGACTTTCAAGATCATACTCACTTCATAGTTGTAATCAATTTGCTAGTGAAGGGTGAGGGCTAAAATTCACAAGGCTAGGGCAAATGATGACCACCAACTTGATATGGAAAGGGAATAATCACTCTAGCATATGATGGACAAGCAACAACACAGGGGATGGCAGTGTCTCACAAATGGGTGAGTTACTTCAGAGGTGCTTACTCACCTTGACAAATGCTCACAATCCAACTCAATACAAGTAAGGCCAGCAATCCTTAGATTTAACTTTTAGGAACCATTGCTTTTTTGGGCCTTTGATTCTCCATAGCCTTGGTTCATGTTTTTATTACACGGATTTTTATTATTTAGGCTTTATGCATTCATGTATGTTGAAAAACACTACTTTTCATGAATGTTTTAAGATATTCTTTTCATTGTACTTCAAAACAAATTCATTAGGCTAGCCTTGCATTCATGTAAGTTTAGAAACACTACTTTTCATGAATGGGCTTTTTCATAAGATATTCATTTCATTTCCAAATACACTGTATTGATGGCAACGCTACTTGTTTCAGGTTAGCCAACACAACCTAGGCAACTCAAAGCCGAGACACAAATAACAGGGAGGCTTATCCAACAAAGGCTCTAGTGGGAAAAGGTCTTCTATGCCATAAGTCAAGTAGTAGGTCGGGTTAAGAACATAACTGGAAGGTAATGGATGGGTGGAGACAATGAATAATGAAACCAACACTAGCAAGCCAAAGTATGGTGAGAATGACTACCTCTATTCTCCCTAAGGACAGTAAAACCAATGAGTATAGATCAAGAACTTCCAGGTCTGAGTAGGGACATCAATACATCCAAGTCCACATATTTATATGACCGCCAGATCATGACACTAAATGCTAATACATGTCACACGAATGAGTATAAAAGCAAATGATAACCATAACACAAGAGAATATAAGTTGAGTCATAAACATGTAAATAATCCATCTGAACCAACATCAATCCAATGAGAAAACACTGATACAACTCGGACACCAATAACTGCTCTGTAAATAGATAAAATGACTACATCATTCTCCAAATCTGAGTGTCCTGAGACTCAGTCATGGCATGGGATAGTACTATAGTCCATCAATCAAATCATGAGCCATCATACATGCTCATCTCAGCATCTCATATGTAGGGGAAGTGGCTGAAAAATGTACTGAAAATAGAATATGGTAGCCCAGCTACTATATATGTGATAACATCTGCCTCCAGTTGGGACAAGTGCTCTGCTGAATAGAGCGCTTGAGAACCTCAGAATCTCTGGTCCTTGCACTCTGCTACTAGCATCCTCAATCAATCCTTCCAGCTCTGCAACTGCTGCCAAAATGTCACCAACTACCTGCAAAATGTCCAGAGCTATACCAAACTCACAGAGCAGTCGCCAACACACAATGTGGATAAAAAAAAAATACTCAAACTGAAATGCATGAAACTGAAAAGCAGAAAGTATATCTAATCTATAACCATAACTTTTAATAAAAGTTTGATTTTTATTGTGCCAGAAAAAATGATAAAACTGAAGACTACACTAAGAGCTTTGAAAAGCAAGCTTCAGGCAAAGACAAAAAGGTGCAAGACTGACAGGCTACACTACTGCCCAGCAAGGGATTATTTAGGTTCTACCTACTCTACCCTAATAGGAAAGACAAGACTCAAGGCTAAGTAAGATCAGGGATGTAACCCCTTAAATCCCTTTGCTTGATAGGAAGTAGGATTTGTGGTCCAGTACCAGTAACAAGAAAGCACATGTCATCTATGAAACGCTCAATGTTACGCATAGGCATGGGATGGACATCAACAAGGTTTCGTGGTTGCGGGGTGAAAATCCTTGAGCTCCTCCTGGAAGGAACTGTATCAAATCTGGATGGACTACCATCAATGGGAATAGCTACCCTACCAACAAAGATATCTCTAATCTCTCTCCTCATCTCCTGGATACTTGCATTAGTCCTTTCATCATGAGGAGACATTACATGTTTGACAGTTTCTCCCACAGTCCAGAAGTCTCTATCTTCTTCCAAGGGATGAGGCATATGGGATATAATAGTATTATGGCTAGAGCCTTCCCCTGTAGGAACGTAAATGTGCATATTTTCTAACTCAGTTGGGACTACTTTAGACTGAGATGTCGAAGAAATAGGAATGTCAGATAGATCATGGGTGTGATGACTAGATGACTTAGGTGGCAGGAGAAAATTAAGGATGAGAGGATATGTAGATAAAGCATTATTTAGAGTAGTCGAAGGAGTCTGAAATATAGCAAGATTGTTAAGACTAAAATCTCCTTCAGGTGCACCATTAATTAAGGCATCCTCTTCCCAGCTTAAAGAGTTATCATGGACTCGAGTTAGATTCTCATCTTCTAAAGATAAATGAGATAAAGGCCTAGCAACATCAGAGTAATGGGAACTATTTGCTTCGTCACCAACCTCTACTTCAGTAGTTAACTCAGGATGGTTTTCCCATGAGTAAATAGGTTCAAGCCCTAGGCTTTCCCTTTCTCTATTGTGGTCCATTAAACCAACCCATTCACTCACTCTATAAGGCATCCTTTCGATATTATCAACTTCAAGTGTAGGATTTTCTACTGCACTATTTTGTTCTTGACCCTGACGTTGACTTTCACTTCTTCTCAATTTCTCTAATTCCTCTGAGCATTCGTTCCTAAGCATTTCCAAGTTAATTCTCCTGGCAAGCTCAACTATTTGATCTTCTTCAAGAGAAGAATCAAAATCTTCTATCACCATGAACATGTTTTTAGGTTGCCCATAGTCCCATGCTTCACTTTCATCTTCCAGAATATTAGCTTTGGCATTATTCAACAATTCATCTCCATATGTGCCTTGATGATAAGAATGAAGTACTTAATGATTATATCAAGCGAGGTAGCTCTTCTTCTCTTCTCTTTATGAAATTTCTGCACCCCTACGGAGGATTTGGTAAGAATATGTCAGCATGAAGGTCTAGTTTTTTGTAACTTAATCACCTAAGACTTAATCATTAGGGAAGTCCTTTCATCAAGTGTTTTTTCACTTGGATAATTAAAATTTATTTTTAGAGATTTAATTATTTGAGTTTTTCACTCAAAATTACCTCCAAGGTGGTGAAAGGTTTTCTAGTGATCGATTCCATGGGGTGGTTGGGGCCTAGGAATGTTCTATATTACCATGCTAGATATTATCCAGAGTCTTGCGGAATTTCATTAAGTTTTGCATAGGGTTTTTTAATTTTTGGTCATTAAAAATTGTCATTCATGACAATTTATTGTAATGTAAAAGAGGGTTACTTGGTCCTTTTTAATGTTATACAGGGGTATGGGTACTCAAGACAAATGGCATGAGACCCCCTACACCCTTAGGCCAAGTTTGAAGTCATTCGGAAAAGTATTACTGTGGTTTTGGTCACTTTTTCCTAGCTCAATCATGGAAATCAAAAAATTAGGCATTTAATTAGAGAGCCAAATTTTGGAAAAGTGACTATAATCACTTGGGGTGGCCAAGTAAAGGTTCTAATGTTTATATTAGGTTCCTATGATAAATTTAAAACCCAAAAAGGGCCCCCCAAGCAAGCATGTAACAAGTTTTGAGTTGTCCACTCTAGGGGGTGCCCCTTTCTCTCTTTGATTGGTTGGGTGAGCTAAAGTCAATGGAAGGGGCCCCACTATGGTGGTTTCCTCCCCATTTGACATAGCAATAAGATTAAAAGCATTAAAAGGGGGGTTTCTCTCCCCATATTTGAGATCCCAAACCATGGTTTTTTTCTCCTTGAGCAAATTTGCCCCCCTCTCTTAGGCCTCCTCTCTCTCCCTTGTGACACTTGTCTAGCATGCAAAGAGCCTCTCTTTCATTTTTCCTATTTAAGGAGGGCATTCCTCCTCATTTGGGTTAGATTTACTTACGCTCTTGCTTCATTTTGCTCATGCTCTCTCTCTCTCTCTCTCTCTCTCTCTCTCTCTCCCATTGCTCTCATTCTTGCTCTCTTGCTCCATTCTTGTCCAAGAGGAGCCATTGTACTTTCAAGTTTGGATGATAATAGAAGAAATCTTTGGAGGAAGTACTGTCCATGCATTGTGATTGAAGTGATCTTATTCCAATCTTGGTTCGTTTTGTATTTGGAATCTCAAGCAAAGTTTTTTGCTTGAGAATAGTATTGTAATAGTTTTGTTGCATGCTATGTGGATTGTTTGCTTAGAATTTCGAAAGTGAAAGTATTTCTAGCTTGAATATTTTGTTTCTCAAGTCTTTGTGGATTTCTCACTCCATTTGCATTGTTGAGCTAATTTTGTTACAGGTTTCCCAAGTTTGGAGAGTGAGATTCTCGGGTGGGATACCCCATTGTCCAACAAATTTCGAAAAAGACTTGGCATCTTTACTAACATTATTATTCTTATTGCAACTCTTAAATACTTCATTTTGCACTCAAATATTATCATTTTTCGAGTTTTTACATGCTAGTTTTTTCTTCGAAAAATTTATGGTTTTTGCATGAAAAATGTTGAGTTTGTTTAAAACTCATTTCTATCACTTTTGTGTTATAATAGCTTGTTGTTTTGTGCAGGTTTCTAATCTCACGGGGAGAGGGAATGCTCAAGTTCAACCACTAGCAAGCACCAACAACACCCAAGAGGGTCTACTTCAAGTCCCTCACAAAAAAAGGTTTAAAATCGCTCTTTCTCTCTCATTTCTTAATAAATATCAGTGTTGAAATCTACATCCTTGTAACAAGCCCAAGAGAGTCTCTTGGGCTTGAGTTTGTTGTGCTTCATTTCGATTTTTCAGTACTTAGTGATTTTGTTTTCGGTTGCATGTAAGTGAAGTGGCTCTGCCCATCCTTGCATGACGTTGTAAGTTGCTTGGATTTAGATGAGTTTACTTCATTGTTTGTTTCCTTTTTGCTCGCACCTCACAAGTGAAGTGGCTCTGCCCATCCATGTGAAATCATGTTGGCTAGCATTGTTATTTCAAGTGTTGCTTATTTCTTTTTGCCCGCACCTCACAAGTGAGGTGGCTCTGCCCATCCATGTGAAATCGCGTTGGCTAGCATTTTTATTTTGTTTATTTCCTTTTTCCCGCACCTCACAATTGAGTAGGCTCTGCCTCCGTTGTGATATCGCGCTTGGCTTATTTTGTTTAATTTTTTCTTTAAGGATAAAATTTACCATAAGCCTCGTTTTTGCCCCGTATCCTCTCCCCCCACCAGTTCGACCGATCTAGGGTGACAAGAAACGGCAAAGATCAATGTTGGCTAGTTTAATAGGCACCCAAATAAGTATCTTCATTAAAAAGGAGAAAAAGAGGCTTGACCTGAGGAGCTAGTGGGGTAGAGGCCGTAAGGGGCTTCGTGGAAATTTGTGTCCTCCAGTTGAGCACCCAGCAAGTTTCGAGTTTGACTCGTGGAGCTAGGTGGGAACCTTGTGTTCCCATGTTGAGCACCCGGCATTCTCTTTCTAATCGAAGAAGATAGTCTCTTGGGGTAAACATCCAGAATAGTTCATTTCTTTGCAACAAACACCTTAATTCCCTAAGTCAAAGGGAGACATAAAATTTACTAAAATTTACAGGACCACTTGCATAACTTTGTTACAATCATTTACATTTCTCTACTTTGCAAGCACTTTATTTTATCTTGTTCATTTACTGGAAGTCATCATGTTCTTGTATATTTGTTAAAGTAAATGAGTTGATGCTTTGGGAAAATTATTTGAAGTTGATTATTGTGACTCCATAGCCCGAGTAGAGACGACACTGGTCATTTTGATTATTTGATTGTTTCTCTCTTGCATTGTAATATCCCAAGCCAATAAGAGCAAATTTCTTTTCCAACGGTTGACTGAGTGGGTTAAGTTCTTGGGAATATTTTTAACTTTGAGATAATTTGCAATTCTGGCTCGCAAGACTTGGTTGTGAACTTTTATCAAACACTTTGTGAATATTCTGCTGTAACTTACAGTGGGACAATTTTGACTTGAAACTTTGCAATTACTTTTAATTTCCCTGCTGTAGGTGATCAAGAGAGTTGGAATTGTGATAGATTTGATTTCTAGAGATTTATAGTGCACATTTCATCGACATTGCATAGAAGATATCTCCAATGATAATATTACTCATCAACAATTATAGCAACAGTAAACTAATGAATAAACCAGATTGAAGCGAACAATTTTCAACGCAGTTTGGATTCATTAAA
This sequence comes from Pseudotsuga menziesii, assembly GCA_001517045.1. Classification (NCBI taxonomy): domain Eukaryota; kingdom Viridiplantae; phylum Streptophyta; class Pinopsida; order Pinales; family Pinaceae; genus Pseudotsuga; species Pseudotsuga menziesii. Next base: position 92,544 of record LPNX010993811.1, read on the forward strand.
ACATGTATACATGCCTGTAAATTACGCCGAACAGGTCTGATACTAAAATCTGATATTTATTGTGTACTGAGATGTCTCTGGTTCATGCATCCTGGTATACACTTTGCATGCTGCTGATGTTTTTCCTTAAACAGTGAATGAAGTGTGTGGTGATGGCTGTAGCAAAGGCCCACGTAATAAATAATCAGTCAGTGATAGAAGGTGAAATATCTGATCTCTCAATGAACCATTGTATGCTTCGTTAATGGATATTGGTGCCCCTCATTATGAACACCTCCTACAGCAATTCTTCCTTGTAATATGAGTCTGATATGAACTTAGGGCCCATGTTTTCCTGTAGTAACCCGTTGCTGATAAGGCCTTTGCACAATAAACAATACGCTGCCCTATCTTTGATGAAGATGCCCTTCCTCAATTCTTTATGCCTGGATGCCCTCGAATCCCTACAAGAATGATGAAGATGTTGAAGTGTTGAAGCTTGTATGATAGATCCGAATGACCTACCCTCTTGAATTGACTAGGACGGATAAGTTTCACCGCCGAAATCAATGATGGCCAAGGCAATTCGTCGTTGACCCTAATCAGCTCACCAAGCTCTCAAAACATGTTTCCAAAAAGATGAATAATAACAATCATACCCTTTTGGTTCACCTAACCTTCTTATATAGCTTTTAGGGTTTGCATGTCACTTTTAGGGTTTGCGTGTCCCTTTTAGGGTTTTCATGCATGTCATTTTTAGGAACATTACATGCATACATTACTGGTTGATTGTTAAAGGGTTTGCTTGACATTGAAATATTTGCATCACTACATGCTGATTGTCATTTTTGTAATTACAATTCCCAGAAAACATTCTTCAAAAAAAGAACTTAGTAAGTAGGGACTACCCCGAGTTGTGGTCTAAACGGAGGAGTTTAGAACCGAGGTGACAGTGGGTTCTCAACTCATAAGTTGCCCTCAAGAACACATGCAGCAATTAGGAGACTTACCCGTGTCCAAGTGTGCTTTAGGCGGCAACAAAGATCTTACTGGAATGCTTCAATTGTTTATGTGCATTTTATATTGATTTTCTAAAGTTATATGATTCTAGACTTGATCTTTTGTTTGCAAAGTGATGTGATGTGCAGGTTCTCTTAGTTGGACAATTTGAAAAGCTTGTTTGCTTCTTCTTTTCCTCAAATATTTTCTTGCAGATATAGTCCCTTGAAAGTACACAAGCAAATCCTTGAAGTCTCTCCATCTTTTCAAGCCTTCTCTTTCTCCCTCTCCTAACAATCACCTTTCTAGTTTCAGTTACCTTGATGAGCAATAATAGATATATAAATCAATTCTATATTTATAAGTAGATTCATAATTGCTCTCGTTTTAAACATCTAACTAAAAAAGTTTAAAGTTTTATCATTCATAGTTTAGATCTCGCTTTACTAGCTTCCTAATCAAGTTATATGTTTGCAGATTTAAAAGCTTGAATAGTTAAGTTAGTTATTGAAGTAATTTCATATTTAGTATTTGAGTGCTTGTATTTGTTTGTTCGCTTCAAGAAGCAAACAAAGACCCTAAGAAAGTAGCTTTTTAGCTCACTTTTCTTAGTTATTTTTATGTATTTTTTGCTTTCTTTTACTTAATTTTTGTTGAGTAATTTCATAGGCTTTCCCAAAGCACTCTTAAAGTGTTTTCGGGTGTTTTTCACTAATGTTTGCTTGCTGGTTTTCAGGTTTCTGTAATTACGTAGAGAGGCACTCTAGCTGATTTTCCAAATTTTGAAACTTCCAAAAGTTTCCAAACACTCCTTCCTTTACATTAGATCACCTTTCTAAATCATTGTAAGCCTTCTGAATCCTCCATTATAAAGGATCAGAGGCATTCCATGAAGAAAGAAACATTGTAAACTTGTTGATCTAATTATGAAGATCACAAGCACCCAAAAAAGATGAGATTGTAGTAATTGTAATAAACAAAGATCAAGAAGGCTATAGAGGGCCTTCTCCCAATCCCCATTTGGAGATTTGTGTGGTATACTGGTGGTGTGCTTGTTTGGAGTAGCAGCTTTGACTTTTGCTTTGTTTAATTTAGTTTAACTTTTCATTTTTGAAATAAAGAAAAGGAATACTAACCCCTACGTTTTCTCGAGTTACGGTGGTGCCTGAAAGAGCTTGCTCGAGTAAGAGGCATCGGAAAGAGATTCGTAAGTAGGATTAATTAAAAAACATTTCACTTTTCGTTCTTTTCTTTTCGTTATTTTATTTTGCAAATAAAATTAAACCAGTTGTGTATTCCCGAACTACCCGAAGGGGAAAAAGAGATTCTCAGGCGTGAATTGTTTAAACAAACTCCAATTTAGCTTTAATAAAATTAATGGCGGCTCCTTCCCCGTATGCTCTGCACTGCTGCAGGTTGTCTGATCAGCTGGTTGTACAGAGTGCAAAGAGGATAAAGCTATAAATTGGGACAAGAAGCAACATGAAAGTGCATTGAAGGAAGTAGAACCATCACAGAGGATAGAGAAAGAGAGACCAAACAAATAGAAGTAGATTTAGACAGTTTGATTTTAAGATGAAGTGATGAAAATGCAAATGAAGCATTGAACAGGAATTTGAATGATCAACTAGTGGAGAAAGTAGAAAAATGCTTAACCAATCAATAGCCAATAATTTAATAGTTGCTAGTTTTGTTGTTAGTCGAATAAGGACCATGTGGTACAATACCAAGAGTGCAAATTATAAATGTACACTATGTATTATGTCAATAAGAATGTAAAGACATTTGCTTTTGTAACTTCTATATGATTTGAATCTACAATCTTGTGTTTAAGATTAAATGGATTGTCAATCTAGCACATTCTTTGTGAAAGCATTGGATTGCAAGTCCTTGCACGGCTGACGAGATTAGGGAATTGGGCACACAATGTCCCCAACTACACCAGAAATGGATTAAGCATGGCACAACATCGATGATGATAGTAATACAATTTTGTCAAACACCAAGGGGCAACTGAATGAGTGGCAAAAGTCGTCATGTCTTACATTTTAAGGAATTTAACGAACCTAATGATCCAAAGCGTTGCAAGATGGACAATCATTTGAGAGCTAGTTACAAAAGGCTCGGTTAAATTTTGGTTCCGAACGAAGAATTCCATATTCATTCATCGCATAGTATGTTGACTAGGTAAACTTTGCTCTTTTCTTGTATTCTATTCAAAATGAGCTTAAGTCACCAGTTCTAGTGGAATTGTTTCACCCACCATTTGAAGCATCTAAGAATGAAATTATGATCACAATTTCGTGACAATATACTATCAGTAGGGTCCCACATGTTCTAAAGATTTTTATAAAGCAATAGGATATCAAAAATACGAAGTTATAGACACTTTTGAAAAAAATGAACTAGTTGCAAAAGAAGCACGCAACAAAGGAGCTTGTGATAGAGACTAAGATCAAGCGATAAATGATTGTGAAGCAACAAATTATGACAGTTACAATCCCTAACTACCTAATCGAATATAAGTGGGCCACAATGACTTAATGCGAGAAAGATAGGGCATAGTTTAATATACACAAGGTTAATACCACTTGTGATGCAATTGCCAAATTCATAATGTATTCAAGCCAGTGTTGCAAACATCGACCGAGAAATAGCAATGTTCCGAGAAATCACGAGTTTTTCAGCTCGTCGATTTTTTCTCAAAAAATCGCCGAAAAAATCAGGCCGATTTTTTCACGAGATATCGCCGATTTTTCCCCGATTTTTCCCGAGATATTGCTGATGTTTTCTAAGAAGATTTTTTCCCGAGATATTGCCTATTTTTTCTCAATTTTTCCCGATTTTTCCTGAGATTAAAAAATTGAAAGAAATAAATATTTTTTGTTTTGTAAATTTGTCGATTTATTGCCGATGTTTACCGATGTGCTACCGAGGTATTCTGAAACAATGTTTCCTGGACCTTGCCGATTTTTTTGCCGCACCGATGTTTGCAACACTAATTCAAGAAGGATTAAAAGTGGAAGACAACAATAGTGATTTTAAATAAACAAACATGGACTCTTTGAGAAACAAATTCTCTAAAGTTCCTCTAGGACATTTTGAGAAACTAGTCTTGTAATACACCCCCAAGAAATCCAAGTGTGGAAGAACAAACTTTACCTAAATCAATAGTCACTTCAAAGAAAGAAATACCAAAGACCAAGTTGAAATCCCTCGTTGCAACGTGAGATTGTTGTAGAAATTTAGAGTACATTCAAGGATGAATAAGAAGTGGGGAAATATGATCCTAGCCATTGGGGTCATCAACAATGATGGAGACTTTACAAAATACTTCTATTGTGGCTATAAATAAGCAAACAAAGCCCATCTCTACTAGTGGTAAAAGAAGTGATGTCAAGCCCAAAATAAGCACAAGGTCAAGTATCTCGGTTTGCGCATAAGTGCTTGGAGTGCCTTGTTCATATTTGACATTGTTTCCCTAGTAGCATTTTCATCAAATCACTGTTACCTTCGGCATGCTCTTTTCCATCATCATCATCATCATTTCTCGGGGAATATTATTTTGATAGCATCGACCATGTTAGACTTTCAAGTTACAATAAAAGTTACACCATGTTTGGGGTGCTTCATGAGATTCAGGATACATGTTATATGTTCAGCTCCTTGATGGTCTAAGATGGATTGTGTCTATAAGAGATGTTCCCTAATGGATATGCAGACATGTGACAGCTTGTTAAATGGATGCCAAACCAAAAACTATTATTGGCTCAACGTTCTTCCCAACGGCGTTAGAGATCTCTTGCTTAGATGGTGGAATCCCTACGTGATCGCCACATTGATGATTTACCCAGTGGCAGAACACCCTATAGGATATGAGGAGTGTTGTGCATTGTCGAGAAGGGATAGAAGTCCTAAATGGCATGTCACAACTTGGTTTTCTAGACGAGGGATTGCAAACGGCTCGAGGACGCTTAGGGCTTCGATAGTGTTCTAACTGTTGAAATACTGAGGGGGGTGAATCAGTATTTGCACAGTTATAAAAATTTTAATCAAGAGCAAGTTGCTAATCACCAATCATAGCATATCATCAATGTACATGAAAACAACAAGATGCACAGTACACAATATTTTGATGTGGAAACACAAGTCCAAGAATAAAACCATGGAATCCTTTTAAAAATAAATTTGACCGAGCAACAGCTAGGGTAAACAAATTTAATACAACTTTACCAGCTACAAATGGAAGGGGATACAACCCCTTAGGCTTCGTCAGCTACAACTAACAAGCTGCTACAACAGCTTAACTCACAAGATTGTGAGCCTTAGCACCACCCTACCACCCTGAAGAAAAAGACGACTGAACCTGTGGACCTATCAAACCAATCACTAAACCTACTGTTGATAATCTCTGCTCTCTAATCACTGCCAAGTCATCACTGTATACCAATAAGTCATTTCACTGCCATGCACTGCTCATGTACATCCTTGTACAACTCATCATACCTAGCCACTCATGAAGTAGTTCTGCTCTGCTTTCACTGATCATAAGGTATGCATGCATCATCGTAGGATATGCATCATCGTCATAGGGAAGCATCCTCATCAAATATACATCATCATTGTGTATGCATCATCAAGTGTACATCATAGTGCATAGGAAAGCATCATCATACCATAGCATGCATGTTGATCATAGTATATAGGAATGCATAATCACATCATCATCATCATAGAGTCTATCATGTCATAGCATGTATCCTCACATCATCATCATAGAGTGTAGGAGTGCATCATGCATGTATCATCACATCATCGTCATCATAGAGTGTATCATGGCATAACATGTATCATCACATCATCATCATCGAGTATACATCATAGTATGTATAGGAGAGTGTGCATCATAGAGTGTTCATCAAAGGGCATAGGAATGCATCATCACTTTATAGCATATATATCAATATACCACTGTAGTCAATACTGTTCACACATTACTGTACATACCACTGTATACATTGTTCATATTGTTCACACTCTTGTACACTCATTGTACATATCAATACATATACTTGTATTGTTCACTCAATTGACATTATATCTTATACATACCTTATCACTGTAGAAGATCTCAAACAACCTCAGACTGTGCAAACACTTTAATTCGGGACTGCTGGAGATTCAGGAAACTCGAGACTGTGAAGAAAAGTTCAACCTTTCTCAACTTCGGAACTGAGGTTGATTTCAAATCGGGACTGTTGAAAGGCTAAGAAAACCCAACAGTGGCCTTCACCAAAACTCGGACTGTAACTGTGGAGATCTCCAAGAATTTGGGACTGTTCTAGCTAAGAAATTCAGATTGTAAAGAAGGCAGCAGCATCAATCAAGTCCCGGACTTCAAACTTTAAGATTTGGACTGGTTTGTTAACCGCCGAAACTTTAACTATGTGGAAAAATTTGTATCCTTCTCTGCTGCTGCAAGCTGTTCACTTCCTCAGTCAACGAAAAACCTCAGTCCACACTCCCAAAATGTTGCATTCGTAGATGGTTGTTATGGCAAACAATTTGGCATATTAATACGCTATTTAGGCGTTGAGAAGGAGGACATTTAGGGCCGACTTGTAGGTAAAGCATTTGAATGTTTTATTAAATTTAAACTTGTTTTAATATTAAACACTTACTAGGGCCAACTTCTAGGATGGTTGAAGGGTAATGACTTGCATTAAATATTTTATTAATTTGTTTTAACACTTCAACTTACAAGGGTTTAAGGACTTTGTGGGTTTAAGGGTCACCAAATAAGGGCTTCAAAGGCTCATCAATGTAAAGGTGCAATGGGCATCATTGTGCAACATCATTAGTGTTTTTAGGGCAAGGCATAAAACATAGGGTCAACTTCTAGATTGTGGCTTAGGGACCAAAAGTAAGAGTTTTAGGGCCTTTTTGTTGGGTCATCAAAGTCACCACAAGTGAAGGTGTGCTTTACTAGCCACCAAGAACCCCACCACATAACCATCAAGGTGTGGGAGTGCCTAGGCTTCTCCTAAGGTACGATGACCTCATTACAAACACAAATGGCCACAGAATGGGTCATTTGGACTCTTTGAAGTTCTACACTTCTTTATCCCATCAAGGACACTTTCTAGGGTACTAGGGCACAGGTTGTGGTGCTGGGGAATCCAAAGAAACAACTAGGGAACCATAGAAACAACTTAGGGGTACTTAAACACTCTAAAGGGTGTACAGGTCTTTCGCCAATGTCCCAAGGACTCTAAGGGCTTCAGACTTGGGCTTGGACAAGGTCAAAAGGCCTCCTTTGACACTAACAACTACTTAATCCTTAGGGGCTCCTCAAGGGTCACCAAGACACACCGACACACCTATTGGCATCAATGACAATTTAGTCAACAATCTCCCCCTTTGTCATTGAATACAACTTCAAAGCTCCCCCTTAGAAAGAGCTTCCTTTGTTCACAAATGTCCCCCTTAAAGCAGGCTTCCTTTACCGTCCTTGTTCAACTTTTTCTCCCCCCTTTGGCATCAATGGCGAAGGGTAGTCCTTGTAGTATTACTTCTTCCCCTATCATGTTGTTGTGTTATTGAAGATGGATCAATTCAATTAGGAGATAGTATGGCTCCCAATTTTTCGCGAAGATACTCAAAAGTCTCTCTTGGGAGAGGCTTAGTAAAAATGTCTACAATTTGTTCTTTTGTCCCAATATATTCCAACTTGATATTCTTATCTGTGACTTGCTCCCGAAGAAAGTGAAACTTGATGGGAATGTGCTTGGTCTTGGATTGCATGACTGGATTCTTGGAGATACTAATGGCACTCGTATTGTCACATAGAATTGGAATTGGTTCATCACATGTTACGTGTATGTCTTGCAGAGTTTGCTTCATCCAAAGAATTTGAGTACAATAGGTGGCTACTGCTATATATTCTGCTTCGACGGCTGATAAGGACACTAAAGATTGCTTTTTGCTCAACCAAGATAATAGACAATTTCCTAGAAAGACTCCTGTTCCACTGGTGCTTCTTCTGTCGTCAACACATCTTGCCCAATCTTCGTTTTAATAAGCTATCAATGTTAGCTCATTTCCTTTTGGATACCAAAATCCAAAGTCCATAGTTCCTTTGAGATATCTGAAGATCCTTTTAACTGCTATAATGTGTGTCTCCTTTGGAGCAGCTTGGAATCTTGCAACTTGTCCGACGACTTGCATCACATCCAGCCTTGAGGCAGTTACATATAGGAGACTACCAATCATTGATCTATAAAGCCTTTGATCAACTTCGTTAGATTCATCTTTCTTGCTCAGCTTACAACCGGTGGCCATAGGAGTACTCACAGCTTTACAATCTTCCATCTTGAATTTCTTTAACATTTCCTTGATGTATTTTGTCTAAGCAATAAAAATGCCTTTTGTTCGTTGAGATATCTGAAGTCCCAAGAAGAAGGTTAATTCACCGAGCAAAGACATTTCAAACTCTTTCTGCATGTCCTTAGCAAATTGTCGACTTAGTGAATCATCATCACTTCCAAAGATGATATCATCAACGTATACTTCAATGATGAGTATGTTGACGTCCTCCTATTTGATGTACAAATTGGTGTCTGCACTTCCCCTCTTAAAGCTTTGTTGCTGCAAGTACCTGTCCAATCCGGAGTACCAAGCTCTAGGAGCTTGCTTTAGGCCATATAAAGCCCTTTTGAGTCTACATATACGATCCTCATTTTCCAAAAGCTGAAATCCTTCTGGTTGTTCGATGTAGAGTTCTTCTTCTAATTCCCCATTCAGAAAAGCTAATTTTACGTCCATCCGATACACTTAATGTCTTTGGAGCAAGCATAAGCCAATATCATTCTGATAGCCTCGATTCTGGCCACTAGTGCAAATGTTTGTTCAAAGTCTATTCCTTCGATCTGAGCATAGCCTTTACAAACCAATTGGGCTTTGTTTCTGATTACCTGTCCATCTTCATTCATTTTGTTTCTGAAGACCACTTTGTGCCGATCACATTCTTGTTATTTGGTCTAGGAACAAGTTCCCATGTTTCATTCTTCTCAATTTGATCTAGTTCTTCTTCCATTGCTTTGACCCAATGCTCAACTGTACTGGCCTCTGCAAAAGTTCTTGGTTTAGTTGTAGACAACAAAGAGAAGTGTACCTGCTCATTTCTTCCAGATTGTCTTCTTCTAGTTCCTATTCCGGCATCTTTATCACCAAGGATTTGATCTGATGAATGGTTCTTTTGGTACCAATTCTTAGGAATCTGTTGATCCTTTTGTTCTTCTTGTTCCATAGTTGCCTGATTTTGTTCTTCATCTTCTGTAAGTTGTTCTTCGTTCTCATCTAGTTGTTCTTCCATTTTAATTTCCTTCATTTCTTTCTGATCAAAAACTTCCTTTTCTTCATCGTCTATTTCTTCTGAGTCTTCTCTGGATGATGTTATAGTCTAATCTCATATATTTTCACGTTGATGCTTTCAATCACCTTGTTTAATCTCAAATTGTAGCATTTGTAAGCTTTCCTTTTGGATGAATATCCAACGAATATGCCCTTGTCTACTCAAGAATCAAATTTTCCAATCTTCTTATCTTCTCTTTTGATATAGCACTTGCTTCCAAATATTCTGAAGTGTCGTACATTTGTCGCTCTACCTGTCCATAGCTCGTAGGGAGTTTTATCATTTTTGCTTCTGAGTAATCCTTTGTTCATGATGTGTACTATTGTATAACTGCTTGTTCCCAAAATTTGTCATTCAACTTGGATTCATTCAACATGGTTCTAGCCATCTCCATTACTGATCTATTTTTTCTTTCAACAACTCCATTTTGTTGAGGTGTTCGGGCTACTGAAAACTGTCTTTTTATTCCATGCTCTTCACAATACTTGTTGAATTCATCTAAAGTGAATTCTCCACCATTATCAGATCTGAGACACTTGATTCGTGATCCCATTTCATTTTCGACCAGTTCCTTGAAAGTTTTAAAACATCCAAAACCTTTTGACTTCCTGTTCAGAAGACATACCCAAGTCATCCTGGTACAGTCATCAATAAGTAGCATAAACTATTGTTCACCATTCAGTCCTTTGCTCTTTGTTGGTCCACATAGTTCAGTATGAAAGAGCTCTAAAGGTTTTGTAGAAGAATGCTCTTTTGTCTTGAAATGTACTCTTGTTTGTTTTCCATGTTGACACTGTTCACATCAATGTTATCGAAACCGGCAAAACCGATCAGTCTGACCAATAAGAAAATTTCCTCAGACCGGATTTTTTTCCAAACAGAGTACGGAACCGGTCAAAACCGCTGAACCGAGGACTAGGGACTCACGGAACTCAAATTTTTTTTTTAAAAATACAAAATAAAACCTAACCTATGCTTCTAACCTAACCCTAAGCCTATCCTAACATTATTTAAAGACCCCGCCACCCCCTACATTACTCACATTATTCATTGCTAATATTTGTGTATTAATGGTTTCGATTCATATGTATGCACATGAATATATATGTTTTTTCACAAAATTTGAATATTTTATGTATTTTTTAGTCAGCCGGTTTTTTACCCAGTTTTTTGTCGGTTCCGGTTTCTGGTCCGGTTCACATTTTGGGCTTCACCGGTTTGATGATTGGTCTGGTTCCGATAACATTGGTTCACATACAGAGTTAGCGGCTTTGTAACTTACGACATATTCTGAACTGCTTGATTTTTGTAGACTTTGACCAAATTGTCAAAATGTATATGCCCCATTCTTCTGTGCCAAAGCCAGCTTTCATCTTCTTTTCCCAATTGACATTTCTCAGACTCAATATTATCCAACTCGTATATGTTGTTGGGAGTCCTAGTGGTTGTGGCTACTAACTTTCTTGATCCTTGTTTCCTTATCCTGCATCCTTTTGAGTTGAAGAGGAGTTCATGTCCTTGATCACACATCTAACTAATGCTCAGCAGATTATGCTTCATGTTGTCTACAAGCAAGACATTTTCAGCCAAGGAGTTTTTACTTCCAAGCTTCACTATGCCCTTCCCCAATACTTTTGTTAAATTGTTGTTTCCGAAGGAGACAGACCCTTTGTCTTTTTCAATATTTTCAAAAGCACTTTTGTTACCTGCCATATGCTTGGAGCAACTACTATCAACATACCATTCACCAAAGCTGTTATTCTGAGCTTGAAGGGAAATTCTGCATTCATAGTTATTCTCCTTGCGTTTGATCCATACTTTGTGATGTTCCCCCTTTTGATTGTTGGATCTTTCCTCATTTCTTACTGTTGGTATCTTCATTCTGCAATCTCTGGCTATATGTCCAAAGTTGTTACACTTGTAACATTCTATTTCTGATCTCAAGGGACCAAATCTGTTACTATATTGTGGCCATCTGGGGCTTGCAAGGTTATTTCTTGTTTCAAAATTTCTTCTTTGAAAACAGTTTACAGCTTTGTGTCCAAATATTCCACATGTAAAGCAATACCCATAAAAGAAATGTCCATAGCTGGGAACAGATGAAGGAACTATCCTTTTAAGATCTTGTCTTTCTGTTGGCCTTCCTTTTGGTATGGGTTGTTCTGGTTGGCATTCAATCTCTTCTTCATTAGTGGAGTCCTTGACAACTTCTACATAGTTGCTTGGCTTCTCTTCATTACCTGTCGTCATTGAGCTTGAGGCCTCATCGGTATTTTGTTTGTATCCTATACCGGTTTTGTAAGAAAATGGCTTTTGATTGCTGATAATTTGTTCTAGAATCTTGGAGTTGTTTTGATAATTTTTGTCAATACCTTTCATCTGTAATTTTGTTTTCAAAGATACTATCTCAGCCTCACGATTTTCCTTTTCTTTCATATTTGCGATCAATTGTTCAGTAAGAGTGTCTTCGATTCTTTTGCTTCTTCCACTTTGACCTTCAAGTCAACAATGATTTGCTCTAACCCTTGTGCCTCTTCCTTAAGCACCCTGTTCTCCTTCCTGGGTTTCTTCAGATCCTTCAAGGCGCTTATAAGTTCTACTTCAAAATCTACCTCACATTCAGATTCTGATTCTTCATCACTATTAAGAACCTCATTTGATTTTATTGCCATAAAGAGTACCTTCTCTAGTTCACTCTCATCGTCAAAGTCACTGTCACTGCCATTGTCGGAGTCCTCACAGGATGAGTTGTTGTCCCTTTTTGAATAGGGACTTTTCTTCTTTGCAAACTTCCCTCTATTCTTATTCTTGTAATTATTGTCCTTCTTGTAGGGTTTGAAGTTGCCATCTTCATCACTATCTGAGTTATTTTCATATGGACATTTAGAAGCAAAATGACCTATCTTTCCACATGAAAAACATTTGAGAGGTAACTTACCTTTGTATTTCCCAGTACCTCTCTTCAATCTTCGTACAAAGTTAGCTATTTCCTCATCATCAGAATCATCACTTGTTGGCTTGCCTTTTGTTGATTTGTTCTTCCTAGGTTGTTTGGAGGAGTCCTTGAATGTTGCTTCCTTTCTTGACGTGTCTTCGTCTTCAATTCTCATTTCATAGGCCACAAGAGTCCCATGTAGCTGATCTACTATCATAGTCTTCAGATCTGTTCTTTCTTCTAGGGCAGAGATCTTAGGATTGAACCTTCTGGGAAGAGTCCTTAGAACTTTTCGAACAACTATGGCCTCATCAACTTCTTCTCCCAAACCTCTGATGGTATTCACAAGTTGATCAACTCGAAGAATATAGGTTGCGATGTCTTCGTCCTCATTCATTTTCAGATGTTCAAATTGTCCTCTGTACGTTTGAAGTTTGGCTTCCTTGACTTTACTATGTCCTTCATATGTGGTTTGGAGCATAGTTTTAAAAATCGGCCGAACCGGTTTCAAAATCGGTCGATTGACCGATTTAAGGGCTGACCGAGTCAAACCGGTGAGCAAATCGGATCGGTGACTGGTTTGATAACGAACCGGCCTGTTTGGATACCAAGTCGGCCGGTTCGGTACTGAACCGGTTTGCTCGGCCGATTCATGACAAAAATCGGCCGATTTTTGTGAAGATCTGTGCACTCAAAAATCAAGGTTTTTTTAATGTTTTTTTTCTTTTTAATTTCTTTTTCCTAACCCAAATTACCTAACCCAACCTATGACCTCTTTAGTGACTACCCCTGACCCCCCAACTTGTTGACATCATGGAAACCTAGAACCTTGGAGAGTTGGCGGTCAGTGAACTCAGGAGTCAGAACACTAAACCATGAAGTTTGAACTTTGAACAAACTATGGAACTTGAACAGTGGACTTTGCAGTAGTCACTATTATGTAGCTAACTATGTAGCATGTTATTTTTTGGACTCTACAAGCCATATACCCTAGGGCCTATAGGCCTCATGGATTATGTATTTTGTTCCATTTCCAGTCTGCTAGATATGTATTGCACACTACACTTTGTGCCATTTTGAGATATTAACACTTATATGGTATATACATGAGTAGAGTTCGGATATTTTGTCTCTAAAGTTTTGAAATGATGGATTAAAATCTTGAAAATGATGTTTTTCTTTAAAATTTAAATATTTTATGTATTTTTTAGTAAACCGATTCATTAAATTCAAAGCGACCGATTTATGACCGATTCATTACCGATTCCGATTCCGATTCGGAGTTGACCCTCGACCGATTTTTAAAACTATGGTTTGGAGTTTGTCCCACATTTCCTTTACAGAGGGGCAGTTCATTACTTTTTTAAAGACGAATTCATCTATAGCACCTAGAAGGTGATTTATGGCCTTTGAGTTGTTATTGTATTGAGTCTACTCATCTGCATCTGTTGGTAAAGTCTTTGGTACCTTGTACCCATTTTCGATACTTTGCCATATCTATATTGATCCAGGTCGTTCCCAGGTGTACGCTGGGGACAACAGTCGACTAAATGAGTCGAGTTATGTTATGGCGGAAGCATATAAGAAGAACCAGCAAAGCAGAAAACACACTAGGTCGACAAGAAATATACGCACAGACAATATGCAAGAATTCAAACCGAATTTATTACTTCTGCTCCATGAAAGATGGAGGCATCAGATGATGATCATAAAGATGTATATTACATTAGTGTACATGCTTATATAGGGTGCTGAAACGTTTGGGTGACTACCCGCTACGTTCAGTTTCAAAAGCAGTTATAACGGTTCAGAAGTTCGACCGCCGCAGGCAGAGCATGTTGGTATGTTGTACGTCGAGGCAGACCTATCGAGTAAACATGCCGAGGCAGACCTGTCAAAGGCAGACCTGTCGAGGCGGACCTGTCAAAGGCGAACCTGTCGAAGCGTACCTGTCGACTGCTGGTTGGATCATTCCTCCTTCCTTAAGAAAAAATGGGCTCCATTATTCGTTTAGGTGAGGAAACTTGTTGGAGACTTCATTAGCAGAGGACCATTTTCCTTGCACGGGGAGCTGTCTAGCTTTAGCCACTTGAAACAAGGGAATGGAGTTCGTCCTTGTATGGCGTATGCATCGTCCCACAATGGTGTCGCAAAGAAGAGGTTCCTGAACATCTGGATGGATGTCTTCGGGTTCTGTTGTCTGCAAATCGTTCTCTTCCAACAATGGTGCATGGTATGGTCGAAGTAGATCCACATTGAAAATTGGATGTAGGCCAAGGCATGGAGGAATTTTGAGCTGAAAAGCGTTTTCTCTAATATGTTTAAGGATACTGTATGGACCATGTCGCGAAGGTTTCAAATTTCTGTATGGACTAGTGAAGCGCTCCTTCTTTAGATGTAACCAGACCCGATCCCCAATTTGGAATGAATGAGGAATACAATGCTTGTCGTGTCAGGCCTTAGCTTTTGCATTAGCTCATTGCAACATCTCTTGTGCTTGCTTCTGAATGTTGGATATTTGATCTCTGACTTCAATGCTTTCTCCACTTCTCGTCCTTCGAAGTCGGTGTCGTTCAACTGTGTCACGGAACTGATTAAGTCGATAGGCACTGAGGGTTGAAATCCGTAACAGATCTCAAATGGACTCCGACCTGTAGAGCTGTGTTGAGCATGATTCTAGCTGTGTTGTATGTATGGAAGGTTGTCATCCCATGTTCGACGATGCATGTGGTTGTACATGTGAAGGAATTGTACGACTAAGCGATTTACAACTTCCATATGTCCGTCTGTCAAAGGATGGAAGGTGTCGACAAAGAAAGTCTTGTATCGAGCTGTTGCCAGAGAGTTTGCCAAAAGGTGTAGACAAATCTAGCATCTCTGTCGGAAATAATGGTCGTCAGGAGGCCATAATGTTTCCACACATGTTCAAAGAAGAGCTGAGTAGTCCGTTGTGCTGTCGTAGTCTTCTCGCATGGTATGAGTATAGCCATCTTGGAAAATCTGTCGACTACTACTATTATCGTGTCATGCAGATGTTTGGTAGTAGGATATCCCGTCAAGTAGTCCATAAAAATAGATTCCCATGGTCGACTAGGAACTGGAAGGGGTGGGTACAGTCCTTGTCGTTGATTCGGCGGTTTAGCAATGGCACATACCACGCACGATCGAATGTACTTGTGGACGTCAGATTTAAGTGAAGGCCAATAGAAATACGTTTGGAGGATAACAAGTGTTTTTGCGACTCCAAAATGTCCTACAGTCTTGCTGTAGTGCGTCTCCCAAATGAGCTTCTGTCGGTGCTCACCAGTCGGTACACAAAGCTGTCTAGGTCGTGCCCAGGTGCACGCTGGGGACAACAGTCGACTGAATGAGTCGAGTTCTATTATGGCGGAAGCATATAAGAAGAACCAGCAAAGCAGGAAACACACTAGGTCGACAAGAAATATATGCACAAATAATATGCAAGAATTCGAGCCAAATTTATTACTTCTGCTCCATGAAAGATGGAGGAATCAGATGATGATCATAAAGATGTATATTACATTAATGGACATGCTTATATAGGGTGTTGAGATGCTTGGGTGACTACTCGCTACGTTCAGTTACAAAAGAAGTTATAACAGTTCAAAAGTTCAACCGTCGCAAGCAGAGCATGTTGGTATGTTGTATGTCGAGGCGGACCTGTCAAAGGCGAACATGTCGAAGCAGACCTCTCAAAGGCGAACCTGTCGAGCGAACATGTCGAGGCGGACCTATCGAGGCGTACCTATCGACTGCTGGTTGGATCATATATTCCTTGAGCTTCTATGTAGGCTCTCATCCTTATGCTCTAGAATGCATAGTTGAACCCATCAAACAAGGGTGATCCACTTTTGCTTTGTTTAGCAAACTTGCCCATGACTGCCTTCCAACGGTTAGACTGTTTTGAAGGAACCCACTCTGATACCAATTGTTGAAATACTGAGAGGAGGGTGAATTAGTATTTGCACAATTATAAAAAAATTAATCAAGAGCAAGTTGCTAATCACCAATCATAGCATTTCATCAATGTACATGAAAATAACAAGATGCACAATACACAATATTTTGATGTGGAAACCCAAGTCCTGGGTAAAACCACGGAAGCCTTTTAAAAATAAATTTGACCCAGCAACAACTGGGGTAAACAAATTTAATACAACTTTACCAACTACAACTGAAAGAGGCTACAACCCCTTAGGCTTCGTCAGCTACAACTGACAAGCAGCTACAACAGCTTAACTCACAAGATTGTGAGCCCTAGCACCACCCTACCACCCTGAAGAAATAGACGACTAAACTTGTGGACATGCCAAACCAATCACTGAACATGTTGTTGATAATCTCTGCTCTCTGATCACTACCAAGTCATCACTGTATACAAATAAGTCATTTCATTGCCATACACTGCTCATGTACATCCTTGTACACCTCATCATACCCAATCACTCGTCAAGTAATTTTGCTCTGCTTTCACTGATCATAAGGTATGCATGCATCCTCGTCAAATATACATCATCATTGTGTATGCATCATCAAGTGTACATCATAGTGCATAGGAGAGCACCATCATACCATAGCATGCATGTTCGTCATAGTATATAGGAATGCATAATCACATTATCATCATCATAGAGTGTATCATGTCATAGCATGTATCATCACATCATCATCATAGAGCGTAGAAGTGCATCATGCATGTATGATCACATCATCTTCATCATAGAGTGTATCATGTCATAGCATGTGTCATCACATCATCATCATCACGTATACATCATAGTATGTATAGGAGAGTGTGCATCATAGCGTGTTCATCAAAGAGCATAGAAGTGCATCATCACTTTATAGCATTATATATCAATATACCATTGTAGTCAATATTGTTCACACATTACTGTGCATACCACTGTATACATTGTTTATATTGTTCACACTCTTGTACACTCACTGTACATATAACTACATATACTTGTATTGTTCACTCAAATGACATTATATCTTTTACATACCTTATCACTGTAGAAGATCTCAAACAACCTCAGACTGTATAAACACTTCAATTCGGGACTGTTGGAAATCTCAGGAAACTTGAGACTGTAAAGAAAAGCTCAACCTTTCTCAACTTAGGGACTGAGGTTGATTTCAAATCGGGATTGTTGAAAGGCTGAGAAAACCCAGCAGTGACCTTCACCAAAACTTGGACTGTAACTGTGGAGATCGCCAAGAATTTGGAACTGTTCTAGCTGAGGAATTTGGACTGTAAAGAAGGCAACAGCATCAATCAAGTCCCAGACTTCAAACTTCAAGATTTGGACTGTTTTGTTAACCCCAAAAAATTTAACTTTGTGGAAAAATTCATATCCTTCTCTGCTGCTACGAGCTGTTCACATTCTCATTTAGTGAAAAACCTCAGTCCAAACTTGCAAAATGTTGCATTCGTTGATGGTTGTTATAGCAAACAATTTCGTGTATTAATACACTATTTAGGCGTTGAGAAGGAGGATATTTAGGGCCGACTTCTAGGTAAAGCATTTGAATGTTTTAATAAATTTAAACTTGTTTTAATATTAAACACTTACTAGGGTCGACTTCTAGGATAGTTGACGGGTAATGACTTGCATTAAATATTTTATTAATTTGTTTTAACACGTCAACTTACAAGGGTTTAAGGGTCACCAAATAAGAGCTTCAAAGGCTCATCAATTTAAAGGTGCAATGGGCATCATTGTGCAACATCATTAGTGTTTTAAGGGCAAGGCATACAACATGGGGTCAACTTCTAAATTGTGGGCTTAGGGACCAAAAGTAAGAGCTTTAGGGCCTTTTTGTTGGTTCATCAAAGTCTCCACAAGTGAAGGTGCGCTTTACTAGCCACCAAGAACCCCAACACATAACCATCAAGGTGTGGAGGTGCCTAGGCTTCTCCTAGGGTACCATGACCTCATTACAAACACAAATGACCACAAAATGGGTCATTTGGACTCTTTGAAGTTCTACACTTCTTCATCCCACCAAGGACACTTTCTAGGGTACTGGGGCATAGGTTGTGGTGTTCTGGAATCCAAAGAAACAACTAGGGAAGCATAGAAACAACTTAGGGGTACTTAAGCACTCTAAAGGGTGTACAGGGCTTTTGCCATTGTCCCAAGGGCACCAAGGGCTTCAGACTTGGGCTTGGACAAGGACAAAAGGTCTCCTTTGACACTACCAACTACTTAACCCTCAGGGACTCCTCAAAGGGCACCAAGACACACCAACACACCTATTGGCATCAATGACAGTTTAGTCAACACAAGCAAGGGGTAGCTAGCCCAGTGGAATACTTGCCTTTGGGGGATGGATGGAGTCTATTGAATCTCGGGATGGAGTGGTGTGGACTTCCCTTGATAGCTACATCACCTTAGGTCACCATTATGCATGACATCATCATCGACACTTGACACTTGTAATCTTGGTGGAGCACTTCACTTGTGTGTAGACTATGTTTAGTATGTGTGTTCATAAGGATTAGGCTAGCCTGTGTTATATTGTTGGCCTCCCTTCCCTCTCATATAAATAGAGAGGACAGAGTCTTTTCAAACATCATAACACATCACACATTCATTTGTATCTCTTCATTGGAGTGCTCTCTTAGTGATGCGTTAGAATTCATCAAGAACCATAGCGGAGAATACAAAGAGGAGGTGGACAATTTTTCTCTCATGAGATTCCTTTTTGTACATTTGATCTCTCTCAGCCAGCGTAGGCTCCGCCCCCTCCCGCAGCCCCTTTCGCTTCCCCTCCCCGCCTGCTTACAACCCTTCGCCCTCCATCCCCTTGGTCGTAACCTTGATCACCCATTCCACCGCGTCCCTTCAACAGCCCATGGAGAACCCGAAAGAAGACCCAGAGTTGGCGAGAATATCCAAAACACCCACCTAGGATTACGACAAAGGCCAATTTCAATACCTCAGGCAATGTCAAGGTAACCCAGAATTCTACAACCCCATAAACATTGCACTGGAATCAAACTTCAGGTTTTGGACATCTCAAGTTAAACAAATGCTCAAGAAACTGGAATCTCTCGAAGCCGAGAATAGCAGACTCCGTTCAAAGGTGGGCTCTCTCGTTGCTAGAGTCTCGGAAGTCGAAGAGAACAACCTATCCCTCAAGAAAATAATACAAAGCAATGAACGGGATTCTTCCCACCCCCAGAACAAAGCACTTCACGTAGAAATCCGGGACCTCAGGACCAAGCAAGAGTAAATCAAATCCCAACAGGCCTCCTTTAAACAAGAAACTGAGTCGCACATTAACTCATGGGCACAAGTAGTTCGAGGGAAAGACAAAAACACTTCCCCGCTGACAGCAGTCGAGGAGGTCGTTCAAGCCAAATTGGTCGAAGAACGGACCAAACGAGCAAGGGAACTGAACCTGAAAGTGAGAGGTCTTCCTCAACCTCTTCCGTTCTCAGACCCTATAGAGGTAGGACTCAGGTTCCTGCGGGATACCCTGGGCTTATCAGATATAACCCTAGACGGAGCTTAGATGGGCCATGACTCCACCCTCTTCATTAGGTTTCGTAATGCAACAGACAGGCTCTGTGCCCTTAAAGCCAAACGTAAACTGTTCTCACTCCCTGACAGGATATTCCTTGATGAGGATCTTACAAGAGCACAAGTTACAGAGCTCAAACAGTCTAGGGAACAGGTCGCAGCAACACGGAAAGCAGGAAAATGGGCTGTTATCAGAAACCTTCAGGAAGTTATTCGAGACTCCTTCCCACCGGGATGGACGCCTCGAACAGGAAGCTCTAAATGACGAGGTCATTTGGAGAGACGACAGGGCACAAGCATCAATGTCCGTTGTTGGAATGGAAATTGGTCTTTCTGGTCATCTCCAGGTCTCCTATATGACGCACTCGCATCGGCTGACATCCTCCTCGTGACCGAGACTCATGTGAGTCCTGTACGACCTCTCCCGGATATCACTGGTTCTCATCCTACAGACAGGAAACAAGGAGCTCCGGTGGAGTCAGGGGATCAGGGGGAGTTTCTTTCCTAGTTAGAGACTCTCTCCGGAAGAGGGTCTACTTGATGGTCTCTGATGAGTACGCCAGATTCATGTGGATCCATAGCAGAACCAAGATCATCCCCGTGAGACATGTCTTCTTTGCAGTCTGCTACTTTCTAGCCACGTCCTCATCATTTGCCATCCACAACGGAGCGGACAGGGACCCTTTCATAGATCTGTACACTCGCATCACTCAGTACTCTGCTGACGAGGAGGTCATATTCATGGGGGATTTTAATGCTCGTATTAAGGACCTCCAGGTTCCTCTCCACGATCAATTCGAAGATGTGTTTTGTACAAAAGGACTCGACCCTGCCGCAGTTGGTCTCCATCGAACTTCAAAAGATGCCCTGGGGCCCACCACAGCGTACGGCAAGCACCTCCTGTAGTTAGGGGAATCCCACGAGTTGCTTATTCTGAACGTTCTCCTTTGCTTCCCGAACTCTCACTCCTTCACGTGTTGGACACATGGAGGCGGGGCTAGTGTGGTGGATTACGCCCTAGCCAACCAGAACTTACTTCCCTTCATTCGAGACCTCTCTGTCTCCCCCATCCCACTAGCTGACCACGGACTTCTTTCTCTCTCCCTCCAAGTCGACCCCCCCCTTCCAGCCTCGCTCTCCCCCAACAGCCACCCTTCACCACCTCCGACCACCTTTCGTTTCGACAAAGGCGACCCTGACATCTTCCTATCAGACCCCCACCAGATTCTTCCTCCTGAATCCCTTTTCTCCTCGCTCAACTCAACCTCTGCCAAGTACTATTGCCTCTCCTCTGCAATCTGGGAAGCAGCACTTAACTCCTTCCCCCACTCCACCCGTACCTCTTCTACCACTAATAGATTTGGCTCCTGCCCCATGAACAAATGGTATGACGAGGATTGCAAAACACTTCACCGAGAACTTCGTCACGCCTTCCTCCACTCCCACCCGACCTACCCAGACATCCAAAGATCTTACCGTCGTCTCCTTCGTCGCAAAAAACGACATTTTGTTTCTCAGAGAAGACGGGAACTCTCATCCCTCCTTACCCGCTCCCCCAAACAGTTTTTGCGTACCATCCTCTCCCGGCGCTCCCATTTGTCACCCGACATGGACCCTGCTTCCATGTTCACCCACACCTCTAAACTTTATGACATTCTCGGCCAGGCTGACATTCATGTTGCCTCCCCCGCCACCTCCTGCGACCTCTTCACCAACAATGATGTTACAGAAGCCATCTGGGCGATGAGCAGCAGCAAATCAACAGACGAGGAAGGCTACCAAGCAGAGTTCTTCAAGCAATGTCTTTGGGTTCTGGTCAGCTAGTTGGTCGATCTCTTGAACCACGTGGTGCGAGAAGGATTTCCACCGGTCTGGTCCCATCACATCATCCATCTGATCCACAAGTCAGGAGCCACCTCTGACCCTAACAACTACAGAATGATCATGGTAGGACACACATTCTCAAAACTTTATACCACCATTCTCCATATGAAGCTTTCCAATGGTCTCAAACAGAGAACTCTTAGAGCTCGTGGTCAAGCAAGATTCAGACCAGCAAATCAAACCATCGACCACATTTTTACTCTCCGAGCCGTGATTGAGGAGGCACGACACCGCTTCTCAAAAGTCTACTGTTGCTTTGTAGATTTTCGGAAAGCTTTCGAGTCAGTCCCGAGAGAGGATCTATTGCAGCAACTCAGAGATATTGCCATCTCGACAACCCTATTGACGGTTATTATGCGGCTACACGAGTATGTTCGGGGTTGCCTTCGCACAGCTCGAGGATTGTCCGAGTTCATCTGTAGCACCATTGGGGTGAAACAAGACTGTCCGCTCTCCCCCACCCTGTTTGGAATCTACATTGACGAGTTGGAGACCTTCCTCCATGAGCATACCCAAGAAACAGACGGGTACCTCCTCCACCAAGTCCTCATCTCCATCCTACTTTTCGCTGACGATATTATACTCCTATCTTCCTCCCCAGAAGGTCTGCAGAGACAGCTTGATGCCCTAGCCCTGTTCTGTGAACTCCGGAAGTTGACTGTGAATCTAAGCAAAATTAAGGTTATGATCTTCAATGGGGTGAAGAAAACCTCAGACTTTCGCTTCTTATTCAAAGGGGAGGAGGTTGAGATCACCAGTACTTACACTTATTTAGGGGTGCAATTCTCTGGCCCTCGATTTAGTCTACGACCAGCTCTCCAGCCTCGAATCAACAAGGGGTACGGGTCCCTATCCCTCCTCGAGAGACAATGTTTTCATCACCACTTCCAAGATATCTCATCCAAGATGGATCTGCTAAACACCTTGATCCGTCCCACCGTTCTATATGGATCAGAGATTTGGGGGCCCTCCTTACTCGAGTCTAATTGGGAATCGGCCGAAAGAGTCCAGATCCTTCTTCTCCGACGTATCATCAGATGTAAACAGACAGCACCACAGCACATCATCCTCGTTGAGTTTGGAGCCCAGCCCTTCCTCCTCGAGACAGATTTCAGACTGGTTTCCTTCCTGCATTGGATCCAAAAAGGGTTAGCTGACTCAACAAAAGGTCGGGACAGGTACCCTTTTCTCGCTTATTGCTCTGCTCAGACTGTAGCTAGCGCTTCCCACCTTGGAAGGAAAATGTTGGCTCACAGGGCTCTCGAGCCTCCTTGCTTCAGTAGGGATCCAGTTAGATCGTCTTCCCCCGTTCCAGTCCTCTCTGGATGCCCCTGGGCACCTTCTGCCAACCAGACAAGAATTAAACAAGATCATCAAAGACGATATCTACAAACAGTTCGTCCAGGTCACTTGGATTAATCCTCCAGGAGGATTGCGCCCAAAGATGGCCTTTTATGCTGAGCACTTCTTGGAATTCAGAGACGGGCTCATTGTCCGGCCCTAGTGTACATTTCACCATTGGATGCACGCCCTTCGAATCCCTCTCGGACAATTCAGAGTAGGCTCTCATAGACTCTGGGTAGAGTCAGGCCATCAGATTGATAGATCAGAGAGGATCTTCCAACTGTGTCATCTTCAGGAAGTGGAAACCGAGTCACATTTTATCTTCAGGTGTCCTGTCTACTATGAGATCAGAGGACGCTCCTACTGTTTGTTCAAGGGCCTCCAAACTTTAGCCGCTTTCTTCAGATACACCGATCAAAGATGTCTAGCGCTCTATATCCAGGAGGCCCTCAGATTCCAAGCGCAGATCCTCTAGCCTCACACCAGACCAGGCACCACACAGCAGATCACGGCGTTCTTCAGCAAGATACCATCTTCTAGAGGCACCAAGAGATCTATTGACCTTGACATCTTCCCAAATCCCAGATCAGTAAGGGCTGGAGGTTCTCGACCCACGAGATCTCAGCGGCAGCTCCGTACCAAACCTCCCTCCATGAGGGACTCAGGACCCTACAGATCCTGCAAACTTCGTTCCAGAGGGTGCCCCGCGCCTACTAGTTCCGGATCAGGGCAGCAGACACTTCTGCAATTCCTGCAGTTTTCCTCATTCAGCCTCGGATGTTAGGAGTACCAGACCCTCCTCGATTACTTCGACTCCTGGATCTTGCCCACTCGGGCTCCTTCGTCCCTGTGCAGGGTTACAAGGTTGGAATTGGAGCAAGTGCTCTCCCATGCTATAGACTAGCTCGCCTTACACATCTTTACTTCTTTTTTTCTTTCCATTTCACTTGTATTGCTTATATTGTATTTTCTTTACGGGAGATCGTTTGATCCTCCCACATGCATAACATATCATTGTAACCGACAGTCTCATTGACCTACTTTGTGGTCATTAGTGGACATTAATAAAATTATCTTATCTCACTCTCTTAGGAGCTAGGGTTTCTTGGACTCTTGGAGCATCTAAGACTCTAGGTTATGGTTTCACCCCTTAGAGGCTAGACATTAGGATTTGGAAACCCTTGGATATGTTTAGGGGAAGAAGAGGAGGATGACATCTTGCCTCCGAGATAGTGTTGGAGGGCTTCTTCCACTTAGAGGAACTAGGGTTTGTTGACTAACCCTAGCTAGCGCATCTTGGGTGGATGGATTTTGTCCTAGACTTGAGAGGAGGCTATGGTATGTATGAACTTCATTCATTAAGCATATATATATGAGATTTACAGCTGTACACATATTGTGTATATTGCAGATTTAATTTCAGCATTTTAACTTCTTGGGATGGTTATTTCCAGCTCTTAATTGTCTCGCTGATTTGACACATTTAAGAGAAAACTGTTAAGCCACTTAACGCTAAGTCTGAAGATAATAGTATTACCATTTAATGCTGCTGTGTCTGTTGTTATATCTGTTGTACGAGAAGAGTTTTCAGTTCCGGTTTATGCATGTGAAGCTTCCCTACAAGGCTGGAAACTCATTGGAATGATTGGTATCTTTTTCTCCTTACATTGTCATGAATTTTGGGACTACCAGAAGTGAATTAATGTGAATGTTTCGTTGTTGTTTTACACATTAATTTACAATCCTAAGGGGTAAAAATTCTAGGGTTAAGAACTGAGGAACATTCTCAGAAAAATGTGAATTTTCAGATTTGCATTAATTGCCCCATGCAAATGAAATTTCAACATTGTATCAAAGTAGTTGTAGTTGAGATCACTCTCAAGTAAGAGGTAGTTGTACTTCAACTAGTGATTACCTAGGACATGTACTTTACCTAGTGAAGGTCTTTAGGTGCAAAACCCTAGGTTGCTTGAGGTAAGCACCTTCAACCTTGGAAAGGTTATTTCGTCTACTTCATATACTGTTATTTTTGCAATTGAGACTTTTTCAACATGTGTAAGGTTACTCTTAGTCTAAGAGAGTGTAATGGGTTGGATGGAGCTTTAAATTTCACTCCATGGAAACTCAAGCTTTAGATCCTTATGGTGGAGGCTAATCTTTGCAAGCATGTTGAAAAGAACATTTTAGAGCCTAGCAATCCAACACAGTTGGCCGCTCATCAAAAGAAGGAAGACAAAGTAAAGATAATCAATCTTGATTTTCTGAAGGATCACTTCATCTCACACATTGTTGATACGACATCGCGTAAGAGCATGTTTTATGCTTTGGTTAAGTTATTTCAAAATTATTGTGCCTTTCGACAAGATGTTCTTACGAACCCAACTTTCAATCGTTCGCATGAGAAAAACAAATACTGCGGTGAACAACTTGACCAGGACCAATGAATTGAAGCGTCAAATGGCCGCAGTTGGAACTAAGGTAGAGTTCCAAGGTTAGGAGATAGCATCCATCACCCTTAAAGGGCTTGCTCCTTCTTGGACACCTTTTGTTTAGGGTATAATTTTGCACTCTAGAGAAACTACTGGATTTCCCAAAGCTTTAGGTTGTTCTTCTGTAGGAAGAAATCAAATTCCACTCATGTTTAGACAATATGGGGAAGTAGATGTCATCAATCTCCTCAGAAAGACAAAGAAGGGTGGCAAGGAAGACTTCAAGAAGAAGATTGGGATAGAAACAAGGAAGAAGGACCTCAGTAAGGTCAAGTGCTTTCAATGTCACGAGATGGGACATTATGCACGACAATGTATGTTGAAGAAGAAGGGAAAGGGCATGAACCAAGATGCAGACGAGTTTATATCAGTCGTAGAGGAGATGACCTCTCAGTTTGAGGCTACCTTTTCATGAATTCTTGTTTATCTACTAACATTATGTCTAGCGTCAGTTGGTATGTGCACAATGGAGCTTCGAGACATGACATTTGACCGATCAATATTCAACAGGCTTTAGGAGCAAGAGGGAGATATGACTATGGCTTAGTAATGATGCCACGTACCCTATGAGAGTAGTTGGCACCATTTCATTCTAGTTGATGTTCTAGAGCTGAGTGATATTTTATTTGTTCTAGGTTTGAAGAAAAACCTCCTTCTAATTTCTTGTATGAAAGATATACATTGGAGAATTGCTTTTGACAGATAGTAGTGCACCATAAGTGATTGTAGTCTAACAAGTCCAAGGACTTTTGCTAGAGGGGTGAGACAGGCTTGCCTTTATGGGTTATTTTTTGAACGAATAGCACTCACACACATTCCAACGAGAGGTCAATAGGGCCTTCTAATTTTCAGAAGGCACATGCAAAGCCAGGTTCTGATCTTTGCACTCTGATTGTGAGATCATTCAATGCATAGGCTTCTCCTCCCTTAATTAAGGAGAATGTGGAGATGGTTGATCTAACGGCTCAACCCAAGATATAAATAGCATTGGTTTCTTCCATCCATGAGACTTCTATTTGTACAAACAACAAAAGGTGTGATGCCTTGATGGACTACGTTGTCGAGATTGATTCCCGAGTTGCAACTAATGGGAGTATTGTCGAGTACAGAGCCAAGAATTTTGGATACTCCCAGAACAAGGTAGTTTCCCTTGATGTTTGTAACACCCCGGTTTTGATCCCAAATGCATTAAATTGTAAATGATGTAAATAACATTATTAAATCATGGTGTGGAGCTCAAGGCCAAAGCCCCACCATGGATTTAGCGTTTTATGTTCGACAATTAAAATCGATGCCGATGGTTCACATGCTAGCCAGGCACAATATAATTTTGGACATCATGTAAATATGCAATTAATAAAAATACCCACAACTAGCTATGTCAATGCAACATTAAAGAGATGGGGGCATGATTTCACAAGGAATAGGTGGGGGGGGTATTCAAACCCTTGAGCCAATAGTGTTGAGCCAAATGTCAAAGGGAAAACCCATAAAGTTGTCAACTACCTTTTTTGTCTTATTCACCCAATCATTTATTTCTTCCAGAAATTGGTTGAGGTAGTTAATGCCTTGGGATTGGAAGAGTATGGTAGTCAATTTCGAATTGGGGAAGCCACCCATTTTTGAAAAACGTGTTTTTGACTCATCGGGCAAGTTATCGCCCAGAAATTGTTGCCCATCCCATTATGCATCCACGTCCTTCTCTTCCTCACGCAGTTGGAGCTCCTGGGCATTTTTCCCTCACGACTTCTACATTTTTCCTAATTTCTCCAAGTTGGGAAACCCGTTTTTGTATTGTTCATTGTATGGGTATAGGAGAACCACGATTTGGCGGTTTAAAGAGGCCGTATTTGCTCCCATAATGCCCATAGGCGTTTTCTGAATTCGGATTCACGATTTGGGTGTGAATGGAGATCAAAATTGCTCCTCTAGTGTTTATGAGTGTTTCCTAAAATCGGATATGCTATCCCAAGGAGATTTTCCCTTTTTACCATTGTTGTTTTTGGCTTCCAGGAACGTTTTGTTCATACCCAACATTTGTATGTTGTTCTGTAAATCCTTGTGTTGGTCTGAACTGGTTAGGAGTGGAAGAGGACCAGAATTGACTTGATAAACCTAGTGAAGAGAGGAACCTCACCGATAGATCAAGAGGGGTTGGTTAGCTTTCTATGCACACCCTGAAGAGCGCTGGAAGGGAAGGTATGGCCTGAGGGACTACGTAGCAGTGAAAGGGGTACTTCCTTGTGTTGGGTGTGTAGGTATTGTGGAGACCAAGCCAGATCTTGTGTAGGTGTCCATAGCTCAGTGCTAGAGTTCACTAGCTTAGCAATTCTACCTTTCCACTGCCTTAGCAGCCTGATAAACCCATCTGTAGAGTGGCTTGGCTGACTTTGATGTGTATTTGGCTCTATGTGGGCCTGTTGTTCCCTAGTTCCTTATGAAAATCATGCCCACCTCGGGGGTGGCAGTGGTGCTGAGAGATTGATGAGCACACTGGCCTATGGTTGGGTGGAACGTTGCAGCGACATAGCTAGTTGCAGGGAATCTTCTTCTCAAGATAAGTATTTTCTTGTGTTTAACCTCTACAATGTATTTTTTTATAAATTATTATGAATGTGTTGAAATGTATTTGTTTCCGTTGTATATTGCATTATGCATCTGTGTATGTATAATTTAATGTTCAATGCATTTTTGTTTATGTTCATGGGGCTAGATCCTTGGTTTGATAGACACAACAGCAGTGTGAGTCGCGCCCTCTCCTCGACGAGTTAAAGGGGAGGGGACGTGATAATGTTACTCTTACTTCAAGACTCTCGTGAGATGAGGAAGTTGCTTTAGTTTAAGATAGTTCAATTGCTAGAATATTTGAGATGCATAATAGGGATTCTCATGATCACAAGTTGATGACGACCTTGCACAGTTCAATGACTATACCACGATCTTTGCATCCCAAGATCGATTTGATCTTGCATGGAGATATGATTAACTTTGCAAGTTGTCCTAGTCAGCTTATGATGTGGTACCTGTTATCACATCCATAGCAACAGGGATACTATGATGCAAATCAAAGGCATGAGCCAGTCCTATTACATGAGCTAAGCATATGATGATCAGTGGTGGAGTCATATTTTTCGAGCTATTCAAGTGATGCAGAGGATATTTCCAATTCCCCTTGTCATAACTTAGCCCTTTATGACCCCATTGAGATTGTATTGGATTGGTTATGGTTCACTAAGTAGAGCTACAATTGATCACTTTCCTTTGCCATCATTCAGACAAAGTGTGCTTCAGGAGTATTCAGAGGCAGGTATATGATTGAGCAGGTATACGACATGTATTTGGGGGTTAGCATTTTGTCTCTTTTATCTATCTTAGTAACTCTGACTTGACATTGAGTGACATGTGGTGATGATCCTGTGTGTTATTATGTTTATTGACTTGCTATCATAGATGGTTGAATGATTCTCACTGTAGGTCTTTAGTATATGCTCACTGGTGTTGCCCACTTTATCCAAACCTGATTATCATCCTTGATATGCCTGGTGTCATCCTTCACTTCCTCCACCCATCAAGTCTACTTTCATTTTGGATTTTGACATTTGCCTCTTTTCATTTTAGTCCTCAAAGCAAGTTTTTCCCTATGAAATGAAATGCATCAGAGTGCATAAATGCTATATCTAAATGATGCAAAAGGCCAACTGCAATTAGTTGTGTTTCTAAACAATAAGGCCTAAGTAAATTGAAAGTTAATAAACTAGTCAGTGGCCAAGGGATGAGCATTCATCCTTTGTATGATGTAATTCCATTTGCCCCTACAAGGCAACAAGGTGGTAACTCTGTCAGGGCTATGGATGCTCGCTAGCAGTGGAGCTAGGCCGAGTCATTATTTGGGGCCCGCAAGGCTATCGAGGGCACCTACCCTTGGAGGTTGGCTAGTAAAATCCTATGAAATGTGCTCGAAATTTGTATGAAATAACTTGTGAAAGGATACTTGTTAGAGTCTACTGGAGGCAGCCTTACTACTCTACCCATGTGTGAGACACCACCATTCCCTAGTGTTTTCTACCATGCATATTATCACTATGGTGCCCTTTATTGTAATGTCCTCGTCCAATTAGGCAACAAAACACCCGCTAACCTACTTAATCCCCATAGGTTCGAGCGGGTACTGCATAAGAGGGGATTGACTGAGGACATTTGGTATTTAGAACAACTCGAGACACACATTCAGTACTAAAGTCAGCAGTAGACTAAAAGAAGCCTTTTCTCTTTAGACTTAAAAAGTCAACATCAAATTAAAATCGCATGCATGCAAAAGTAAAAGCACAAACCCTAAAAGTGACATGCGAACCCTAAAAGCGCATAAGGATCTATTTAAGAAGGATGAGGGAGCCTAAAGAGATACTTTTGGATTATTATTGATTTTGGAGCTCTTGAGTAGCAGCACAATGTGCGACCACAGCAGTTGGGGTTGAGGACGACGTCTTCAACTAACGGGGTTTCGGCAGTGAGATATCTGCCTAGTCTCATTCAGGATAAACCATCCAGGTTTGTCATTGCATCTATTGCATTCATCATTATTCAGTGTTCCAGTGTATGCCAGAATATTATTTGCAGGTTCATCCGTACAGCTGGGGCATTTAGCTGGGAAACCCAAGTTATTCACCGGGACTCCGAATCACCATATTTCTTCCTCACTAACAAGATCACGCTACTGCCTTGAGTGGTTATCAGCCACCGGATTGCTCACCTGGAGCGGCTAGCAGCAGAATACACAGGTGTGGGGGCGTGAGCATCAATCAGGTAGATCAATTCGCTAGGGTACGTGGAGAGGTCCAAACTCCTACATGTTCCAGCCATCCTCTCCGACACGGGCACACCTACACTCCGACCAACTTTCAGCTGAAACTGACCATCCCTTCATCAAAAACGTCAAGCTTAGCTGATTCAAACTGTAGGGGTTTTACAGAGGAAAAAGAGGTTATTTCTTCATCAGTCCAGTTTATCTTGCATGCGTATTCTCTCAGGAGCAATTTCAGCCGGCTTATCAGTGTCAAGTGTTCATTCTATCCTGCAAACCCTAACCCTAAATTCAGCTATAATATAGGGTAATTTTGCATGGCAGTTTGCATGCTCGCCTATTTCCGTAATTTTGCATAGAATTAGAAAATATCAATATTTGGGATATTACATTTATTCCCTTGTTGCTCTAAGAGATCACATAGCTAAAGTCTAACAAGTCAATCCCCCTGAACCTAACCTTGTTCTATTCACCTCACCCAGCTTAGCTTGGTTTTCAGTTTTGTAAGTGAGCACATGCCTAGGACTTTGAGATTAATTGTGAAGCTATTTTAATTCAAGTCTGGGTTTATTATGTTATGATCACCACTATGTATATGTTGCTTATGTTTTAGTCGGGCTACTAATATAGATAATGGAGCATTGTTAGTCCCTTGTGCATACAGCATCTGTTATTTAAGGGCTCAGTCATTTTTTTATCATTTTGACTTGCTTTAGCAAGTTTGACCATGGTCAACAGGTGGTCCCAGGTGATGTTGACTGAGATGATTTGATTTTGTGCCCTTGGCATCTATTTGTACCTATTTCAGTGTCCCATGCTTTAGTTGGCCATTATTTTCTCCAAATCATGGTTATTTTCTTATCAATTATTATGGCTATATTTTATATGTTTGGACATGGATTAACCTTTGGATCATTGTACAAATGGATACAAGGGGTGCTAGTAGCCATCATTAGTGGATTTTGGGCCTCTCAATTCATTTATGCAATCAGATTAGTGCTTCAGGCAAAGGAAAGGCATATTATGGGCATTTTATTTACCAACAGTATTATTGGCATGTAAAATTCATTTATAAAGTGACCATAGCCTAGCCAAGAAAATCGAATTTCGCTAGTAAGGGGCTTGGAAATGACTTGGGATGTTTTGATGATGCTCCTTAATGCTCTATGGACCTTGCTACACATGTATCATCACTTGATGGACCATATCTTATGTTCATCCCCTAGGGGTGTGTTGCTGGCAGCAACAAATCCCATTTTAGGCTACTAAAATGGGAGCCCCACTTATCCTTTTTATTGGCTTGTAAAGCCATGATCTTGCCAGGGGATTTTTAAACTGTAAGTATCATGTTTTGGCCTTAATAAAATTTCCTCATGAACATGTTTTTTTTGGTTTTACGGATTGCGGAAGCGCTCTTTTCTTTTACACATATTTTGTGTTTCCGCAACCCGCAATGCAAATTGCAGAAGTCCTTTTTTTGGAGGTTTTCGGAAATCTTTTTCCCGCAACCTGCAAATGCGGATTGCGAAAGTTAGAATTTTATTTCAATAAAAGTTTGTCTTTCCACAACCCACAATCCGCATTAGAAATCCTTTTCAAAATAAAAGTTTTATTTTCTGGTTCCGCCTTCCGCATTCCGCAATGCGGATTGTGGAAAGCGAAATAGTCATATTTTGTACTTTTTTTGTTTTTCGGTTCCACAATGCAGATTGCGGAAAGCGGAAACTCAATAAAATCATCATTTGCAACATTGCTTATCCGCAACCCGCAAATCTTTGCGGATTACGGAACTTTAAAGAATTTTTTCTTGGTCAAGAATTTCATCCCACATTCCGCAACCCACTATGCGGATTGCGGATTGCGGGAATCAAAAAATCCAAAGTTTTTTGACTTTTTCATTTCCGCATTTTGGTTTTCTGCCTTGATCCCAACCGTCCATTTCTACAAGATCTACGGCCTAGATCTATGTTGTCGTTGAGTCCTGGATTATTTAATTCGTTCGAATTTACGTATTCTTCACCATTTCGCTTGTGATTTTTACTTTGTCTAAGATTTTACTATGAATTTTTCTCATTCGAGCTCAATAATCTTCTGGTCTCCAAGCTTTTTACTGGTAAGTTTCTTACCTTTCACGGTCATTTTTCCTATTATTTTTAAAACTGCGATAGCTTTTAACCATGGTTGCCAAATTTCTACCAAAGTCTACCTCCAAAATGTCCATGAACACCAGGTCTAAGACTACTCTCCAAGAGCAGAAGAGCAAGGATCCTAATGCCCGAATTTTCACTGACACCAGTGGGCGTGTTGCAGAAACCCTTCACATGGATTGGTCGAGAATTTACTCAATATTCGACAATGATGATTTCTCTACAATTCCCCATGACCAGCCGACGTATGCCAAAATTAGGAATTCCCAGCTTCATTGCATTGCAGCTCGACCTTCGTTCATGCCTTATACTGACCCTGTCAAGTGGGCATTAGACCACGCAAACCCTAAGGAGCGTTCCTTCGACGACCATATTCATACCCAAGTGGCGTCTTTCCATCCTGATGTTTTCGCCGTAGCTTACAACCTTGGACCTCCTCAACAGCTTTTGAATGCCAAATTTCTTGATGTGGCTATGTCCCAATTCAACTTTGAGGATGTAGTCAAATCTTAGATGGATAACCCAGCTGAACACGTCCCTAAGGAAACCAATTCTTACCGTGTTTCCTAGTTTACGGAACCTTTTTCCTTGCTTGCGGCCATGTTTTGCCGGTTATATGGATTACCAAATTGTTCGGCATTCAAAGCCGAATGGGTTCCTGGAGCCCACCATCTATTGCTTACAGGTGAGTCTTTTAACTAGGCACAGATTCTATCTATGAATTTGAAAGAGGAAATTGAGAATTATCAAAGGACTTCAGCCTCAAGGAAGTCGGCTTTCCACATGTCGGGTTATGTTATGGACGTATTTTGCGCCACTTCTTCTTTTTCGGCCATGGGCTGGGACTAAAACAAGACTTCACCACCGGTACACATCTACTGCTCAGATATGTGGGAGGACAATTTCATTTCCCGAATTTATGAAATTTGTGACCTGTTTCTAGGATCAATGTACGAGAAGATCTGCCAATACTGGATAAGCTTAAGCCTAAGAAAAATGAGGTGATAATTGAGACATGGGAAGTCATTTGTGATCTGGTGGAATCCATCATCAAATATGGACAAGCTGCCTACAATAGGAGGTGGTTTGCCTTTGAAATGTTGCTTGGGTATCTAGATCTGCCATTCTTAGATCCTATCGAGGAGGCTATGCCTCAAAAACTGAAATTGGAGCAGAATGAGAGAGATTGTGCTAAAGAGAAGGAGCAAATCATGGAGATGACTCAGCTTACTATGGAGGAGATCAAGCGTTGGATTGAGACACCTCTTGCTTCGTTAATGAGGATTGATCTCTTCCTCAAAGAATGGGCGAAGATCAGGAAAAGGGATATCGCATCCTTAATATGTAAAGCCCAAGTGCATTTAGAAATTGCTTAGTTTGAGGGCATCCAAGATTTAATGGATGCTTATGCCAAGTGGCGTTCCGCCCTTGGCAAGCCATGAAACCAAAATATCTTGTAACCCACATCTTGGGAAATTTCCTTTTTTGTAAAATTTTATAATATTATTTAAAGGGAGGGTATTTCCCAAGTAATGGGGAACTAGCGGGATTAAGCCTAGAGGAACTCTACAGGAGAGAAAACTGCCAAGCACATACCAGGGAAGCTTGTAATTTTTGTACTCTGTAATGTTTTGCAAGTTAATAAAATTACACTCTTATTTATGCTATGTTATGTGGTTATTCATCAAATGTCTTTCATGAATGTTAGTCTTTCTTCTATCTATCGGGCATACTGATTATTGGTTGCTTATTTGTTGGATGTGTTAGTTTATGTATTGATTTTTCCTTACAATTTTAACACATTAAATGTGCATTGAATGAATGTCTTTATTTGATTCACATGCTCTGTTTTGCAACTGATGACTAGTTATTAATCCCTGATACTAATTTCTCAATTAGTATTACCTGACAGGACATGTTGTACACTTGAAGTTGATTAAAGAAAGTGAACTTGGTTTACATTTTTGTATGTTGAGCAATCATTTTCTTATTACAATTGTATTTTACAACTGCCTTGCCTTACACTTGTTACAGTCATTGTTTAAGTTTTCTTGAACAGTTAGTTTAGAGTCTGG
Organism: Pseudotsuga menziesii; assembly: GCA_001517045.1. NCBI lineage: Eukaryota > Viridiplantae > Streptophyta > Pinopsida > Pinales > Pinaceae > Pseudotsuga > Pseudotsuga menziesii. The sequence goes on from LPNX010993811.1 coordinate 127,166, forward strand.
TCACTTCAAACCTTCTAAGATCTTTCTTGAAGAAAGATCAGATCTTTTAGATCTGAAAAAATTTTGTGCCAGTGGAGACCTTGTATCCATAGGATCTAGTCATCCCAAACAACTCGGGGGTAGAATCATCTCTGTGTGGGATCAATTTGAAGCCTTTCTGGTTGGCCTATTTCCTTATGTTGAGTGCCTTGTAGATCTTCCAGTAGCCTACAAGCCCGGGTCGTCAACAAGGTGACATCTTCTCCTTAGAGGGGGCGCTCTTATGGATGGAGATCACCATGTATATCACGTTATACCTTTATGTTAATGTAAATTGGGGTTGCCTAGGGAGAGTAGATCCCCTACGTTGCCCACCATATGATACGTTATCATTATTCCATTGTTATACCATGACATTATGTTGTACTAGGGGTGCCTTGGAGGAAAATCAGCCTCCCTCTTTTGATAAAACTCATGTCATTAGTTGAGACTCTCTCCACCATTGATTTAGAAGGATTATGATTTGATCCTAGCCCTCCATCACATTGGAGCTAGGGTTTTATATTGAGAATTCTATACATTCATGAACTCACTCATTATAAACGGACTCTTGGCTCTTGAATATTCGGCAATAGAGAAAACTTTTGAAGAAAATCTTGTGTGATCTTTGATGAATGTTCTTATACTTGATTGGAAAGTCTTTTCTCTTGAACATTTAAGTAGATCTTTTGTGTTACCATGCCATTTTTGCAGGGGTCGTGTGTGTGTTTGCAGGTAGCAATTTGGTGAGGACGTCCTTGTGGGGAGACACCATCTCTCTCCTAAATCGATTTCAACTCAAGGAGTTCATTCTTGCATCATTCATGATCATTGTGATATTCATGGGTTGTCTTGCATTTCATTATCTTTCTTTTGTGATTCAAATATAACTTTTTGGGTTGTTTGTTTTGCAAGAGAGGGGCACATTGGCTTTCTTGGAGACAAATCGATTTCACTTGGAAACTCTCATATTTTGCTCATAATTGCTTTTGGGTGGAAAGATCGTCATCATACTTGGCGGCTGCAATATTTCCAAGTATTCTCTTCCAATATTTTTATGTTCTAAGATCTGTTTCATTAGTCGCTTTTAATTTTCAAAATTTAAAAACCTCATTTCCTAGAAGTAGTACATCGAGTCACCATTTGGCTTAGCGATTGAAAACCCAAGTTAGGATTCCTTTCAAAACCCTAGAGACCAAATTTCATTCGAATCGAACTCCATTTTCCCATCCTAAGGCACTATGTCTCTTTAGGCAATTCACCCTCCTTGGGTATTTGATCATTTGGTTGGATCGGTGATCTGGTTGTTGCTTGATTCGTGTGTATAGTCTATATCTTATATCAAGTAACAAATATCAAGTGTCTTTTATTAATTTAAACCCTAGTTCATGGCCATTCTCCATTTCATTGTCTAAACCCTAGGTTTAACAAATTGGTATTTCTCTTAAGCACTCGATCTCTCTAGATCTAGTAAATAATCTTCACTATTGGGATAAATCCATCGTGGTTGATATTTCTTGAGATCCATAAGCCTCTCAACCCATACTTAGCACTTAAATCCCATAGTCACTTAACAGATCTAGGGTTATATTTCAAGACATTAATGTTTTAAGTCCTTGCTTAGATTGTTTGTGTGTGTCTTGACTTGCCAGTTGGCCTTCATTGGCTAACAAGGGTCTCCCCCTTGATCTTTCTCCTAGCTTGATCTAAAGTGACAAGAGCTCGTCCGGTGTGACAACTACTCTATATCAGTAGTGGACGAGGCCCTTGTGGTGTCACTTGGTTAGTTGCCCCACCTCTGCCATCACGAATAGGATACCTTTAGAGGCAGGCACATCTTGAGTTATAATAGTACCCATTGATGTTGAACAATGATGTTGAGGATGATGGAGGGCGATAGTTAATAGTTGCGCTAGGGAGGCATTCCTATATATTCATAGGTGGTCATTATCCATTAGATGATCAAAATGTTGTGGTGGCATGGCTGATAGCTTTGTTGCAAATGACAATGGTTGATTTCAAGACCATAGTCAATATTGATTTGCAGATAGCAGTTTTGGTGGAGATGCAAAGAGAGTCGACAACTGTTGGTGTAAACACTTTCCTCATAAACAGGGGGTGTTAGACTTTCATGTTACTCCAGAAGTGTTTACATTATGTTTGGGGTGCTTCATGAGATTTGGGGTACATGTGTGTTCAACCCCTGGACAGTCCAAGATGGATTGTAGAATGAGACATGGTCCATGATGGATGCTTGTGATAGCTTGCTCAATGGATGCCAAACCTCAAATGATCACTAGCTCAATGTTCTTCCCTAGGGCGTTGGAGATCTCTTTCCTAGATGGTGGATGCTCTACAAGATGGCCACATGGAGCATTCATCTGGTGGGAAAACGCACTACCACTGACAGGATATGAGGAGCATTATGCATTATGGATGAGGGCTACAAGCCCTAGATGGAATGTGGCAAACTAAATTCCTATTCAAAAGATTGGAAAATGCTCAAGGACGCTTGGGGCTTCTATAGAGTTCTTGCAGGTGGTAGATTCCCTAGTGGATTACATGGCTTTGGAGGGTGGATGGAATCCATGGAGGCTCAAGATGGAGTCGTGTTTATTGGCATCAGAGCTCAAGAAAGAAGAATTTGGTGAAGACAAATTGTTCGGATTTCAAAAATGGATCATGGAACTCGACTGCTCCAATCACCTTGTATCCACTACGTGCACCCACTAACGGTCCCCTGTGTCCAACCCCTGTGTTCCCTCCACACTGCTACAACCTTCAATTTGTGTCCCCTGCTCACGTTCACTTCCACCTCCACACACCGTAAGGAAGCCACGCCCAACCACACCCAAACCACGTTCCATCCATCACGCCATCGCCGTTATCGTCCCTATTTTCCACCAATGCACCCCTACGTTCTAGTGACCTCGAGTGCTTCACTCATCTAACTCCCACTTCGCCCACGCCCTCCACACAATTCTTTTTGCTTCCACGTGCCATCCAGTCAACACTCATTCCTTTGGATCGCTTTCTAAATGGAGGCACAAAGAAAGAAAAACGACGAATTGAGCAAAGAAGTGAATACCTAGAGAGATGAACTAAATTCGATCAAAGAACGACTTGACAAACTGGAAGTGAGACAAGTAATTCTACAGTCAAGAGTTGACGGAAACAGTACACAATTACATAACATTGAAGATCAACTCCATAATTTAGATGTCGTCAAAGAAATGGAACAAAAAGACAAAGATCAAACTAATTTCGTGTTGAGTTCAACACAAATGCAACTCACACAAATAAAAAAAAAATTGCCAGAACAACCGAATTATTTATTCTGGGTGGTCCATATATTCCAAGAACTCAAGAAAGAGACTACCAGAAAATAAAAAAGAACTACCAAAGTATGACGGGAAGGACCATAGAGGAGCCATTGTTTGGGTGGATAAAATGGAAGGCATCTTTGAATCAAACCCTTCGATGGGAGAACGAGAAAAATAATGGTAGTAGCAAATAGTTTGGAAGGAGAAGCTTATGACTAGTTTTTATGATGGAGTGGAAAGTGTAGTGCCCGTTGTTTTCTTTGGGAAAACTTCATCACGGCCTTATTAAAAAGTTTCTATGATGAAGAAGAAGATGATCTCTATAATAAGTTTGATCATCTAAAGCAAAAAGGGAACGCCAAAGATTACACACACGAATGGGAAGTCCTTGCAACAAGACAAGATGGATTCACAAATGAACAATTACTAAAGATGTATATCTATGGGTTAAAGGATTACATCCATAGTGAAATCAAGCTATGGAAACCTGAAACCATTGAGGACGCCACATATGAGCCAAATTAATCGAAAACAAAAACAAGTACAACAAACCATCATTCACAGGACTGGAGAAATCAAACAAATATTCAAATGAAGGATCCAGTAAACTCTCCTTGGATAAGTCTAACAAGTACGTACAACACCACCTGAGGGAGAATGCAAAACAACATCAAGACACGAAAAAAAATGGGTAAACAAGTGTAGATATTGTGGAAGACAAATGGGTGAAAGGCATAAATGTAACAGTCAAAAATTGTATAACTGTGAAGCATAGAAGGAATCAGACTCGTCCATCAGTGATTCTGATGATGAAGCTAGCAAGGAGGAAAATCCTGATATTAATGTAGAATCTGAAGAGATAATGCCTAAGATATCTCTAGCTGCAATAGTAGGCATCACACAACCGCAAACATTGAAATTAAGAGGGCATGTCAAAAAAGAGAATGTCACCATACTTACAGACACAAGAAGCACCCATAATTTTATAGACATGAATGTGTCAAAGAGGTTAAACTTGTTCATATACTCAACAACAGATATAAGAGTTGTGGTATCAGATGGGAAGAAGATCAATGGTATAGGGAAGTGTCACAAGGCCAAGTTACAAACAGACGATTATAACACAGAATTTGGATTCTACACAATACCCTTAGGAGGAGTAGACATTGTCTTCGAAATTCAATGGCTACTTACATTAGGTACATACACCACAAATCATCAAAAGCAATTCATTAAATTCAAGTGGGAAGGAAAAAAATACAAATTGTATGGATTCCAACCACCCCACACACAAATTATATCTTCACGAACATGAGCATTTCTTTGCAGTGTTTAACTGGGTAAAACAGTGCCTGTGTTTCCTCAATTGGTAGAGAGGGTGTTTGTGCTTTGACAGCATTTCCTTCCCTAGTCGATGTTTTCAAGCTCTCTTCAACAAGATGGACCTCTTCTTTATCTGTCTCCATCTCTACTTCCCTCCCGAACTCTGCAATCTCCTCTTCATCCATCGCCAACGCCTTGTTCCTCCTAATAACTTCCTCCAAGGTCATTGGTTGTGGAAATTCCTCATCCTCGTCATCTGCAAACTCAATGATCTCCATCACAACAAAATCAAGCCAATCGATCATGGCCATCTGCATCCTCTCCTGCTCAATTTCATCCTCTGCCTTTTGTCTCGACTGTTCCTGCGACCGCTTCCACTTGACCCAATGCAAATACCATTCGAGCACAATTGTCATGTATATTGTGTCCTTCCTGAACTTCTCAACAAAACCCTTGGGAGGTATCAAAACCTTCGAGTACGAATCCGTAAGGGAGGTAAAAAAAATGAACATGTTGTGAGTGGGCTTCAAAAAATGAAATTGGGAATTGTTGATCTCTCAGCTCGTCGATCCCATCAAGAAGGACTCTGACATAGAAGCATAACGAAACCACTTCCTGCCATTCAATGTCAGTTGCATCAATTGTAGAGAAAAAAAGTTGCCCCTCCACGGCTTAATATGATCTTGGGGTACTTCTTTATGAGACTGTTTAACGCTAATCTTGAATATTGGTAGAAGTGAATGAATAAGATATGTACGGTTGATGCAACCGAGTATGGCATCGATAAAATATATATAGGTAGACAGAGTAGGCAGTGGCGGTTTACAACAAAAGTCTTGAGACTCTAATTCATTTTCGGTTTCTAAGGATGGCTCATGATTTTCACAAACCTGAGTTGACATTTCGTTTTCCCCAATTGTCTCGGAGTTGAATGGAGACTCTCGATAGATTTCTTAGTTTGGTATCGCCTCTTCTTTGTTTTCTTTCTTTGTGAGGGTTTCCACCTCATCTTTTAATTGTATAGCTGAAGGAGATTTATCCAAATTCTTTGGTAACTTGTCTAAACATGTATGCTTTGATTCTTGACTGATCTCTATCATGCTCTTGTTATTTTCTCTTATTTCTTTTATTAAGTCCAAAGTTTTGGCTATCATTTCCCTTGACTTACGATCCCTTTCGATTGCACAGTTATTTATTTATATTAATTCTTCTACGAGGCTTCGGATCTCTTGTATTATTTCCATTGGAATTTTTACGCTTCGATACCAATGTTACGCAATAAATGCAGAAGCTTAAATAATAGATATACAAAAATGAAAAAAAATAATATATATATATATATATATATATTGAATAAAAAGATTGATGATGTATTACAATATGAATGGCCTAGCTTATATAGACCTTTGTGGTGACTATTCATTAAAAGTCACACCTTTTCAAATACACTTCTTGATAATAAGAATAACATCCCAACATTAATTAAATATAATTAATATGTCTATAACAAAAAAGTTCTCAAGAATTGACAACATTTTCACCACATAGAAAGAATTTCTTAACACCATAAATGCACAAAAGAAAGATATATCGATGAAGCTCCAAAATAGAGAACTCTCAAAGTCCAACCCTGAAATGAAATGAAGTAGCTCTCTATTTATATGAGAGGCTAAAAAACCTTATACTATAAAATATCAATCGTTTCCTTAAGTTTAGCCTAGGGTGGGGTAAAATAATACAAAATCCCCACCTCAAGTAATTAGCTCCTAACAATACAATAAAATAAGGTGGTCAATGCCACTTGTACAATGATGAGATACATGGGGCCCCTAACAAAGGGGAAATGTCTCCAACAAGCAAGGAACAAGTGGTTTGTGATGATGCCACATGGTTGTTGGATACAATGGCCACACTGAGAGGGGGGGTGAATAAGTGTGAGAGCAATTTAAACCTTTTTGGCTTCTTTTAATCAATTAGAGTATATCAATCATTATGTCATCAATTACATAATCAAATGCATTAGCTAAATCAACCATGAGTCATAAGCACAAACTTCACATCTAGAGAGACACAAGAATGTTTGTAATTTTGATCTTTATTCATGGTAATGGAAGACTACAATCTTCTCGATTATAATCAGCACCAACTGATGAAAAGAACACCAACTCTCATAACAAGACCCAACTTGGTTTTCTTAGCTCGAACTAAGAAGGGTTTGAGGAGTCCAATCCTCAAGTGCAAGATTTCACTTGCAAGCTTCATGCCAATCTTTGATTGTCATCAAATTGCTGCTCAACCATCTCTGCTCGTCAATTTGTTCATCAATCTCTGCTGTTCATTGATAGTGTTGATCATCTGCTCATCAATCATCTATTCATCTGCTCATCACTGCTGCTATACTGCCAGGTCTGCTCATCAACACTGCTTTTCAAGTCATCAAACATCAAGGTCTGAACATGTCATCGTCAAGGTCTTGGAACATTGAACATGCATCTTCAAGATAGAGTGTTTGTATCATCATCATAGTGGATAAATCATTGCACATCACTGTTCCATCACTACATAAATCACAACACCGTACTGTATGCATATTGTGTCATATCAACATCATTGTTTTGTGCATGCTATTGTATGTATTGGAGCTAGGGCATCATCATCATCAATGTGCATACAACTGAGATATCATACCATACAAATATAGGGTAGCATCATCATGAACCATAGTTAGTACTGTAATGTAAATTGTGCATCATTACAACTTTCATAAGCTTCATACCTTGACCTTGAACTGTGTACATTATCACACTTGTCAAGACAATGTCTTGATCAAACTTCAACTGTCCATTCTGTAGCAAGTCATCAAGGTCTTGTGTTTGTTGTACAATGCCTCTGTACATTTTTCACTACCACTGTATACACCTCATTGTATGTATGCCACTGTACTTCACATTAATTGACATTCATCACTCACAGAGTGGACATCATAGTCATTGTTGCTCTCACACATCATCATGTACAGGGCATCATCATAGTTAGCAAGATAGCATACTTGTTCATCATAGAAATGCATCAATACACCACTGTATTATGTTCATCATAGTATCCAGGGTTTGTATCAACGTATCATCATCCTTATACAACTACATCGTCATTATGTCTTCATCATCTTATCAATGCAATACTGTGCTATACCACTGTATACATTTGACTGTATAGTATCATACAAACATACCTTGATCAGACCTCTAGATATGTCACTAAGAATGCTCTAAACCAGAAAACTTTGGATCTGTAGCAGCACTGTAAAGAACCCCAATCAAGTCACAATTGATATGGAACTTCGAAACTGTTGACTTCTCCCTCAAGCTTTTTAACCCAAACACAGACTGTAAAAATACTTTAACTTTGATGTCTGTAAAATTTTACCCATGTCACTGAGGCATACTCATGTCATAGGCTGCTACAAATTCGGGACTGGTGTACAAGTGTCCATTTTGGGATTGTTTATATAGCAACAAAAAAATTAACCCCAAAAGAATGAGTTGTAAACCTCGGATCCTCCTTAACCATTGCTGCAAGATTCGGATCTGTTGAAGTGCAAAACAAAAGATAAAAAGAAAAAGGTGTTTAGCTGCCCCAGTCAAGCAAACTCCACAGAAAACACACAAAAAAAACTTCAAGATGTTGTTGCTGTAAATTCGTTGACTGCTCCTCTTCTCTGCAATTTTGGGTCCGCTGCTGCCAGAGTCAGCGAATTCCACCTCAGTCAATAAGTTGCTCATTCATTGGTTGTGATTTTGTGTTGACATGCTAGGGTATTTATACTCATTTTCATAACCTTTTTAAGGAGCCGACCTTCCAACAATAATTTATATATATATATTTTTTCAATTTGAATTTTTGTGGGGCCGACCTGTCTTCAAAGTATATATATATATATATATATATATATATATATATATTTTATTAAAATTGACTTGAATTCTTATTCTTACTGTGCCGACCTTCTAGGAGAATGGTAAAATATATTTGTTATTTTTATTATTAAGTTGAAATTGAATTTTAATTTGTCTGAAAGACAAACATCCTTCAATCAAAGGTCAAACCCTACCATTGCATGTAATATTTTGTCATCATTCCTTTGCCACATCAGAGGGTATCCACCACATCATCAATGCCAAGGGTTTAACAAGCCACAAGGGCTTCATTAAGGATCCCACCATCAAGGTGCCATGTCACCATCCATAAACAAACAAGTGTGTCAAACTAAAGTGTCCAAGTGCCAAGTCTCCTCTCGGGACTATCTTCAAGACCTCATGACCACATCATTTCCTTCACCATGCCATCTAACATGTCAAGTGCAAGTAGTGGGTTCCAGGAATATACCAGGGGCATCCAAGTCTTCATCAAGGGTTCCAAGTCTTCATTAAGTCATTTATGACCTCATCATCACATTTAAGAGTGCAAGGACCATCAAACCATCAAGTGCAAACCATCAAGTGTGGGTCAAAGGACTTCTTTAAGAGCTTCTTCATCAAGCAGGAGGCTTCATGGGCTTCTTCAACCACCTCACCCACACCAAGAGACCTACAAGGGTCAAGATCCATCATGACATCACCTGTGGGGTTGCTAGGCCTTCTTCTGGGGTACCATGACATCATCAGAGCATGAATGACCACAAAATGGGTCATTAATGCTTCTCCAACCCATCTAGGGCTTCTTCATCGTCCACAAGCACTTCAACACCATCTCTAGGGTATTCAGCATCAACATCAAGGTGGTGGCTTCTTCATCGTCCACAAGAACTTCAGCACCATCTCCAGGGGTCTTCAGCATCAAGATCAGGGTGGTGGCTTCAAGATCCAGCCTTGTGGGTACAAGGACCTTGTCAACTGGGTACAAGGTGCTTCAAGGCACAAACCCACTTTGTAAGGGGTCCAAGGCACTGCAAGTGGGACTTGGTGGCATCAATGACAACCTGTGGGGCCATTGCAAGTTCATGTTGGCATCAATGACAATTTCATCAACACATGGCTTCCATATGACCCTCCAAAGAATATGCTCCAAGAAATGTCCACAAGACAACTTAAAGCCCCTTTCCAAGTGGGGACCTTCAACCAACCAAGCTCTTCAAGCAGCCAAATAATATCCGCATTAGCCGCCAAAAGCTTCTCTCAAGATTACTTGTTGTCCAAGCAAGACCACATGAGGGCATGAAACCATGAATGTGTCCATATGGCAATAAGCTCATAAACATATGAAGCAAGCCCTTCCTTCACAAACCATCAAGGGCGTCCACTTGTCAACCTTCAATGGCTTCTAAGGTAGGCTTCACCAAAACATGCTTACAAAGCCATCAAACTTAATTCTAAAGAAAGAAATAACCCACAAAGAGTTCCCCGCTAGACAATTACAACAAGCTCTCAAAGGGGGGTCGCTCCACTCCATATAAATTACCACTTTCCACCTCAACTTGCAATCACTTGACAAGGTCTTAGGAGAGATGAGGCGGAGCTGAGACTGTGGCCTTCTCTCTAATGCTGAGACAAAACCCTGACGATGTGCGGTTGCAGCAAAGATGAGTCCTCGGGCTCTCTACTATCATCTACAGGCTGGTGCACTTATAACATCTGCAACTGGCCCTTGATACATGCCATAGAAGAGGGGCAACTTCCTTAAAAGACGATCTTTCAAGGTGAATTGCACATGGAAAGGTGATTCCTCAAGGCTGAAATGTTGCTGGGATAAGATAAGATAAGATAATTTATTAATGTCCAACCGATGACCACAAAAGAAGGTCAATGGCACTAAAAGGGACTTCCAGTATGAGTACAATGTGGGAGTCCAAATGCAACTCCTATATAATGCTGAAATCAAAACTACAATAAAGTAACAGAAAGAGAAAAGTATTATGATAACACCCTGAACATGCAATACCCATGGACTTATACCATGTCACTGCTGCTTACTGCCGACTGCACTCCAACCGGCCTCATTCTACAGGATTGTTGCAACACAATGGTGGCCTTTTAGGTGCCAAATAATTCTGAAAGAAGGAAGCAATGACGCCACATTAAACAGCCCCTAGCAATCAATGACACTATCATGCAAAACATGTCTCCAGTTAAAATCGATGTTTCATCCAAGTTCTTGCTTCTCGATAGCCTTGGCCTCAAGATAAGATAATTTTATTAATGTCTGATAAATGACCACAAAAGTATGCACAGGGAATACGAATAGTAGTCCTTTGGTTATAACTTATAATTGATATGAGATCAGAAGAAATTTTGTAAGCAAAAGTATTAAAAGGGGAGCATTACTTGCTATCACTATTAACGGAATGGCTACTTACTACAAACCCCCTGATCAGAACCAACACACGGGTGTTTTGTAACTCTACTCTACTTATATTGTGAATATGAATTAAAAAAAGGTCTACCAGAAAGAAAGAAAAATATCCTCCTGCCCTGTAAAACATGTTGAGCTGGAAATCCTTATCAATATAAAAGTTCCAATACATTAACTGATGATCTAGGTAGGTTGGTATGTGGTGAAAAATAAGATAGAGCTTCAATTTAAATAGATATGAAGTCATCAGTAGACATGGACCCAGCAAAGTACATGTACTCAGAAAACAAAACACTATTTGTAAAATCAGCATCCATCTTCTCTAGTTTTGAGTTATCAATAGCAGATTAAGCAAGATGTGCATTGAGATCCAGATGCATCACTCCGTGTGAAACAGCATAAGATCACATTAAAATGAGTTAAGAGATAGAGGCATGGTAAATCTGTTTGTGTAATGTACTAGAATTTCTCCTGATTTGAGGGATTTTACTTCAAATAATATTGACATGGGTATAGCAAGGTGCAATGCACTCCATCGATTGACTAACAGCTTTCATTAATTATCTATTGTATGTAAATGTTAATATTTTATATCCATTATAAGCTATAGATGACATTGATCTCTGCATTTCATACTTTCACTTATGTCTGAGTCTATTTCCAATAACAAAAATCAATTTTGGCTTTCTCAAAACCTATAGTGGATAAGTAAGTCGTCCAAAAACAAACAAAAACAGGAATATGAAATACCTGGCTTGAAAAGAATGAATTGGGCACAATGACAGGACATTTATCTGGGTTCAGCATTGATGTTGATGTCAATCCCATTTCAACCACTTGTCCTTCAATCGAGCCAGCCTTTCAAGCAATTAAAAGATAGTCTTCAGTTATTGACTGCCAAATTTCTCAATATTGATGCAAATGGTGAAGAAATCCTGAAGAAATATATGAAATTTAATCATGTTACTATATAGAATCCAATTAATCATAGCCCATAGCTTGATTTGAAGCTTTCCAAAGTTCCCTTTCAATAGTTTGTTTCCTTTCCAAGCGAAAGCCATTATCAGAATAAAGTATTATGCACTCAAGCTTCGGTCATTTAAATTTAGGCCATTGACACCTTGTGCGTCACTATTTAATGCTAAACATTCTAAGGGCATCAACAGTGGTATACTTTGATTGTGTCTCCAATTGAGAAGGGCTGAGAAAATTGCATGGATAATCCAGTAAGCATATTGCCAAGTATGTCCCTTGCTGCAATTGCAGTTGCAATACCTGCAATGAAGTAAAAAAATAAATCAGTAACATATTGAAAGTTTGAAACCAGAGTTGGATAGCAATATGTAATAGAGACAAAATGAAAGAAACCAATGTAGAGGATCAATACTCCTGACAATGACTCCAAAGCACAACACGTATGCAAGTTGTTTACTTTGCCATGAGCTCTGTCATAGGCTATACTTTCTTAAGACACTCTATTAACTTTCTCAAACATATTGAAAATCATGAACTGCAAAAAGAGTTACACCAAACATGCAATTTTCACAATCCCTTCCATGAAAGACTATAAATACAAAGTTCTGATGAAAATTTGAATAATAACGAAACATCCATCTTCAGAATCCATTGTACATACTTTGAGTCCACAGGACACACAAATATAGAATGAAAAGCAATGCAGCACAAAACCCTACCCACGCCCCTAGGTAACCCGTACATGGTGTGCTATGTTGCAAGGAACTTGGGGACGAGTACAAAACATCCCCAAATAATGGGGAACAGTCCCAAGGTCCTGGCCAGTCACCTACAAGAAGGGTTGTCGGGTTGTGAGAACCTTACCGAATCAAACTTAGCGAGAAGGGAACGTGTTTAGTTCGGGGTTGTTAGAGAGTGAATAGCAGGTCGCATAGCGATTGAGGTAAGAATATACCTTGTTGCTCACCTTCATTCCTACACCTAATCGTTCCGCTTAGGAGCGTGAAAAAAGGTCCAGACGTCTTGTCCGCATTGGGCAAGGGATTGGAACCGGACAGTCGAGGGAAACCCGTTGTTTGTCGGCGAGTCTCCTAGTACCCATGTTGAGAAGTGAAAGGGGAACATTCCTAGCGAAGAAGCTATGGTTGAACCCCATGAAATCCGCCCCCATTAAGGTAGTTCCCTTTAAGTCTGTATTCTGTGAGCTTTTGAGCATATTATGGCCGCATTCAGTTCGCTTTCTATAGATCCGAAAACTGAACTTGACGCCCAGTCTGGTTAGTCAAATTCCCACTGTAATAAAGGTGCGTAGCTCTTTCCTGACAAAGGAGGGGAAGGAGTATTTTCTTCCAAAGGATGTGTACCACCAAAAGTAAGTATGAACGAGTTTAGTAAGGTCCAACGAACACACAACCTTTTCTTCACTAAAGTAGGACACATAAAACTAAACCTAATATTTGGCGACATCCTTTTAGTGTTCCTACCTATAGAGGAGCATTTCAATGCTCCTCAACAGGAAATGGAATGCATATGCATTCTTGGCCTGTGTCAAGAAGCAACTAGATACTCCTCAACAAGAAATAGAAGATTTGGACATTGTCATCTTGTCAAATGTCCAGATGCTCCTTGACGAACACAAGATGCCCAAATGTTCCAACACCTGCTAGGCCCCAACAGGCATTGAAACAAGCTTGTAACAGAGTTGTTTCAGCACCTACTCAACCAAGAGTGGGCTCAAAGCTTAGCATGAAAACTAACATGTAATTGTAAAAAAAGAAATACAAAAAATAAAAATAAAAAACAAGAAACACTAGCTATTGTGCTTTAAGACACCCCCTATCATTTATTCGTTGCATTGCATTTGGAGGCAAGCATGTAGCTCAAGAGAGTTTGTTAAGCAAAGAGAACAAACAAGCATTCTCGTATTAATGTTTCACCTTTGGAGCATCCATAGCAACCATATCCATAGCACTCCCCCTCACGTCAACGTCTACCCTTGCACCTGCATACACCCCTCCCTCATCGTGCACTCCCATCGCCACCATTTTCCTCCCTCGCGCTGCGTCTCATCCCCTGCGACCTGCAACCGCCATTTTCCCACCTCGGTGTTAGACCCCGCGTGCTCCTCTTTGCTCGATCGCTACACCTTCTCGATTGCACCCTTCTCCCTACCTTCCCATCGCACCATTTGCCGCCCCATTCACCCGCATCACTTCGCCCACCTTCCTTCCGCCTCTCCACATCATCTCCACCACCGCCCTCCTCTCAACCGCCACCTCCTCGCCACCTCTCACGAGATCCCTGCTTAAACCCAAAAAAAAAATAATAATAAAAAAGTTATAATATAATAATAAAGATTTATTATCAAGAAATTTTATTATTAGTATTATTATTACACATTCAAAATTATATATATATATATATATATATATATAATTTGAATAATAATAAAATCATGGTTAGTTGGCTTTCGACAGCCAATAAAAATAAATCAAGGTTCAACATAGAGAAAATTCCAGTAGTCACCGGAATGGGAGATGTCAATGCAAGATTAGACCAATTGGACGAAAAAATCAACAAAAAGTATGTAGATCTCAAGGCGAAAGTCGAGAAAAATAACAGCTCATTAACGTCAACCATCACAGGACTCAAGGCAGGAATAGAGCAAGGTATCAATACGTTGAAGGCAGATCAAAAGAAAAGTCAAGACTGTCTCGACAATATCTTGGCCAGATTGCTGTCGCACACCTCGTTTCCCCCACCTAGCCACAACCCACCTCTAGACCCCTTCAATACACCTCATCCAAATACACCTAAAACACCAAGACAACACGACATGATGCCACCCCATGAAGTCCCTCTCTTCAACATTCCATCGATATTAATTCCCTCAACACATGCTTACCAGATAAGGGTAAAACTCGAATTACCCAAATTTGATGGTGACGAAAAACAATGCATTGCGTGGATCAATAAAGCACAAGAATACTTTGACATCCATAGCATAGCTTACGATAGCGAGAAGATTAAATACGCCGCCATGCAATTGGAGGGGAATGCATACAATTGGTACATGTGGTGGTGCTGATGCCTGGAAAATCTCGGGTGTTGACAGTAGGGATTCTCCCCAATAACCATTCCCAAATAGATCGTTTATCGTTTGGTGTGGGGAATCCATCTAGTTAGCGGCCTAGCTACCGTAGAATTTGTTGCCCACCTATATCAACTAGGTGGCAACCTCATGTACATTGAAGATGTACATTATCTGCAGTTTGTACCATGGAAAAATTCTAGGGATTTTTCACTCAGCAGGGCAATTATGCCCCTTTTGTACACGAAATGTCCGCTCCCCTGCATGGGACAATTAATGTAACTTTATATGTCAGCATGGGTCATTCCTCTAAGGATGTCACCATGGACTTTATTATCAGCGAAGTCCTCTTCATCGAGTGTTTTTTTCCCCTTCCAATGAATTTTGTTAATTAACAATTTTAATTGGTTGGGTTTTTCACTCACAAATCCTCCAAAGTGGTGAATTGGCGTTCTGATAATCAAGCCCATGAGGTGGCTAAGGTTTCAAGTTATTGTCCATGACCATGCTAGCCATATCTTGTAGTCTTGCGGAATTTATTTAGGATTTTAATTTTAATTTTTTATTTTTTCCTAATTAATTAACTTTACCATTTGGTGGTTAATTAATTAAGTTTTGATGTAATAATGTAATCTCTTGAACCTTGGCATTTTGTAATAGGGGATATGAATACAAATGAAAATGCTATGACACCCCCTAAGTCATTAGTTCAAGTCTCATGTCATTCTGACAAGGGGTTGGGAAGTTAAACCAATTTTGGTTAAGACAAGGTATTTTTTCGTAGGAAATTAATTTTATTTCCAAGGGTGAAAAATTAAATTATTTGATTTTAAAGGAAAAAATCAAATATGGCCATGGTAATTAAGTTTGGGAAGTGGCTAAGCATAGTTAATTTTTATTTAAATAAGCCCCCGCATGGTCAAAATAAATTTTTGAAGATTTCCTAAGTGGGGCGCCCCTCTTGTCTTAATAAAAGATAAAAAATAAAAGATTAAAAGAATAAAAATAAAATAATAAAAAGATAAAAATAAATAAATAGATAAAAGATAAAAAATAAAAGAATAAAAAGATAGAAATTTTAAAAATAAAAGATTAAATAAAATATAAAAAATAAAAGACAAAAAATTAAAAATTAAAAAATAAAAGATAAAAAATTAAAATTTGAGTCAAAAGGGGGCCCCACTTGAGTCATGGAAACCCTAGATCTAAGGGTTAAGCTTCATTGTGACATGGATCTATCTTTTTTACCACTGATTTGAAGAGGCACCCTTGCTTATGATTGGTGGATGACTTGCAAAGTCAACAAACCTAGATCTAAGGGTGAATGAGAGCTAGAGTTTAGATCTATGTTTTGGACCCTTGATTTGGGAGTGGGTTTGGAATCTTTTCAACTATAAAAGAGAGGCCCTTCCACTCATTTTATCATCATTATTTGGAGCATGGTTATGCTGCCAAAATACTCTCTCTTCTCTCTCTCTTCTCTATTATTCTCTCTCAAGCC
This sequence comes from Pseudotsuga menziesii, assembly GCA_001517045.1. Classification (NCBI taxonomy): domain Eukaryota; kingdom Viridiplantae; phylum Streptophyta; class Pinopsida; order Pinales; family Pinaceae; genus Pseudotsuga; species Pseudotsuga menziesii. The sequence continues at coordinate 143,745 of LPNX010993811.1, forward strand.
TTAAGAGGCTCTTTGTATCAAGCTTTGCCCTAGTTGGGCCATAATCAAGTGAAATCTTTGGAGGAACTCTTGTTTCATGGTGTTGGCTTTCCATTTTCAAATCTGAGGTATAACATTTTCATTTGTGAGTTTATTTTTCATTATACATGCATAGATGCCCCTTGCAAAGGTTTTTGCGAAGGGGATTTAGTTGTGAATGGTTATTTACATCTATTTGTGAGTAGTTTTAGCTAGATCTACAAAGGTCTTTGTAGATCTTTTTATTTTGCTCACCTCTTGCTGTATTTTGTAGATTTCTCACAGTTATTTTGCAAATCCAAGGGTTTGGAAGAGGGCCTCCCAGGGCAAGCACCTATCTTGCATTTTATCTTCAAAATCCATTCATTTATTCAGAGTTTCATTTTGTATTTTGCATTTTCGCTCATATTTTTGTCACTGTTTTAAAACTAGGTTTTATTCACTGTATAGTGAATAAAAACCTTGTTTTAGGGCTTTCATTCATAGTAGATTAGTTTGGTATTATAAATCTGTAATTTACTTGTCATTTCAGGGCCTAAAAAGCCATTTTTAGGCCACCAGAAGTTCAAATTTTACATAGTTTCAATTTCAAATTTTTGCACTGTTTTTTCTGAATTTTTTGGGCTAACTTTTAACATACTTTCTGTAGTGTTTTCTGCTGTAAATTCCAGCGAAGTGGCTCACTATTTTTTGCAGGTTTTTACACAGGGAAGGAGGAGGTGCTGCCAAAATTTCAACAGAAAAAATGCCCTCAAAGTTTTGGGTGCAAAAATGGGTCCAAAACCCCATTTTTTCCTCTCTTTTCTATCATTTGTAAACCCCAAAGAGTAGTACTCTTGGGGTATTCTTCAAAGCTCTTTAAAATCATTTGTAAATCTTGTATATGAAGTTAGAGTAGTGATAGGGTTGAACACTAGTTGTTAGATTTACTTTTCTGCAAGTAGATCTAGTCTTTTGCTTTCTGTTTACCCACCATCTCTGTTAGAGGGATTGATGTGTAGTTAGGTTAATTGTTTAGAGTAGTTCTTTCATTTTTGTTCTTTTATTTCCAAGCACTTAGTTCTTTCTGTTGCAAAGAAGTAATTTTACAACTTGCCTTTCAGTGTATCCTCTGTCCCTATCCGTTATCTCCCTTTAGGGAACTCAGATCAGGGTATGAAAAGCAGAAAGACAGGGGCTTAGATTTAATTAGATAACACTGCCTTGTTTGTTTACTTATTTCTGTACCAAACACATTTGCTTTCCCAGTCCAAGGTTCAAGTACCAGCACCTCCCATAAGGGATACCGCTTGGTTGAGCCCTGTTGATAGTTTTAAAATTTACGTGCATGCTTAACCACTACAAGATTTAAAATTTACCCCTAAAATTAACCAACAACGAATTTAGCCCCTGTTCCTCTACTCGGTTATCACCCTTCGAGGTACTCACGAGATTCGACAGGGGGTAGAGGAGTTTTAGTAATAGGCATCCATCACATTATTGCTTTAATCCAACTGAAAACCGGTGACCTTTGGAAGCCACAAGGGGTGAGAGACCGAGGGGGGTCTCACGGCGTTCGTGTTCTCCCTTGTTGGGCGCCTGGCACTGAGGGTTTGATCTGTGAGCTACAGGTGGGCTTGTTCCCATTGTTTTGAGCACAGCAGCACTCCACTTCTGGATTAAGGGGATATGTGGTAGGGGTAGACACACCACTCTTTGAAAACCTAATACAAGAAGAAAAACTTTAATAAAATTTACTAAAAAGAACAAGAAGCATTGCAAAACATGCTCTACACTCCAGCATTGCACTCCAGCACTCTACTTTCAGTTCTTTAATTGTTTATGTGTTGAATGCTTAATAACTCAATAACATTTGTTTAACTGCTTCAAGTAATTCAACTTAAAGTCTTTCCATTTTCAGTTACTGTTGGTTTAATAAATTTCATTTAAGGCATTTTCCTTCTGCTATCCCTTGTCTATAACTTGTGAATCTGGTTCATATTTGTCTAAACTGTAACTACTTTACTTGTTCATTTGTTTATACTGCTAAATTTAGATCATCTGTACATTGCTTAGATATCTTGATTCATTACTGTTTATAACTGTATCATCTATTTGTTTATTCATCTCATTGTTAGATAACATTTAACCTGTGAGATAATTAACCTAGATTGCATCTCATTAAAGGCTGCATTCTCTGACTCCATTCTTTAGGCACTGGTTGTATCTTAATAAAGGCTTGATTGTCATTTGAGAAATATTGCATTTGCATTGGTTGATTGTCGTCCTTAGTAAATAGTAAAACCTAAGCCTTTCACCTAATAATAAAGATCATTTTAACTCAACTGTTAATAAACATAGGAATATAGTCTTCCGTAGGGACTACCCCCCTTGGCTTCGTTAGGATCTGGCCTAAACGGAGGAATTGTGGACTGTGGTGACAGTGGTCCCCAGCACTCACTTGCCCCCAAGGACACACATAGCAGGTTGTTGACTTTCATGTGCCCTAAAGTGTGTATTAGGCGGCAACAGAATTAAATGAAGGTTTAAATATAATTTACCGATTGCGGTCCGGTCCACCATTTATGTGTGTTTTTATGTTTTATAAATGATATGCAAGTGCCTAGATTAAATGCAAGTGACCAGGAAACAAAGACCTCACAATGTGATGCGTAGGTTCTTACCTTCCGTCTTATCCCCTTTGTTCCTAAATCACTGAAAACAAAGAACAACTAATCTAACCTACTTTATCTAACCTATCCCCAGGGAGCACGATTACTATTAATATGAGCAATGTAGTGCATTTTTTGCACAAAGAATTTAACACATAGCTAATAATTTCAGAATACATAAATACAGGAGAAAAAATAGCATAGAGATAGCTCAGTGAAGTTAAAGCATTCATCACTCATTTACTGCATAAGATTCATAACATGAAAATGAAATCATTCAACACACAGAAATAGTTCAATAGTTAGAACAATCTCACGAGTTTGTATAGCAAGCTAAACAGAAATAGTCCTTTATTCAGCAATCTACAAAGCAATCCATTTGAAACTCAGGCAGCCCCTTCTCCAGCAAAACTTCAATCCTCTTTATTATAACAAGAAATCACTCTTCTTACAAAAAGCATTCTCATATGAGAGCAAAAAAAGTCCCTCTTCTATTCGACTCTACCTATATTTATACATTTGCAAAAATGACTTTTGGTCTTCCTGCCCTTTAGGCTTCCTCAACTTTCGGTTACAAAATGTTTGCCTTCTAGTATGCCTACTAGTCAAATAAGATAAATACAAAATATTACAATTACATTTCCATGTGTAGATAGGACAAAATCACTCAAGTGGGCCTAGTCAACTCATTAATGAACTGTTTCCATGCCATAGCATCTGAAGCAATGATCTCAAAATCTATTGGTTCTAAGAATCTGACCGTGACCTCGTGCTTGGAAATCTCAGTCTTTATGTCAATCACCCTTGATGGAGTTACTCGAAGTTGGTCTTCCAAAAGGCAATTACTTACTACAGCTTGAGCCACCACACCTTTTATCACCTTTTCATTTAAGCCTTTAATCAGTTGTATGGTAAGTTCATATTCATGCAGCCTATCCTGCAGGTGCTTCAAGTGTTCTTCATGGGCTGGTAACTCCTGCAGCATTTTTGCGGATGATGTCTGGCATTTATTATGAGTTGTAAGCACCTTCTTATAAAATTCCATACATTTGTCCGTTGTTTTCTTGACTACATCTATCAGTCTCTCAGCAGCTTTACTACTGAAATTCATGAGATCATACTCCAGCTGCAACCTCTCTGGATTCTTCACAGGTGTGTTTTTCGAGGGCTCTTTATTTGTCTCCAACCAGGTCAGTTGACCTTGTATAGTCTCTGCAATGTCCTGGGTCTTGGCTTTGAATTCGGTAGCTACTACTGAGATCTCCTGCAGTGGAGCTTCTACTTGCTTGATTTTGAAAACCTCTTCTACTAGCTTAACCTATACTTGATATATTTTACCTCTAAGTAGGAGAGCATGCTCTCTCAGAGGTGTTATGTCCATCTTTCGTTCATTTGTTGCCTTCAAAAATACTTCCAAGGAACTATTTTGGGCTTCTAGTTCCATAATTTGAACTTTATACTGCTCTGTTTGTTGGTCAGCTGTGAACTTATGTACTTCCATTTCTGCCATCTTGCTTTATAAATTCTTCTTTTCTCCATCCAGGGTCGTGTTTGATAGTTTCAAAGCATCTCTTTCCTCTTCTAGAATCTGGTAGTCCTGCTGCAGCTTCTCAAAGTCTGAAATAGTGGCATCATATTTTCTCTTTGATTCCCGACCCACTCTCTCCTCCTTCCTTAAGACAAAATATCTCTGCCATTCTACCTTTATATTGATCAATGATTTCCTTAAGCTTACTAATATTATGGGTGTTCACCTGTGCAGTTGCAACACCCCATGAGGCCATCTGCACCGAGTCTTCTTCTACATCCTTTACAACCGTTCTCTCGGTCACTGTGGTGATTTCGGGCTGGGTATCTATATTCAAAGTTTTCTCAGTCCTCCAAACAATTGATTTTCTCTTCGGATCAAAGAATACATCTTCTAATTTTGCGACTTCATGTTGCTTTGACGGGGTAAATGGTACCAACCCCAATTCAACCATACAGAGATGCCCTCCTATAAGTATACTGCCTGAAGTAGAAGGGAGGTTCTCCAGGTTGTCCTGAGTAGGACTTTGTCCTTGATTCTCATTATCTAGATCTTCTTGATCCTTCTTCCTTTGTTCTTCTATGACCTCTTCTTGGTTTTGTGCTTCTGGATCTTGATTTCGTGCTTCCTCAGCTATTGATATTTCTAACTCTGCAATCTTCTCCTTGATGGCTTCTTCTTTCCTTCTCTGTTCATCTTCCTTCACTTTCCTGGCAGCTTCTTCTTCCTCCTTTTCTCGTTGGGCTTCTTCAACTAATAGTTTCCTTGCCCCTAGTCTACGTGTTGTTTCTTCTTTTGCTTTCCGTGCAGCTTCTTCTTTTTGTCCCTTCTGGTTTGGATTACTGCTGCTACTGCCTCTAACTCCATATATTGTGGTCTTTGTTTTGAGCCGCTTGTTCAAAGCAGTCATGTTGCAAATATTCCGGTACATTTCTTCATCCTTATCCACATGATCAGTATATTCGAAATTTACCCTTAGGAGTGCCCGATGGGCTGCAACCTTACCTTGGGAATCATTCCTGTGAAAGCTCTTTTCACTGAAATGGAAGATTTCTAATTCCTTCACGAACTCAGGTGCATTCTTGACTTTAGAAAACTTATAGCTCCCCACATAGAAAGGTAGTGGTGGAAACACAGCCTTTTTTAGGTTGAACAAATGACTTCCAGAGCCATCCAAGAAGAGTTGTCTCACGGCTTCCTTATGTACTATATAATCTGTGGCGTATTTAGGCAGCAATGAAGGTGCTTTAGTTCCCCCATACATCCTCAAATATGTGCCCTCTTCAAAGAAGAAGTAATCTCCAAACTCCTTTATAGATTCAAAGAACCTTCAGACAGGCACTTACACTCTTCCAGGAAAACTAGTTGATATAGAGGCATCAAGAACTCTTCACAGATTAGCTTGTAATGACTGTGGTATTTGTGAGTCGACAGTATTTGATATGTTGCATAAATAGGGGCTTTTCCTCCTTTCCATTTGCAGTTGAGCTTCTCAAAAGGATGAAAACAAAGTATGCAGTCAACCAGAAAAGATCCCATATAAAACTCAGATTTTCGTTGCCTTCTTGAGCTGCAAATATGCAGGAAGACAGACTATTGGCTGCTATGTCAACCCAATTGAAAATTGTCCCCTTCATGGCTACATGGTATATAAGTGGGATCCATCCAAACTTATAAGACCTTCCGACGGCTCTACCGAAGATCCTATTTAGCATCAGAGCTATCATCTTGTATGGGGTATGCAAATGGGCAATTTCGTATTCCCCGGATTGCTTATGTCAAAAAGTCTTTCCTTCAACTACCATCATCTTTGTTGTAGCCATGTAATCGAGATTCAAACCTTTTACCCAGTCAGTTGTCACGCTGACTTCTGAAGGTGGCAGGATGTATGTTTTTGCTATGAACGCAGGTGTGAAGGATGCAAATCCTTTGTCCTCCACGTCGTACATGATCACCCCTATTGCATCCGCTTTGGACAGAATCCATCCAATGACTTCAGGGCAAGGAAAAATCTCTGGTCTTGTGGATACCTAGGTGATTCCAGATTTCAATATATTATCGTATAAGACTGGGTCCTCCAACCCTGCCTCTGGAACCTTCTTTTCCTTGAGCATGTGATAGATCTGACCCCATTTAAATTCTGGTTCAACCCCGGTGACGAATTTGGTATCTTCATATATTATTTCCACCCTTGGTGTGGGTGAGATTTATGCCTCTGACTCATAGTCTACAATCTTGGCCTTCTTTTTTTCCTTCTTCGTCATGTTATCTGGTACAAACTGCGACTGTAACAACACAGAAAAATGTCTTAGCATTTATGCTATTAAACAAACTCATGTATTCGGCTGAGAAAAAATAAATGACTATGGCATCAAAATATTATCACATTGGGCAAACCATTTTCTTTAAGAAACAAGCTTAACCAGTATGCTATTTTACCCCGTTATCTTTGCCCATCGGAACAAGAAAACACACCGCAGCCCAGCAAGGTCAAAAACTCTAGTTAACAAAACCTTGTCACGCAGTCAGGTTTTGGCTAGGGCATCCCCTTTCATTCTAAAACCCAGAAAACAACCTCAAAAACTGAACTACCCCCTCGTCGTCGTGCACAAAAATCTCTAAGAGGCTCACAGTGTGCAGGTAGCACACAAAGGCTAAACGGCAACGATGCCCTAGCTTCAACCACCAGGGTTAAACTCCCTAAGCAAGGAAATAGGGTATAGTAACCAAAACCTAGAAGGTGTTGCAGCTGCAACAATTTCCCAAAATTCTAAAAATTTTAGGACCCCCCTTTGCTTGAGTTAGCTTGATTTTTCTTCTTGAAATTGGTCTAAGAACTTTCAGAACGACTTCGCTTACGCTTGGATTGAGCTACCCATTGGGTTGATTTTTCCTCTGATGCCTGATTTTTTGATCTAGCTTTATCGCTGCCCTTAAGCGCATTTGAAACAATCTGAATCGAAAGTTAGTTCATTTGATTTTCCCGCCGTTGCGGAGGTCTTTGCCTTGTCTTTTTCCGCCGTTGCGGGTGGTTTTTGGTTCTACGTCGGAAGGCATGATTATTTCCTTGTCCGTCATTGCGGATGGATCTTCGTTTCTGGCCTCCGCCGTTACGGATCAATTCGGGTTTTTGATTTCCTCTATCTTTCCGACTTATGTTTTGGTTTTCTTTTGGCTGTGTATTGGAGCCTTTTACTATCGCTCTCTCCGCCGTTGCGGACGGTGTTTTGTTATGAGTGTCCGTCGTGCGAAGGAGTTCAAGCTGTTGACTTCCGACCCAAAAGGCCGCCGACGTCCGATCATTGTTTTCACGCGCCTCACTCCCCGTTGCGGACGGGTTGGTGTTGTGGCTTTCCGCCGTTGCGGAAGGTTTTGAGTTCTCACCTTCCGATCCGGAATTGTTTCTCGTCCGATCCATTAAGTCAACACACGTGCGGTCCAGTTCTATATATACGGGGACAGCGTTTTATTTTTCTATTATTGTTTTTGCTGCCTAGCACTGTCGTCTTCTTGAAGGACCCTGCTGTCGGTATACTTGCATCCAGGGGGCAACCGTGGAAGCTTGGACGTCGTCGACCCGCTCATCCTCCCGTTGATTGCGTTGCATTTGCCAGGTAGGCTCCTTGTCATTTTCTCCTTTTCCATTTATACTATTAGTGGTTTTCTACGGTAGTATGGTGTCCCCCGGTCGTTTTCCTCATACCGCTAGGTTTCGAGCCTTGTAAGAAAAGGTCTTATCTTTTTTTTTGCCGCGGGAGGGTAGTATAACCGTCGGAGCAGCCAGGTTTTTCCCATCATTGTTGTTTACAGCCCCGTGCAGAGAGGAGAAAGTGGGTTCGGTGCAGACGGCCGTCTGCACCGAAACCCCTGTGCAAGGATGATGAGTAGGAGCAGGTTGAAGGCCATATCTCCCTAGTAAACTTGAGCGGTTTGGTGCTTCCCAGTCGTTTGACCTGCACTGTCCCGCACACCCTGTTCACCCCCAGTTTCGAACCGCGGCCGGGGAAAAGGGTTTACTGCGGCAGCCAGTAGTTGACCATTTTCTGCTCAGACAGTTTCTTTGATCCGCAGCCTTGAGTAGCAGCCTTTTGACCTATGTTTTTCCGTGCGCTGTTATTTCAAAACCCTAACCTGTGAGAGGATGTATCGTGGCGATCGTTTTGCGTAGTTTTTTTTTTTATCCGTCTCGCGCATTGATTTGCTAATGGCACCCGCAGGGAATGGAATGTGGGGTCGAGTTAATGTAATTATTTTTGCCCAGCTGTATGGTTAAATTGTCGGTATTGGAAGCATAGGTGACTTGCGCAGTCATACTGCATATAGCTACTTTCAAGCATCTCTTTCGTTGCTATACAGAGACTAAACCCCTGAACTCTGCACATTGCATTTTAATGGTCCTGATGGTCAGTTTTTTGTTGTACATGTATACAGTTGCTTCACTAAATACTACCGTATAGGAAAATAGCACATGGCGTAGTGATGCGAATTTAATGCTGGCCCGAATATGGTTGATAGATTGTTCAGTATCATGTAGCAGCAGTAGATTGCTCATTTTATTGCATAAGACTGAGTTTGCTACATGCTAAATATAGATAAGGTCATGGAATACTGCGCGCTAGTTTCAGTAGTTTTGATAGCCAGGGCATTTTTGGGTTGTGCATGCATGCATTTGTTTCTTTACTTGCTATCACATTAAACACATGAAAATGGCACTTTGCATATGGATGTAATTTTATTGCAGTCTAGAAGATGGTTGGTGGGATGTTTTAATATCATACAGAAATGTTTTGCATCATGTTAAGATATAGACAAGAGCACTAAATAGTGTGCATTTGGTCAGTCAAGTTATGCAAACTTATATCTTAGTTTCATCGACTAGTTTCCGCCATGATATACATAGAAAGAACAAAATGCTGCACACTGTCATGTAAATGTATGCACCTTGAATGTCTCAATATTACAATGTTATATGTCGCAGGAAGAAGTCGAGTCCACCATGTCCAAAAGACAAAAGAAGAAGGCCCCAGTGGTGGAAGAAGTACCAGAAGCAGAAGCTAAAACAAAGACTGAATACATATATGAAGACACCCAATGTGTTTCTGGTGTTGAGCCCGAGTACAAATGGGGTGAAATATACAGATTGATTTCCCGCAGGGAGGTTCCCGACACGGGCCTCGAAGAAGAATCTATCTATGCTAACATAGAGAAGTCTTCTATCATGAAAGTTGCCACCAAACCAGAGCTGTTCCCATGCTCTGAGGTAATTGGCTGGATTTTGCCCCATGTAAATACAACCACAATGATCATAGGAAACGTTGAAGGACAGGGCTATGCTGCATTTAGCCCTGGATATGTGGCGTTGGCCTATCACCTACCAGAAGCTCAGGTTTTCTTATCTGACGATTCGCTGGACAGCATCAGAATGGACCTGGTGGAAACTCTCAAGAAAATGCTCTTGCAAGGAAAGCTCTACCGATATAGGCAGACCGGTGAGTACGATACATCGAGCTTAAGGCCTCCCTACAGGTTTATAGCTCTGATGCTCAATAGGATCTTTGGGAGAGCTCATGGCAGACTCTTCAAGCTTGAATGGATACCTATTATCTTTCACGTGGCAACCCAAGGAACAGTCTTCAATTGGGCCAGCCTTGTATCAAGCAGTCTTTCCTCTTGCTTGGCCACAGCCTTGGGAGGAGAAGCTCAGAAAAGATCCGAGTTTTACATGGGTTCAATATTGATAGATTGCATATTGTGTAACCAGCCCTTCCCCGGTCTCAAGTGCGTCTGGGACAGGGAAAGAATGCCTGTGTATGCCGCTTATAGACCATTGTGGGCTCACCAGTACCATAGCCATTACAGAGAGGTCTGCGAGCACTTCATTATGCCACTCTAC
>LPNX010993813.1:0-12320 GCA_001517045.1 Pseudotsuga menziesii
CAGTTTACTTTTTGTTTTATCGAACTGCTACTAAGGATTCCAGATTCCTTAGTAGGTGCTCATCAGCACAAGCTAGGGTGAAAACCCTAGCTACAGTTTGCTAAGAAATTCTATCTGATGGTGGAATCAAATCCTTAGACATATGAAGATGTAGCAGGAGATCCAAGATGGCAAGCAGCCATGAAGGAAGAGTTCAGCTCACTCCAGAAGAGCGACACTTGGGAGCTGGTTGATCTTCCCCTAGGGAGGAAGCTAGTTCAGTGTAAGTGGGTGTACAAGACCAAATTTGCTGCTGATGGTTCACCTCTGAAGTACAAGGCCAGATTGGTTGCCAAGGGCTACTCACAGGTTCATGGCATAGATTACAATGAGACCTTTGCACCAGTGGCAAAGATGGACTCCATCAGGCTAGCCTTAACCATTGCAGCTTCAAAGCATTGGGAGGTACATCACATGGATGTAAAGTGTGCCTTCCTGAATGGAGATCTCACTGAAGAGCTATACATGCAGCAGCCTCAATGATTTGCTACTAACCCATCTCTTGTGTGTAGGCTAAGGAAGTCATTGTATGGGATTAAGCAAGCCCCCAGGGCTTGTTATGCCAAGATTGATAGCTTCTTGCTATCACTGAATTTTGTTCGATGCAAATCAGATCCAAATGTCTATTTGAAGTTGATAAATGGTTCATTAATGATCATTGTGTTATATGTTGATGACCTTCTCACTATAGGAAGCTCAAAGGATGAGATTGCTTCCTTGAAGGGTGCAATGAACCAAGCCTTCTCCATGACAGATTTGGGGCTCTTAAGCCAATTCTTGGGGCTTGAGATTGCTCAAACCAAAGCTGGAATCAAGGTGCACCAGTGCAAGTATGCCTTGGATTTGTTGAACAAATTCAGAATGAAGGATTGCAAGCCAAGCAAGACTCCTTTCCTTTCAGGAGTGAAGCTTGAAGAAGCTAATTCTTCACCTATGGTAAACAATACACTGTATAGGCAATTGATTGGATGTTTGTTGTATCTTACACATACTAGACCTGACATTTCTTATGCAGTAAGTGTGGCTTCTAGATACATGGATCGGCCTCATGAGATCCATTGGAAAGCAGCCAAAAGGATCCTTAACTTTGTTCAGGGAACAAGGACACATGGGATCTTCTATAAGGATAAATATGATCTTGATTTGATTGGGTTTACTAACAGTGATTGGGAAGGTGATAGCATAGACATAAAGTCCACATTAGGATATGTGTTCATGCTTGCAGAAGGGCCAATCAGCTGGTCAAGCAAGAAACAAAGTGCCATTGCACTCTCATCTACATAAGCAGAGTACAGAGGAGTTGTAAATGCAACAACTCAATGTCTATGGTTGCAGGGGTTACTTGGAGAGTGTGGCTTCGAATCAGAGTACTCAACTATGATAATCAGAGTACCATTCAACTTTGCAATGATCCAGTTCAGAAGCAGAGAACCAAACACATTGAGATCCATATGCACTACATCAGAGAGCTTGTGCATGATGGCACCATTCACCCACTCTTTTGTTCTTCTTCAGAACAAGTAGCTGATATCTTCACCAAACCATTTTGTGAGAAGACATTCAGCAATCTTAAATCACTGCTGGGGATTGTTGATCATGCTATGAAGACAATATTTCCTGATTTTGTTTTACAGCCCATGTTTAAGGGAGGATTTTCCCACTAGGTTTTTGCCTCTTTCCTTGGTTAAATGGACATGCAGTATGTAAAGGGTGACTAAGCCTTGTTTCTAGGCCCTATAATTTTCTAATATATTACTCATAAGTCAGTCTTAAGGGGGGTGTTAGAATAATTAACCCATAGTTAGCTACCTTAGACATTAAATTAATCATTTTTGTCTTATTTGCCTAGTTTCATGATTCCACCTTATGCAATTTGTCATGTACACATCCATAGTGGTCAAACTTGCTAATTTTGACTCATGGAGCGCTTGGGAAACCTCAAGGAATCAATTTTGCTTTATTCTTTGCCTCCTAAGCTCCCTTCTGCTTTTTCTGCTTTATTGCCTACTTTTTTAGTGCTTTAAGGCAATTGGGAAAGTTTGACTAGGTGAGGTTAACTAGTTTTTTGTCCTCCACATCCTCCACTCTTTTCTCCTATGAAAAGCATGTATGAGTTGTCCTTCCATTACCTTTTAGCTTTCCTAAGTGCTTTTGCCAATTCGTGAGCTCCTTAACAGTTTTGGAAACTGCTTTATGCACTTATGGGGGATTTGCTTAGATTTAGTAAGCCTGCTTTTGACTAGATTCAAATTGCCTCCTCATGCATTCGAATCCCTGATGTAATTATTTGTTGTGGCAGCCTATGATTTTACAGGGTTGGATGTTGTACACTGATTCAATACAGTTTAGTTTTCAGCTCCATATTCAGTCTCTTTTGTGAGTGATTTTGCATATACAATTGATAATTGTTGTGAGTAAAATTGTTCTATCACTGGGTTCAATTTCCACAGTCAATGCATTGGTCAGCCCGAAGGGCATACCTATGAATTCATAATGCCCGTACCTCATCCAGAAAGCAGTTTTAAAGATGTCTTCATGTTTAATTCTAACTTGGTGATAACAGGACCTTAAGTCAATTTTAGAGAATATCGTCGCTCCGCATATCTGATCAAATACATCGTTGATGTAGGGAAAAGGATATATGTTCTTAATTGTCATTTTATTAAGTTGATGGTAGTCTATGCATAGACATAGAGTACCATCTTTCTCTTTAACAAAAAGGACCAGTGCTCCCCAAGAGGATACACTGGGTCTTATGTAATGTCTATCTATTAACTCTTGCAATTGTAATTTAAGTTCATTCAGCTCCAAGATGTTCATCCGGTAGGGAGATTTTGAATTAGGTACCGCTCCAGGTACTAACTCAATTGTAAAGTCTAGATCTCGTTTAGGTAGCAATCCTGGAATTTCTTTTGGGAATACATCCACGAAATCCTACAAGATCGGGATATCCTCAAATCCTGGTTTATTTTCATTATTAACTTGTTCATTATTTATAACATGCACAACAAAAACTTTACAACCATTCCACACACGCTTTTTCATCTGTAAGGCTGAAATTTGTCTAATGGATATTTTTCTGGGAATTCCTACAACCGTAGTTCTTTCTCCTTCCTTATTTAAACAAGTAAAATTCTATTGAAAGCAACTTAAAATTACTTGATGTTTCTCGAACCAATCCATTCCTATGAGAATATTGTAAGATCTTAAAGGTAATACATTTAAGTTTACCTGAGTTTCAAACTGATCCATCATCAAATTACAAATTTCAACATAGTCTACTACCTTTCATTTAGTTCATGTGGCTAGTTGAACTAGCCATGATTTATCAAATTTTTTTAAAGGTAATTTACACTTTTCCACTATGCTAGGAGATATATAACTAAGACTAGTTCCTGGGTCAATTAAGATGGAAACAGAGAATTTTTGGATCATACCTTTTACTTCGACCATAGAGGTCTGGTGATCTGCCTGTAGATTTTCCAGTGTTGCATTGATCCTGTGCATCTCATTGGCCACATCCCCAACTATTTTTTCTTCCTGTATAGTGTGTATGTTGTTGGTATTTCCCTTCCGGTTTGGACAGTACTTAGCGTAGTGTGGTCCTTGGCATTCCGATAATTTGATAGGTTCTCGTTGTTCAGTACTTGTAACAAAATTGTTAAATAAATCTCTCCCTTTTGATGATGCAGTATTCTGAGGTACCTTATTCTTAAACTCAGTTTTCCGGTAGTTTTTTTTGGAGAAGTTCTGGGTTTTACTTCCAAAACTCTTGTTTGATTTGAATCCTCTTCTCCTTTGATCAAATTGATTAGTATTTTTAGTCTTCCAACTTGGTATACTTTCTCCTTTCTTTCCTTGTTCATAACAGAATTATGCCTTCCTCATAGCTTCTTCTATGGTTTTTGGATTGTCCAACTCAATCCTATCGTTGAATCTAGTAGGTAAACATCTCAGAAATCATTGAATTTTTGGCTTTTCATCTATTATGTATGGTATGTACCTCAGTAGACTTAAGAGCTTGTTGTTCAATTCCTTCATAGAGATGGAACCAAGTTTTAAGTCATAAAATTCCTTGTCTCTGTCCTCATAATATTGTTCAAACAGAAACCTTATCTTGAAGTACTTCTTGAAAACCCTCCAAGTCAAGTACTTCTCCTTGAGATTCTTGACCCTCTTCTTGCCACCATATGTCAGCTTTCCCGGTCAAGTTGTAAATAGCCATTCTGAACTTTAATCTTTCAGAGCAATTGTAGATTTGGAAGTATTTCTTCATGCCCGACAGTGAGGCTTCTTCTTCTTCTCCTTTCTCTGCTTCCCCATTGAACATGGGAAGTTTTATTTTCTTGAATTATCCAGAAATCTCTACGTAGGGTTTATATTTATTTTTTCTTGGTTTTTTGTCACTCCCAATACTGTCACTTATGTATCTATGTCTCTCCTTATGTGACTTTGGTTTAATCTCTGAGGAAGATTTGCTACCAAGATACTTTCCCCTTTTCCCTTTATGTTGAGAGGATATGTCAGAATAAGTTTTGATAACACCTCTTTTATCTTTCTCTTGTTTATTCATTTTGTCCAAAAGATATTCATTTAATTCTGAAATTATTTGGTTATCCTATTTCATAGTTTGTATCCCATCCTTTAGGTCTCTGAATTTTTGTAATATCTCAGAATTGTTCAAATATGCATGCACATTATCAGGATTACTGTGTTGAGATAGAGAACCATTCTCAGCGGAGGCTTTGGCATTCTCCATTTTCTGCAAAACATATTTTTATTTTTATAGAGAAAAATAAATACAAAAATAAATTTAGTATGGTGTTTTCCTTATAAGCAAGTGAGCCTATCAGGCCTAGTGTTGGAACCTCACTCTGATACCACTTGTAACATTCCCTAAAAATTCACCCCGAAAAAAAAAATTATTGCTGCAAGTGAAACTATGATTTACTATATAATGAAAACTAAGAGATGTTAATACTCAAGCTGCTTTCGTCAAGTATCTTTAATGTAAGGTAATTGAATCCTTAATTTCTTGCTCAATTGATGATCTAACTTAATCTGTAGTCGCAAGAAGATTAGTAGTAGTAGATTGTTGTTTACTTCTATCTGGAGTTGTACAAGGGAGGAATTAAAGGTTTTACTTAGTCTTATTGACTAAAGCATGTATCTTATTTCTACGATGTGTGGCTTGCAGGTATATTGACATTGCCATTTAAATAGCAACCTTTGTACTGGTTCCAATACCAAACATTCCTAAGGGCTCAAGATTGTAATCCAAAATTTGAAATACTTAAAAGTCCCAAGCTCCATTGAGGTATGTTATCTATTTTATCAAGGCACATAAATGATACCCTAAGGATAGTAAGGTTATCATATGAGCCAATTAAAATTTATTAAGAAATTAAAACCAAGCTTCAAACTCCAAGGTGGTAATAAGGCTAACTTTAAGTTTTCAATGTGTTGTACAATTAAATTTAAAGCTGATATCCAAAGGTAAGGAGAAATTAAGATTTTCTATAACTTGAGTCATGTGATTATTAAGTGCATTCCAGCTGTCTACAATTAAGGTGTTGTAAAAACCCTAAGTTTTTAATGTTCTTCCATAGCCATGCCAATCCTTTGATGGCATTATTGTTTTGTTCTCTTTGTCCCATTCCATTCTACCTATTGCTCCTCAATAGTTTGTCTTTGTAAGACATTCCTCCTTATCCAACAGAGATGGAGGGGCTTTGAACCTAGTCACCCATACCTTTCCAAATTGTTTTGTTCACAAAGAGTTCAAAACTCTCGTTCTACTGATACTTGGGTGGTTTTGGTTCTTGAATTACCAGTTGGTAAGTTTTCTTTACACTGGCAGTCTTTATACTACACACAAATAAGACCCTTTTTATTATTCAACTATATTTTCGTATTCACAACTTAACTTCCATTATTGTACATGTTTACAGTTGCAAAAATTGGGAATAGAAATAAAAACTGGATGTCACTCTTCACCATTACTTGTAAAACCTTTCTCACTCCTTCGCACAACTCTTGGAAGAGATGTTCATGCGATAAGTCTTTATGGTGTTGGTTCTCTTTATTCTCGGTTCAATATGGAAATCAAACTTGGATTATTCTTGTATCTTAAACTTTCATTTAATTTAAAAAGTGAGACTGTTGCGAACGTTTATATTACCCTGGCATCTTTTGAAGGTTTTGAAGCTTCATGAATTGTAGGGATTTGGATAACATATCTATGTCTAAAACTTTTTGTTAATTAGAACCTTGTTAATTTCTAACTGAACAGAGTAAGGTTTATTAAACTTCCATTTTGCATTCTGGAAGGTTATCTTTGTATTACAGACTGTAAGCAAGATCAAATACACCAGGGTTTGGACTGGTTATCTTATTAAAGTGGTCGTGAGCCTCTAATCTTGTTATTTGTGTTGGGCGAAAACGATTCTCTAAATTCTTGGTCTTCTATAGCATAATTTTTTTTTGCAATTTCTTACCTTCATGGAAATATATATAACAAAATATTTATACAATTGCTATTCAATATAGTTAAACGTATTTCTCAGCTTTGTTGACCCGAGAGGGATGTATTGGTTAAAAGTTTATTTACTATATCCAAAATCGTGGTTAAATTCCTTACATTTTGTCTGGTTCATTTTGCTGAAACAACATTTAATATATTCATATATTTTTTTATTCTTCCTAACAAAATTTTAAGGAGGCACAATTGTAATAAGCTATCGTGGTCGTTATTAACTAAGCCATACTTGCTGTTAAGTTTCTCGGAAGTATTTGGATAAATAAATTACCTTCCCTTGTATCTTCACGGTTAACTCATAGAGTATGTTCTTATATATTATTCGGCCATGAGGGTTTTGTAGTTTCTCGTTTTCTAGCTTCGAGGGTAAGAGTCGAACCCTACTAGTTGGGATTTGAGTTCAGTCCAAGCTCTGGTTGTAAAATGACCATAAACCCCATTTTTATTATTATTATTATTGTTATTATTAATTTTGTTTATTATTTGTTTCTTTCTTCTCTTTAATATAGTTCTTATGTTACGGTAATTTGTTTTACTTTGTTAGTTCTGTGTAGTTTTAGAATAGAATATTAAATCCTATTCCAAAATACATGTTGTAACATTTTAGTGGGGTTTTACCCTAGAATTTATTAATTAAGTTCAGTTATAAGTCTCTTCCTTAATTTCATCTTAGGTTAAAAAAAAGGATTATGGAAGTAATCCTTTTGTTTTATTAACAATATGCGGTTAGGGTTTTAAGTTAATGAATTAAGACTTATTGGTATTTAATATCTATGCCAAATATTTCTATTTGACTTTTTCCCCATAGAAAGTTTCTAGGGTTTCATTAATCAATTTTCAGTTAAGTAAGATAACTTTGTTTACAATAAATTACGGCTCTTAAAAGAAAATAAATTTAACATAATGTTTTGATAAATAAATAATAAATATTTATTTTCTAGTTTTTAGGTATGTTACAAACACCCCTCCTTAATCTCAAGATCGTCCTCGATGTTGCTTAAGTTATTCTGAGTCTTCTTTGAACAGAGTTGGATATGCCACCCGCATATCGATCTCAAGTTTCCAAGTCACTTCATCTGGATTGAGGTGTTTCCACTGCACCTTTACCTGTCAAATGGTGTGATTCCAGAGAAAAATTTCCCTCCTGTCGAGAATAGAATCTAGTTCCACCATAAAATCACCTTATGGTTCTACCTGAATCAAATTTCAGTCAATCACATCAGTAGCATCATGTATATACTTTTTCAAAATAGATATGTGAAAAACGTTATGTATTTTAATATTAGGTGGTAATGCTAATTGTTAAGATACCTGACCCACTCTTTCCAATATCTCGAATGGTCTGCAATACCTGGGTGCTAATTTAGCACAAATCCCTAATTTAAAAGAGCTTTTTCTTGGTTTAACCTTAACAAACACATGCTCACAGACTTGGAACTCCTTCGGTGTTCTCTTAAGATCAGCATGACTCTTTCTCATGTCTTGAGCAATTTTCAAGTTGCCTTGTACATTTTTCACTGTTAGTTCCAATGTCATGTCCTAATATCAAACGATCTACTGGATTACTCCATGTAATAGGATTGTTACACTTTCTACCATACAATATCTCAAAAGGACTAGGCTTTGCTTAGGCCTCATAATGGTTGTTATAAGCAAATTCAACTAGATGCAAATAGTCTTCCCACTTCTTGGGATAACCACTAACATACATTCACAACATATCTTCTAGTACCTTATTGACTCTTTCTGTCTGCCCATCCATTTGCGGATGATAAGCAGTACTAAAATTTAATTTAATGTCTAATCCTTTAAATAAATTTTTCTAAAATTTTCCAGTAAATTTAGGATCTCGATTAAAAATAATTACCTTTGGAATTCCATGCAGACGAAAAAAATTCTTTCATAAAAATATTAGCAATATTTGCAACTGAATGAGTTGTTTTAAAAGGAATAAAGTGTGTTGCTTTACTTAACTTATCTACAACCACCATTATAGAATCATTTTGTTTTTGGTTTTTAGGTAGCCCAGTTACAAAGTCAAGGCTTATGACTTCCCACTTCCAATTTGGTATTGGTAATGGCTGTAACAAGCCTGTTTGGTGTTGATGTTCAGCCCTAACTTGCTAACATTCAATACACCTAGCTAACAATTCAACAACCTCATTTTTCATGTTAGGCCAAAAGTATTCTTTTCTTAACATGGTGATCATTTTCTGATACCTTGGATGTCCAGAATATAGACTTTTATGAATTTATTTTAAAATCAACAACTTAAATTCAGATATATTTGGTACATACAATCTACTTTTAAATAGTATTAAGCCTTTTTCATTAAAACTATAATCTGTAATTACATTTTCAGATGTATTCTGAATTATCTTTTCTTTTAAATTCTGAGATTCTGGATCCTGCCTTATTCCTTCTTCTCAAGGCATCAACCACTTTGTTTTCTTTCCTTTTAATATGCATGATCTCAAAATCATATTTGCCAAGGAAAGCTAGGCATATAGCTTGCCTTTCATTTAGATTTTGTTGATCAAACAAATAGTTTAGACTTATGTTATTAGACATTAGCAGAAATCTTTTACCTATTAAGTGATGACGCCACATTTTTAAAGCGTGAATTATTGCATCTAACTCTAAAACATAAGTTGCATAGTTCTTTTCGTGGATTTTTAATTTTGTTGATTCATATGCAATTGCATGACCTTCCTAAGTCAGCACCCCTCCCAAGCCTTCGTTGCATGCATCAGTGCATACGAAGAAGTCTTTATTTGGGTCTATTATTTTTAGGATGGGTGCAGTAGTTAGTAATGTTTTTAGTTTATTAAAGTTGTCTTCGCACTTTTGATCCCAAATGAATTTCTTACCATTTTTCTGTAATGAAGTTATAGGGTTCGCAATTCTTGAAAACCCTTCAATAAATTTTCTGTAGTACCATGTTATCCCCATAAAGGATCATACATCAATTACATCTTTAGGAACATGCCTATCAATAATAGCTTTGATTTTATTTGGGTCCATTGATATCTCTTCTTTGGATATCATGTACCCTAAATATTCTATTTTATCTTTGTAAAAATCACATTTACTAAACTTATCATATAAGTGTTGTTCTCTTTACAGTTGCAAAATTTTTAGGTGTTCGTCATGCTCTTTTTTTGTTTTAGAATAAATTAATATGTCATCTATAAAGATGACTACAAATTTGTCTAATTACTTACTTAGAACACTATTCATTAGGCACATAAAGGTTGTCGGTGCATTGGTCATCCCGGAAGGACATAACTACGAATTCATAATGCCTGTACCTCGTTTGGAAAGCAGTTTTAAAGATGTATTCGTCTTTAATTCTAACTTAGTGATAACAGGACCTTAAGTCAATTTTAGAGAATATTGTCACTCTATGTATCTGATCAACTAGATCGTTTATGCGGGGCAGAGGATATATGTTCTTAATTATCATTTTATTAAGTTGACAATATTCTATGCATAGACATAGAGTACCGTCTTTCTTTTCAACAAAAAGGATCGTTGCCACGAATAATTTTAGGGGCGAATTTTAGCCCAGTGGGCTATTTTTCCATGTTTTTCTCCCAAAAAAGATTCGCCATTTTTCATTTTTTGAAGCCCTGTTTCGCCCAATTTTAATGGGGTAAATTTTTTTCACCCAAAAAATCGCCAAATTATTATATAAATGATATAAAATCCTTGGAAATTAAAATATTTTTTGAAAAATATCGCCAATCATTTGATAGTTTGTGTTTTAAGAATTGGTAATATTCGCCAACATTTATACACTTTTAAATAAGTATGGCTCCTTAAAATCATCCTTGATCATTGCTCCCCAAGGAGATACACCGGGTCTTATGTAATGTTTATCTATTAACTCTTGCAATTGTAATTTAAGTTCATTTAGCTCTGAGATGTTCATCCAGTAGGGACATTTTGAATTAGGTGCCGCTCCGGGTACTAACTCAATTGTAAAGTCTAGATCTCGTTTAGGTGGCAATCCTGGAATTTCTTCAGGGAATACATCCATGAAATCCTACAGGATTGGGATATCCTTGAATCCTGGTTTATTTTCATTATTAACTTGTTCATTATTTATAACATGCACGACAAAAAGTTTACAACATTTTTCATCTGTAAGGCTGAAATTTGTCTAACGGATATTTTTCTAGGAATTCCTACAACCGTAGTCCTTTCTCCTTCCTTATTTAAACAAGTAAAACTCTTTTGAAAGAAATTTAAAATGATTTGATGTTTCTCGAGCCAATCCATTCATATGAGAATATCGTAAGATCCTAAAGGTAATACATTTAACTTTACCTGAGTTTCAAACTGATCCATCATCAAATTACAGCGTTTAACATAGTTTACTACCTTTCGTTTAGTTCCTATGGCTAGTTGAACTAGCCATGATTTATCAAATTTCTTTAAAGGTAATTTACACTTTTCCACTATGCTAGGAGATATATAACTAAGACTAGCTCATGGGTCAATTAAGATCAAAACATAGAAATTTTGGATCATACATTGTACTTCGACCATAGAGGTCTGGTGATCTGCCTGTTGGTTTACCAATGCTGCATTGATCCTGTGCATCTCATTGGACACATCCCCAACTGTTTCTAGTTTCTGTATAGTATGTATGTTGTTGGTATTTCCCTTTCGGTTTGGACAGTACTTGGCATAGTGTGGTCCTTGGCATCGTCGGCATTTGACAGGTTCACGTTGTCCAGTACTTCTAACAAAATTGTTAGATAAATATCTTCCATTTGATGATGCAGTATTCTGAGCTACCTTGTTCTTAAAATCAGTTTTCTGGTAGTTGTTTTTGGAGAAGTTCTGGATTTTACTTCCAAAAATCTTGTTTGATTTGAATCCTCTTCTCATTTGATCAAATTGACTAGTCTTTTTAGTCTTCCAATTTGGTAGACTTTCTCTTTTCTTGCCTTGCTCATAACAAAATTATGCCTTCCTCATAGCTTCGTCTAAGGTTTTTGGATTGTCAAACTCAATCCTCTCCTTGAAGCTAGCATGTAAACATCTCAAAAACCGTTGAATTTTTGGATTTTCATCTATTATATATGGTACGTACCTCAGTAGACTTAAGAACTTGTTGTTCAATTCCTTCATAGACATGGAACCGAGTTTCAAGTCATAAAATTCCTTGTCTTTGTCCTCATAATATTGTTCAGACATAAACCTTCTCTTGAAGTACTTCTTGAAAACCCTCCAAGTCAAGTACTTCTCCTTCAGATTGTTGACCCTCTTAATATCTTGCCACCATTTGTCGAATTTCTCGGTCAAGTTGTAAATAGCCACTCTGGCCTTTAATCTGTCAAAGTAATTGTAGATTTGGAAGTATTTCTTCATGCCTAGAAAACAGGTGGCTACCTCCTCTCCTTTCTATGCTTCCTGATTGAACATGGGAGGTTTTATTTTCTTGAGTTCTTCAGAAATCTCTTCATAGGGTTTATATTTATTTTTTCTTAGTTTTTGGTCACTCTCACTGCTGTCACTTATGTATTTATGTCTTTCCTTATGTGAACTTGGTTTAATCTCTGAGGAAGATTCACTATCAGGATACTTTCCCCTTTTCCCTTTTTGTTTATAGGATGTGTTAGAATCAATTTCGATAACACCTATTTTATCTTTCTCATGCTTATTCATTTTTTCCAAAAGATATTCATTTAATTCTACAATTCTTTGGTTATCCCATTTCACTTTGTAGCTC
>LPNX010993813.1:16036-34863 GCA_001517045.1 Pseudotsuga menziesii
AAGGGATATCATATTAGATTCAGATGTGGGGGGGAGAGGGAAGTTGTGGATGCAGATGGATTTGATGGTAATGGAATGGTCAAGGAGGGTTCTATTTCATCAAACCCCTCTCTTCCCATTTTTATCCCCTCTAAAGACCAAAAGTGCATGGAAATGCTCTTCAAAATCTGAACATGGGTCATTGGAAGGGAACACTCTATGGGAATCCATTTCTACAAATGATCTCAGGGCTCTTAGAGTGAACAAATCCCTTTCTAGGGAAAGAAAAAATTCTTATCTCTCTAAATATATCTGGAGTAGGGGGATCTCCAAATTTTTTTTCCTCAAGAGACTTTTTTCGACATATCATCCTAATATCATTTTTGTATAAGAGACCATGGTCTATGGTGAGAAAGATCGATCTTTTTTTTCCCATGTTTGCATGGATGGGAAATGACATCCATTGATGCATTGGGATTATCAGGGGGTCTCCTTTCTACTTGGAATCCCATAAAGGGTATATTTTCCTCTTTCCACACTACCATTGGCATACTATTATCTAGAAAATTCATTGGGTTTGTTTCTGAACTAAACCTGTTAAATTGTTATGGTCCCTAGATGGATTGGTAATCTTTTTGGGAAAGGGTAAAAACTGAAGGAATCTTCCATCTACATTCCCTTATATTAGGAGGACAATTAAATTTCACATTCAATGCTTCAGAGGTATGGGGTGACAAAGCATGTTTAAATCCTCTGCAGAAAATTTTCAAGGATTTGTTCCAATCTATGGACATTATAGATATTGGGAAGTCACCCATGTTGATAACCTAGAGAAACAAGAGATTAGGGTTTGATGCAGTAGAAAAAAGGTTGGATCATTTTTTTAATTTCAGAGATCATGGTGGAAGCCATGGATAGATATAGAACTTGGGTAGACAATTCACCATTATCATACCATTCTCCTATATTTCTGCAACTTGATCCCTCCAGGAAAAATGTTTTTTATCCTTTTAAATTTAATCATTCATGGATAAAATAACATGACTTAAGAGATTTTGTAAGGAAGGAATGGAATCTATTGCATCGATGAACTATTCATTAACATTGAAACTATTGGTATTGAAACTTCACTCATTGAAGGATGTTGTGATTAAGTGGGAAAGAGACCGTAAGGAGTCTATGCATCATGATATTGTAGCATGTGAATTGGAAATAAAAAAATATACATGCAACGTAAACAAGTGGTTCACTTCCTTTCTCATATTCATAACAGAATGTCATCACTGGAAGCTACTTGATTGCATTGCCTACAAATGGAGGAGGAAAAATGGAGATTTAAAAGTCATGATATTTGTATCCCAAGGGGATAAAAATAAAAAATAAAATCCACCATTTTTCTCATAATAGAAGGGAAAAAAATAAATCTAGGAGATTAAGGGAGTGATGGCTCGGTGGTGAATGACCCATGGGATATAGAGACTGAGGCATACAACAATTTTCAACAATTATTCTTTGATCTTGGTATGACATCTATAGTGGATCAAATGAACATAGTAAAAAAATTCCCTTGTTTCTTTTAGGCTCAAGAAGGAGCCTTGGTAAATCACCTAGTCACTCTTAGGGAGGTTGAATCAGTATTAAGGGGTTTTGCAAAATATAAGAGTCATGGAATGGATGGGTGGTTAGTGGAACTCTTTTTAGAATTTTTTGATACTATGGGAATTGACATACTTCATGTTGTGGAAGAATCAAGGAATATTGGTAAGGTTTACAATGGCCTTAATTCAACCTATATAGCTTTGATTCCAAAATTTCCTAAGCTTGACACTTTCAGTGATTTTAGGCCAATATATTTATGCAATATGATTTATACAGTGATATCAAAGATCATTGTGAGGAGGATCAAGTAGGTCTTATCTAGATGTATATCGAGGGAACAGTTTGGATTTATAGAGAACAAACAAATCCTTGATGCTATAGGGGTGTCACAATAGGCTCTTCGAAACATTAAAACAAAAAACATACACAAAATGGTTTTAAAATTGGATCTATTCAAAGCATACAACTGGGTAGATTGGGGATTTCTCATATTCATTCTTTTTCAGATTGGCCTAAACCTAGCTTCTACAAATTGGATCATGGCTTGCGTGGAATCGATAAATTATTTTTCACTAATAAATGGTTCCCCTAATTGATATTTTAGAGGTTCTAGGGAGGTAAGGAAGGGGTTCCCACTATCACCCCTCTTATTCCTCCTGTTTATAGAAGGTTTTAGCATATTAATTGAAGGGAGAAATAGAAGGGGGGAGATCAAGGGATTGAAAATATCTAATATTACCAATATCACACATATTTTGTTCATTGATTATGTCATGATTTTTGGAGAAGGGTTTTTGGGAGAATGGAGGCATTTTAAGGTTATAGTTAACACTTTTTGTAGGAAACATGGATGCTCATCGCTGAATTTAAATCCATGATCCTAAACTATGGTTTAAAAGATAAAGATTTAGTTTAGTTCAAATCTTTTCAACTTGATGGGCTTAATTCTATTGAGAGAGGTACCAAATACATGGGTTTCTCGCTTAATCCAAACAATTGCAAGGTCAAATACTAGTACTAGTTATTAAAGATATTCAATGTATGAATCAACCATTGGTTCCTCTGCTGGATATCATTGGGGGGTAGACTCATCTTGATTAATTCTATATTGACGAACCTGCCAATGTATTGTATTTCCTTGTGTAAAATTCCTAAGTCCATTATTTATGTGATCAATTATAGGAACTTTAATTTCTTATGCACTAGATCACAAGAGAAGACAAAATATCATTTGGTCCACTAGTTACATAATAGCGAGGCCAAAAGAACTAGGTGGATGGGATAGTAAAAAAAAAAAAATCACAAAAGTGTTAGCAACAAAAAGATTATGGACTTCTCTCTTTGTGGAGAGTCTATGGCATCAAGTGATCTTGGAAAACTATTTCAAGAACATGTCTTTGTAATAGTAAATTAGAAGGCCCAATAAACCGCTTAAATGTATATCCAATATTTGGATCATTCTTACATCCTCGTTTAGCATTATGGGGTAGTGTCTTGCATGGGTTCCTGGGAATGGTAATAACATCAGAGTGGGTCTGGATCTGGTAGTTGGAGTACCTTACTATAGCTAGGAATTTTTCACCTGTTGTAGACAAGAGTTGTTCCTCTAGTATGAATGGTTCAGATCTAGAACAAATAGTACACAACAAGATTGGAAGACATTCCCTATAATGGGTGGAGATTTGGAATCAAGTATGTTTGATGCACTAGTATTGTTGTTTCCTGTAAAGATGATCCTTCATGGATGTACCTACATAATCACAAGAGAAACAACAAACAATATCAAATATAACTAGAATATAATCCACTATTCTATATTGATGACTAGGAATTCAATAATAAAACATACGATAATGACACAATATATTTCATGGGAAAGGAACCAATTTTGCATTAGATAATAGAGAATAATTTTACAACCTATGCATTAGTGTTGATGTACTCCTTCACAAAGCCAGCATCTCATCCCCAATAGCTCCAACTTGGTCCCTCAAGCTCATTTAACTGATTAAGGCTAGAATATCAAAGCAACAACACAACTTTACTCTCTCCTCAACCATGGAGAATGAGCTTGCTTTTATAGGCTTGGAATGGATAGAGATGGTTGATAAATTGGTGGGTGAGGTCTCTAGGAGATCCTACAAGGATGGATATCGAGCCCAAATGTCCCTAGTGATCAGGGATAAGGGTGACACGAATCCTTCTTTCGAGAAGCTTCATGAGAACCTCTCTTTTTCACTTTTTACCAAGGGCATCGCTTCTTCCTCACTGAGACAAAGCAATGAAAGGTTAGAACCACACCTTGATCAAAGGGTAAAGGTGATGCCACCACTTATTGTCAATTCATTATAGGATGTGTCGAAGGAGGTACCGCTTTTTGACTAAAGGGTAGAAGTGGTGTTGGATTTTCACATATAAATTTGATGTCTAGACCAATATTATTTACTTCAGAATTTGGGATTGAGGACTAATCTGATGTTTGGGTTCTCTGCACATGGTGGTGACAAGATTTAGGTATAACATAATCCCCCCCAAAGCATGAGGCTAGAGGGATACGATAGGTGAGAGCTTTGAAAGAGAAAGTTATCACTTCGAGGAAAGAATCAGCTTAATCGAAGATCATCAACCAGGCATCTGCAATACATCAATACTTTTGACTCATGAGAAAATGTGTCTTCATCATTGCTACAAACCAATACAAGGTAGATCCATGAGAGAGATAAACAAAAATGGCTCCTAGAATACATCATAGGTCAATGTGATAGAGGAATCAAACTTGGACATAGCTGCTAGATATACAATGTAGATATATGTCGTACATATGCAAATTTGACCATAGACATGACCATACAGATGTGGATCCATTCTGGTACTTCATACAATATACTCCATCACAACCTAGGGAGAAAGATATGAGTGCTTTTCAACAAATACCCAGGGTCTTCGTCTCGTCTTCCACAAAGTATGATTCTATCCATGTGATTACAATGATCTGAAGCCAAATGTGGTAGAAACCACTTGATTACCAGCCAATGATGTGAACCATTAACAAGTGCAATGGATATCACCATTAATGTCAATGATTCCCAAGGTACTCCAGTACAAACTACTAAGTGTGAATAGTTTTTTGATGTCGAACACTTAGTCGAATCTCTCTATCAAATGTCAATGATGTGAACCTATGTTGAGAGCGAGAGAATCTATCGTTGAGGCATACACATCTCAAGGTACTAACTTGTTTCTAAGACTAATTGCCATATAATGAGTTGATGTCGACAGGAATAGTCTCGTCGAAGGAGGGCCATAATGAATCCCACACCGACAACACGAAACTCAGAACAAAGTCTTGGAATGTTGTAGATAATGTAACCATCGGACTGAATCAAAAGTACTGACACAAAGGTTGTTTAAACTACAGAGGTAAACTTTTAAGTTCCCTTTGAACATCGGCTAGAACGACAAAATACTTGGCAGCATCGACTCGACGAGGCAGAACACAATACAACATTGGAAAATGCATTCTTTGAAAGACTTAAAGGAGTGGCATGAGTCATGAAAGTGTATCGACTTAGAGACAAGCTGAATTACCCAATTGACTAAATGAAATGCATACAAGTTCCATGTTCAAAGGTGACGACAAACTGCCATTTTATTTGCAAAATGAATTGATTTCTTTCCCTTAATTTCCCCGTCATGATTGATGAGTGCCTCTTTTTGTTTTTATGAGTTCAAATAGGGTAACAAACACTCGTTGTAGCTCATCCTTTGGACAAGTCCAAAGTCATATGTTTTATGAACCTGAGAAAGGACAGGTTCATTCCCCAAAAAGGGTCTCTCAGTGTTTAGTTTAATGAGTCCATTGAAATTAAACTCGACGTAGTTCATATTTAGAGAGCCTGAACGAAGACAGAAGAAGACTCCAAAGGGTTATTTTCTGTATGATTTAGTCTCTAGGGTCCAAAAAAAATAATACCCAATAGAACTCTTCCAGTCATGATTGGTTGGAGTGTTCATTTTTCGTAAATAGTCCATCCGAACCGAAAAATAGATAACCTACCATCAAAAAGACGAATCTTCAAATAATTTTACGAGTTTGAAGAAGACAAGTACTCGACAATATTTTCATATTTAGGGAGTCCAAAAAGAGTTTAAAGGAGACTCCATTAGGTCTCTTTCCATGATGAAAGGTTTTTACGAGCCTGAAAAGAATCGAAAAAAGACTCAAAACTTTGACACTGGGTTTTGGGAGCATGATCAAAGTATCGAAATGAACGCTCAAGGACTTTTGCTATTTTCCAAAATCATGAAAAAATCAAAAATGAACTTCCCAATAGGCATTATTGCTTATTCCTGCCCCTGCAAGACTTACAAACGACCATTAGTTTCCCAAAATATTAAAGAAAATGACTTTTATGAACTATATTAAAGGGTATTTTTGTAAAAAATGATTTTAAAACATTGAAAACCCTAAAAATAGGCTATAAAAGTTATGTAAAATAGTAAAAAACCAACTTATTTACTATTTGCCAAAACTTGAGAGCATTTTGGGAGATTTGGAGCCAAAACTTCAGCTGGATATTACGGGAGCATCCACCGTTCGTTTTGCGCATCGTCAGATTCAGGTAAAAGCTAAAACCATCCTCTTTCTTTTCAGGCACCGCTCTTGGCATTTACAAGAAAGGCAGTGCAACAGAAACCACATTTTTTTTAGTTTGACACAAGCAGTGGCACCGCTCTGTCTTAACTAGGTACAGGCGGTGCCGGACATAGGCTCCAAAAAACATTTGTCCCAGCCAAAATAAAAGTTTATAAGCAAATTTAATGGTTGGAAATTCTTCTAAATGGATTTTTAATTGTTTTTGGCAGGTTTATCAAATCAAAAAATGGTTATTTGGAAAGAAAGACAACATGACGATGATGACACCCTTGCCGCAAGAAATGTGGGTTGTGTGGGTGCCCTACAAGGGTGTGGTCTTATGAAGTTCTTCCAAACCCCTAGTAAGATTTTGCATGCCCAGTTACTAGAATATATTCTACAAATGTGGAACCTAGAGTAGTAACACTTTGAGGTAGGACTTCATGTTTTTACAGAGGTGGAGAACATCTACTTCTTGACAAGGTTGTCTAGAAGAGGGACCCCTATCTCTCTTACTAGTTTTCAAGGAGGGGACATGACTACTTAGGAGTTGATTGAACGTCATTGCTAGCCTGGAATGAAAATGTCAGGTAAGAAGATTCTCGTCAGGGTTGTGGTGGATATGCCACTTCGCACTATTTTGTTCATCATCCAGAGGCTGGCTGGAAGCCAAGGGCCTCATCAGGAATCCTAGGAACATATGTTGTATGCCCTGGAAGTTATGGAACCTTAGGTTTTCAACTGGGCAGAGGCACTTCTTCCTATATTCAAGGGCCAACTAACAAAATGTCGGCAAGGAGAACTAAAGCAGTTTGGGTACGGGTTCATTTTAGCCTACTTATTCTTCGAGAGGGTTCCTCTCATGAGACCCCACGTGATCTTCACTGAGATTAGGGTTAGGGACCCATGCATGCTAAGGTGGGTTGAGATCATGGCCTGTACAGGAGGTGGCAGGGCCAAGGTGAAATTTGAGGCTGGATTCTTTTGTTGGTTGCGTGGCCAGATCCTCATGATAGAGGGTTATGCCTATGCAGGGACTGATTTCAGAGGTGACCTTGATCTACCATTATCGCCTGGTGCTTAGTGGAAAGATATTGGTAAGAAGCAAAAACCCTAAAATGTTGATCATGTTTTTATATTTTTTATGGGTAGTAATAAGACCTAAATTTTTACATGCAGATGTTGGTGGTGTGCGGCCTGAAGGATCTTCTCCTATGGATAGATGAGCCACAGCTCAATTTTTTCACAGAGGTGATGACCACCTTACTGAGTTGGAGGAGAACTTAGAGCGACTGACTCTTTACATTCCTGACGCAGCGATAGATGATCTCTCCTTGAGGTATCAGAGACACACTGCAAGAGTGCCAGACTGCTTCAGTCGACTACTTCATAGGGTAGCACGGGCCATCATGTGCTACCATGAGCATCATTAGATGGTGGACTGCATGATGTACTACTAAAAGCTGACTATATTGATGGTTTTTTGTATGATTTTGTATTTCCTGAAAGCCACAGTGCTTCAGATGAGGTCTCATTACCACATTTTTTGTAAAAAATACTTTATATCTATATATATATATGTATACAGACTTATTACAGGTGTTTATATGTATCAAATGGAAATCATTTTTACATGAGTTTTATGTGTCATTTACAGTCTATTTTACAATGAACCATGTTTATTTTACAAGTTATGAATGGGCAATATACCAGTCTAGGATGTAGTTCACCAACGAATCAGCAACTGCATTATTTGACCTAGGGACATGCCTGTAAATGATACACTCCAATGACCTCTCTAATAAATGCACTCTTCGAAATAAATGAATGAGTACAAGGTTTCTGATGGTATAGAAATGGTTTAGATGACAAACCACTAATTGCAAATCCATAAACACTACCAAATCATGAATGTCTTGAGATGCAGCCTCAATCAATAGACCTATTACTTCCTAATACTCGGCGATGTTGTTGGTAGGAGGACCAATACAAAACACTCTTGAGCTGATCAAGTCAGGAGATGGGGAATAGAGAACCCAAGCAGCTGAAGCAAGGTTCAGGGTATGACGGCAAGCACCATCAGTGAAGCCATAGAAATACATTTGATCTACATAACCAAAACACGGTATAAATAGTTTGGACACTAAATTCAACACCATACTGACTCAAGATATGACACACTGAAATCCAAAATATACATATATACAAGGTACCACACAAAAAATAATTTAAGCATAGTATCTCTTCAGTTACAACCCATTGCGAGGTTTCCTGAAGGGTATCCCGTCGTAATCCATGAGCTCGTAAGCTCATTTCTCTAAAAATTTGTTGATGACAAAGGGATCATACCACATTGACTCAAACTCCCCTTTACCTAGTTTATTGTGTCTCTGATCATAGGTCAAAACTAGGTGACCTTCATTAAAAACACGAGACTGAACATATTTATCTTATTGGGACTTGACGTGTTTCTTATGTGCCTCATTGGCTAAGGCAACATCTCTTCTAGTTTCGTTAAGATTGGTTAGGTATAGAAATATTTCTTCCCGAGTGGAAGTATTCGACAGAATTTCTACCGCAATTTTTAGTGGAAAAATCTGGCATTGGATAGGAAGGACAACTTCTAGTCTATAAACTAAGTGAAACAGTGTGAAACCAATCATAATAATTTTTACCGAAGTCCTATAAGCCTAAAGAGAAGAAAAGAGAGTCAAGTGCCAGTTAGATTTATGATCTCCAACCATCCTCTACAGCATAGTTTTTAAAACTTTGTTAATGGCCTTGACCTGCCCATTATCCTGTGGATAGTAAGGAGTTGAGTTTTCATGGAGAAAACCCAGTTTGGTACTTAACTCAGTCATCATCTGATTCCAGAAATGTGATCTGTGGTTAGTTACTATAAACTATGGGAATCCAAACCTAGCTAAAAACTGATCAAATAAGAAGAGGGCAAAATTTTTACCATCCTTTGCATATGTAGGCATGGCCTCAGCCCATTTTGTGAAATAATCAACGGCTATGATGATGTAACCATGCCCCTCGGCTGAGGTAGGCTTACAATGCATAAAATCAATAACCCACTTGGACAAAGGGCCAACTGTAATGATGGGGTGTAAAGGAGCAGGATGGGTGCAATTTTTCAAATAAAAATGTTGGCAGGGTGGGCATTTCTTAACATCCCCATGACAGTCTTTGAATATTGAAGGCCAGAAATAGCCAGCATGAAGGATTTTTTGGGTTGTAGCCATCCCAAAAAGATGACCGCCAAATGCTCTAGAGTGGAAATAATTAAGGACCTGTTCAGCCTCTTTATCTATAAGGCATCGTTTGAGAATGGAATCAATACCACGTCTATACAATGTATCATTTAAGATAAGGTAGTACTTTGTGTGGTGACGGATACAACGATGATCATCATGGGATATATTGGGCTGAAATATTTGAGTTTGGAGATAAATGATTAAATCTCCATACCATGGATTGGTTGTGCTTATCAAGAACAGGAACTCATCAAGAAATGAATCAATGGGCTCAGTATCCATCAAAGCACAGAGAAGGTCACACATCAACTCTGCAAAGACCAAGGATTTCTTTGAAGTGGCCTTGGAAAACTCAAGGTCGAATTCCTGTAAGATGACAATCCAATAGGAATATTTTCCCCCTAGCACCTGACGAGTCAAGATGCAGTACATAGGACTCTGATCTGCAAGTACCATGGTAGTGCGAAGCAAGATGTAATGACAAAATTTCTGGACAACAATGACTATAGCCAATGCTAACTTCTCCACATGCAAGTATCAGGTTTCAGAATCGACCAGATTCTTACTGGCATAATATATCACGTGCTCCTGACTATTCGGATCTTCCTGCGCTAAAACCATTCCAATGGTAGTAGTGGAGGCAGCAACATATAAGAGAAAATCCTTTGAATAATCTAGGGAGTGTATCACAGGTGAATGAGTCAGAGCGTGTTTGAGATTATCAAAGGCTTGTTGGGCCTGGTCATACCAGAAGAATGGAGTGTTCTTCTTCAGGAGACACATATAACCATTTTTTTTCTCAGCGAAATGGAAAATGAAATGGCGGAGAAAATTTTCCTCCCTTGCAAAATTTGGAGCTCAACAATGTTGGTTGGGGCAGGTAGGGCCAATATAGAAGCAATATTCAGTGGATCAATCTGGATGCCATCCTTAGAAACCACAAAGCCAAGGAGATGTCCTGTCTCAACGCAAAAAACACATTTGTGTGGATTGAGCCATATGTTATAATGACGACATCTCAGAAAAATGTCTCTAAGATTCCAAAGGTGGTCTTCCCATTGCTGTGAATGGTTTGGAGATCATCAAGGTACAGCTCCATGACATTCTTAATAGTGTGAAATGCATAGGGCATGGCACACTAGAATGTAGCTCCGATGTTCTTGAGGCCAAAAGGTAACTTCCTATAGGAAAAGGTTCCCCATGGGCATATAAATGTCGTTTTGTGTTGATTGATGGAAAATATCTCAATCTAATTGTAGCCAGAAAATCCATCCATGAACGAGAAGATGACACTTCCAGCATAGTTGTTGATAATCTGATCGATATGCAGAGTTGGGAAATTGTCCTTAGGACAAGCTTTGTTTAGGTCTCGAAAATTGATACAGACTCTAATGGTGCTTTGATTTTTTTTCATAGGGACAATGTTAGATACCCATTCTGCCAAGGGTACAGGATAAATAAATCCTGCCTTCAGAATTTTTTCTACTCCATATTTAATAGCCGCAGCCTTCTGGGGATGGACTTGACGTAATTTATGCCTGATAGGTTTTGCTGTAGGATAGGTTTTAATTTCATGAACCACGATAGACGGTTCTATCCCAAACATCTCTTCATAAGTCTAGGAAAAAATATCTCAAAATTCTTTGAATAATGCTATATATGATTCAGTTTCTTCCGTTGAGCAGTTCTGCTCTACGTGAACATGATCAATGGTTCTAGGTTTGACTGATATGTCAATTAGAGTAGTTTTGGTGATATAGCATATATTTCCTTCAGATTTAGTATTTTGCAACAATATCGATGTTTACAGATGGGTGAAAATATCAGTAATGATAAGTGATTCAAGGTCAAAATCCATCGAAGTGGCATTGAGAAGAAAAGAAGATCGATGATGATGATATTCCCATACGGGTTTGCTCTCACTCATGATCTCCATGATGGACTCATCCGAAGGAAAATTCTGTATGAGATAATCTAGAGTGGGAAGAGAGGGTTCCAACCAATAAGGTAGGTGGTAAGGATCCAAAGCCACAATATGAAGGTCATCAACATGGTCATCAGAAATGGATTGGATAGAATCGTACATTGCTTCATGCGAGCCAAGGGAGGATGACTCAACAATTTATTTTCCCTTGGTGCTATATCCGGTTGTGGAAATCATATTTACTGTTGCCACTTCTGTACTAGGAAGACTGACAGAAACACACCCATAAGGATGAAGTCTTTCAGCATACCTATCCCAATTTACTAGTAAGGAGGAGGGGAATGACCTAGCATAGGGATGTTATTCGTCATTGGGGTTGTAACATATGATGTACAATAGTCAAGTTGATCAATAGTCACAATCTTCCCCATATGTGGAAATTGGAGAGTTCTAAATACTGTCAAAGTGACAGCAGTCATAGCGTAAAACCAATTCCTCCCCAATAAAAAATTGTAATCTAACGGGGCATCGACCACTTCCACCTGAATGGAAACAGTCTTTCCCCCAAGCTTGACTGGAAATAGACCATGGGGCTCAAAACCCCATCCATCAAAACCTTTTAAGGTAGTAGGTGATTTCATAACCTCAGGAGAACCAATGGCTCTCCAACAGGCTATAGACAAGACTAAGGTCGAAGCTCCCTCATCCAGGATGTTCTGATGGACCTTTATCCCTACTACTTTACAGGCAATCTGAAATGTGAGTTGGTGAGGAAACCTAGATTTAAATTTCTCTACGTTTAAATGAATCAAGTTGGTATTATCTGGGTCTAATTCCCCCAAAGATGTTAGTAGGTTTTTACGCTGCGTTGGACAACTCTGGAGTACCTCAAGGGTAGACATCACACAAGGTGCTTGAGCTAAATATTCAACAACATTATAGAATTGTGCAGCTCGATCATTGGGATTGAAAATAGACTTCCTAAGGGTAGCCTTTGGTGGTCGTAAAATTAAATCAAGATTAGGTTTTTTTATCACAAGAGGGCCATTAGACGAAGATGGAGGAGAACTAGTAGAAGGAACTCTGTTAAAAGAAAGATTTTCATCCTTCTTCCCTACTGTCTTGTCATATGATTGACTATGAGTACTCGAATTGATGGACTTGGAACACATCATTATGATTTCTTTCGTGGAATTGGAGGCCCCTGATTAGACATGTGGTCTATCAATTGTTCTTGAGAGGGAAAAGGATAAGTAAGAAATGTTGGTGCGGGCCCCTCTTCAAAAATTTGCTAATCTCGTCACGACGAGGACATTCCTTCGTGAAGTGATCTCCTCCACACAATAAACATGAATATTTGGATTTTCTCTTCCCTTTATCATTCTCATTGGTCGTTGGTTTAGGATTCTCCTATTGGTTTCCAGGTTTCTTGTTTTTACCTTTTCCCTTTTTCTTATTGTCAGGTGCCTGTGAACTTTCAATAGCATTTATCTCAGCGAAAACCGTCGTAGTCGAAGGAGCAATGGTAGAAGAATTTGGTTGCTTGGTATTTTTAGCTGTCAATGAGAGCTAGATTGAACCAACCACCCCATCAACAGGAGTTTCTGCTGGTGGTTTAGCGGGATCTGTGCTAGGGCGAGGAGCTTGCGGAATTAAGTCATACAGTGTTCCAGATTGGGAATAGACCAAATCCAGATACTAAGTGCGATTGATAGCCTTCTCTTCAGTAACAACACCACCCATAGCCACATCTCGAGAGATAGGAGCAACAGAGACTTAGTGAACCAATCAGCTAGTAGTTGGTCTAGGATGGGAGCTTTAATAAGTCTTCTCCGCCTTCTCCACTCATGGATATGGTCCTATATGTGCATGGAGGTATTCTGACAGAGTGAAGTTAAAAGATCCATATCTGCACAACAAATCGATAGTTGAAAGTGTGTAAGGAAAATAGTTGACAAAGAGCTAAAATCCACAAACTAATCTTGTGGAAGTTCAATGTACCACTTCGCAGCTGTGCTAGTCAATGTGTGCTAGAAGAGCCTTAAATGAACATAATCATCCATCAAAGAGTTTGAGAAACAACATAGATTGAAGGTCATAACATGATTTTTGGGATCATCTCCCTACTTTCCATCAAACTTAGGAATGTCTAATGGCAATTTTACCGGAATAGCAGGCAATGGAAGGTTGTGTCGAATGGGATTGTTTATCAACTTGGACTAATTAGGTAAGTCCAAATTTTCCAAGAAAGGTAATTGTCGATTAGGTTCCACATACTGGTAATATTGATAAGGCATATATGTACTAGTAGGACCATAAGTTGACTTATATATGTGTTGTTGATTTGATTGATTAGATTACGAGCCTTCCGAAGATCTGGTTGAAGGAGGTTCCCCCCCAGGAGGTGGTTCCCCAGGAGGCGGACCACCAAGAGGTGGTCTTCCAGGTGGTGGTCCTCCGAAAGGTGGGCCTATAGGTGATGGAACCCTAAAATGTGGGTAGGCTCGAGTTAGTGGGCCTCTAGGTGGTGGCCCCCCAGGTGGTGGTCTTCCAAGTGGTGGGCCTCCAGGTGGTGGCCCCACAGGTGGTGGTCCTCCATAAGGTGGACCTCCTCCTAGTGGGCCTCCAAAGGGTGGACCACCTTAAGGTGGTCCTCCAACACCTCTTGCAGTAATAATAGGAATTCCCCCCATTGTCAACATGTAAGACGAGTTAGATTTCCCCCAAGGTGTAAACATGTTTCTTGGGTAAGGGATTCTAGAATAAATAGTTCTTGTAAATGTAGGTGGATAATTCTTGTTTACTACAAGTAATTGATTTGTTGGGTAACCATAACCCTAAGAATGCTGGTTAACTAAAGGATGTGCCCCTAAGGGTTGGCCTAAACTCAATGGAGGATTTACCATATTGGTGTGGGTAGGAGGAACATACACTATAGATTGCCTTGCAGTAGAGGTCTTCCTAGTACTACTGACAACTCCACTAACTGACAACGTAGGTCACGTCGGGGGCTTCCCCCCGGTGTTAGAAGGTACAAACACCACTTGAGCTAAGGATTCCCCCCCAGCTATAGAGGGCGTAGGAGGACTAGCAATAGACCTAGGATTTAAAACAGTAGTGTTGGAGGTTTGATATGGATCACAAGGAGACAAACCACAAGATGGAGCATCATTGGAAAGAGGACTATATCCAGCAGGCCATGGTTTTGTCAAACGGGGTAAAAGAGTTGACATGGGTTCTTTATGAGGTAAAGGGGTATCCAAAACCATGTCCATCTTCTCTTGAAAGTTACGAGCACGCCTGAGTGACTCTTGAATTCTTGTATATGACTCCTCATTCAGAGGAGGGTTTTCAAAAGAGGTTCTAATAACCCCAAATTCATAAATGGTTGACACATAGAGGTTCTCCAAAAAGGAGCATCAAGGCCATACTCATATTCAATTATAGTATCATTCCAACCTTCCAACGAAGAATGAAAAGAAGTGTCACTTGCATGAGACTGTTGTACCAAGGGAGTAACATAAGAAGCGAATTGGTCTCCACTTTCTACAACTAGATTTCCCCCCCTAAGCGATCTAGTTGCAGCTCCTTGGTCTGTGGATTCCATTGGGCCTTCCCCTATTGTAGGTGGAAAGTCGGGTGGTAAGCCTTGGTTTCTTCTAGATCATCTAAACTGAAACTGACCCAAATCGTAAAAGCCACTAAAACCTAAACTAGGGTCTCAAAACTAAGAAAAAACACACAAAGTCTTCTCCTACTCAAGCTGCAGGCCACAAGCAAACTTAAGTGATAGGATGAGCTCAAAATTGTTGATCTCTCACCAGGATTGTGATCAAGAAGGTGCAACTAAAGATATACTCAAGGTATGTGCATAGTAATCTCCCCGAGTGTTGTTATCATTGTATTGCTCCAAACAAGACAACCAAAGGGTTTTTCTCAGTTGGACAAGGAATCCTAGTAGGGTCTCCCGATATACTCAAGGTATGTGGGAGCTCAAATCGGTAGTAGTGTTATCTAATGCACAACCGTCCACAAGGGGTCTTCTGATATACAATCGAGTACGTGAAGTACCTTTCTATATACCTCAAGGGTATCTGAAAGGTCCTTCGATATACCGATGATACGTGGAAGAACCACATGAGTCTAGGGTTGTAGTGCAAGAGGATAACGACAGATCCTATGTTTTACGATGCACGAACACATCATTAACTTATCACTCAAATTTCTATACAATTTTAGACCTATAACTACCATTAATTTTAACTTCAGCAGTTAGGTGAATGCATGGAATTCTGATAGAAATGAAAAGCCATGCAATTATGAAATGTAGATATTTTCACTTTACTTTTCAAGACATAGGATACCTATCGGAAGGAGAGAGTATTTTTCAATTTTCGTTTTGAAACCAAAAATTTTCCCAAACAACTACACTAAACCAAATGTTTTTCAAGAAAGAGAACAAGAACCAAACTTCAAACTGTTTTTGAAAGCAAGCAAAATAGGGTAAGATCTCTTTTTCTAAGAAGAAATACAAAACACACTCGAAGGTATAATCAATACTTTTTCAATTTTTCTTTTCAAACTAGAAAGATCTAACTTAAAACCACTAATATTTTTCTTTTGATGATATCAACATGTAAAAAGAAAGAGAATAAAGATGGAGATCTAAAAGCTGATGAGGCTAATTAGAGGTCCAATAATTCGTCCTCCAACAAAAATATAAACAAGTCGCAACAAAAAAAATTCTTTTTTCAAAGCAAAAAGAAGTCCTTCACAAAATTTTAATGAAAAATGAAAACAAGCAACCAATCAAGCAAGTCTTTCTTTTCATATTTATCTACCAATAAGACTAATATCTAACTAATGCAAAGCTCTCAAACAACACTCCTTTCAAAAAACTCAAAACAAGCATACACGATAATGAAAAGATGAATCTATCCTAGCTCTTTGATTTCAACAAAATAAGTCTTTTACCACATCAAATTTGACATTCAAGCACTTAGATCTCTTTAATACAAACCTAGACACTCGGAACTAAAAGAAACTCAACCATTTTTTTTGCAAAAAACCTTGAAAACATAAGTATGGAAAGACCTACCCGGCACCGCTTCCAAAGTTTCACTGACAAAGCAGTTATGGTTGAGCACCTCTTCCTGATTGCTGATCACAGATGGTGGCACCGCTTCCTGCTAACTGAGTTCAGGCAGTGGCACCTCTTATTTCCCACTGTGAATACGCGGTTCCCTGTAGATGTCCAAAAAAAAAAGATGGTGAAAAATCAAAGTCAAATCACTATGCAACTGGCATTTCAATCATGAATTAACAGTATTTAAGAGCACATAAAGTCAGAAAAGTGAGATCTGAAGATACCAAACCAACAACATCTATATCATCTAGTGGATATGATTGAACTGATGAAGAATGGGAGATTGAATTTTGGACAAGTGGTTTTGAAAAGACTAAGGAAGATCAGATCAGTTGAAGCTCTTCCCCAGTGGAGTCACCAAATTTGTAGCTAGGAATTTTGCACCTCCTGTGGACAGGAGTTGTTCCTCTAGTCTGAATGGTTCATATCTATAGAAAATTGTACACAACAAGATTGGAAGACATTCCCTAGAATGGGTGGAGATATGGAATCAAGTATGTTTGATGTACTAGTATCGTTGTTTCCTGTAAAGATGATCCTTCATGGATGTACTTGCATAATCACAAGAGAAACAAAAAACAAGATCAAATAGAACCAAAATATAATCCACTATTCTATACTGATGACTAAAGAATTCAATAATAAAACATACGATACTGACACAATATATTTCATGGGAAATGAACCAATTTTGCATTAGATAATAGAGAAGAAGTTTACAACCTATGCCTTAGTGTCGATGTACTCCTTCACAAAGCCAACATCTCATCCCCAATAGCTCCAACTTGGTCCCTCAAGCTCATTTAATTGATTAAGGCCAAAATATCAAAGCAACAACATAAATTTACTCTCTACTCAACCATGGAGAATGAGCCTGCTTTTATAGGCTTGGAATGGATAGAGATGGTTGATAAATTGTTGGTTGAGGTGGCTAGAAGATCCAACAAGGATGGCTCTCAAGCCCAAATAGCCCTAGTGATCAGGGATAAGGGTGCAACAAAGCCTTGTTTCTAGAAGCTTCGTGAGAACCTCTCTTTTTCACTTTTTACCAAGGGCACCGCTTCTTCCTCACTAAGATAGGGTGGTGAAAGGGAAGAACCACACCTTGATAAAAGGGTAAATTCAGTGCCACCGCTTACTGTCAATGCATTACAGGCGTTGCTGAAGGAGGTACCAATTTTTGACTAAAGGGTAGAAGCGGTGCTGGATTTTCACATATAAATTTGATGTCTGGACCAATATTCTTACTTCACAATTTGGTATTGAGGGCTAATCTGATATTTGGGTTCTCTGCACATGGTGGTGATGAGATATAGGTATAACACAAACAACTATCCATAGTTATAGGGTCTTCTTAATATTATCCATTCACCTTGAAGATATACTTTGAATTAGATCTCCGGGGGAGATCGATCAAACTTTATAGTTTCAAATTGGCTGAGTTCATATTATCTTGGTTTGACTGGGGAACATAGCATAAGATGGAAACAATATTTCCTAGGTCTGAAGAGGGGAGCAATCAAATTATATCCACATGAGGATTACTTATCAGGGACCTATAATAAAAATATGGGGCACATTTACACCGAAGGTGTATATTCCTCTCAGTAGTTTGGGAATCAATTTGAGTCAAATTGGTGGCATAAAGATGTGTGGAAATGTCAATCTCCTTTAAAATGAAGGATTTTATTTTGGATGGCTCTTTATTATTGAATTTTAACATGTGGAAATTTAGTTAGAAGACCCAGTTTTTTATTCCTATGAAAATAGGATGTTGAATCAAACACCCACCTCCTCATGTCCTATTCATTTGCACAAGAGTTTTAGAGGGTTTTGAAGTGTTGCATGAATTATTAAGGCCATTGGGATTGGGACACACTGGATCAATGTATAGACATGTGGAGATCCAATAATAAGACATGGTTGAGTTTCTAGTTGTGGCATGTGGGGAAATATGGAAATTTGGCAATTATCTTATATTTGAGGGATTTAAAACATGTGCACATTTGATGACTCAAATAATCAAGGCATCATTATGTGGGAAGCTAAGTTCTGAATCTGGTAGGAGGATTAAAACAAAAATACATATGGTCTTTCCTCCAAAATTATTACAATGGATTTTTTATGGGGCGACACAATTAGATGCCACCTGTGGTAGGGCTAGTGCAATTTTGTTGTTAAATGACCAGAGTTGTTACAAAATAATCATGAATTGGGATCAAGGAACCAATACCATATTG
The DNA here is from genome assembly GCA_001517045.1 of Pseudotsuga menziesii. Classification (NCBI taxonomy): domain Eukaryota; kingdom Viridiplantae; phylum Streptophyta; class Pinopsida; order Pinales; family Pinaceae; genus Pseudotsuga; species Pseudotsuga menziesii. Next base: position 34,821 of record LPNX010993813.1, read on the forward strand.
GAACTTATGGCAATCTATATGTTATTGTTCTTTGAAAATCTAG